>VWYI01026236.1:185483-263383 GCA_013399455.1 Anthoscopus minutus | reverse complement strand
AGGGAAGGGAAGGGAAGGATAACAAGCACCTCAGGACAAAGCCTGAGGTGCAAAAACAAAACACGACAAAAGAGATCCCAAAGTCTCTTTTGTCAAAGAACTATCTTATTTTTCCTTTTCTTCAGATATTAATCCTCCTTTATGTAACCATCTCTTCTTGTTTTCTCAGGATCTTTTCAGCTGGGTTTGAACATCACGGATTTGAACTGAGCAATCAACTAAATAAGGCTTCCAGAGCAGAAATAAAAACCAAAATAATAAATAAAAGAAGAGAGGCAGATTGTTGAAAATATCCAGATGACTGAGCTAATTCTATTGAAAGGCACATGTATATACATGCAGACAGACACACACAGGTAAATAGCTCATGATTTCTCAAAGCATTTCTTTGTGTAACTCCACCGTCTGGAAACATATCTAATCATTTTATGTACTCTTATATACTTTTAGATAGAGATCTGTGTATATTTTTATTTAATAAATCAGCTATAATTCATGATTGCTTTTGGGTATGCAATGAAAGTTGTAATGTTTTGATTTCCATAGCCATGTGTGGCAGAGCTTCTTGCCTAGAGCTTACAGGACAAAACCATGGACAAAACACACTGCAGAAGTCACTCTAAGACCTAGGAAAGGAGAGAAACCCAAAGCCTCCATGTAACAAGGAAAGAGTCAGCTCTTTGGAGCTGTGCATTCTTTACCTTAGAAAAGCTTTGTTGAGGGAGTATCCAGAGGTATAAAGGAGACTGAAAGCTGCCTCAAACAGGCAGCAGAAGGTTTGGTATTTTTCCTGTGATGAGGATTGGCATAGTTCTGGGAGAAACAGGTTTATACCTTCTGCTTCCCTCTCTGGTTCAGAGGAAAGGCAAAGGACAAGAATGCCATGCACCACTCTTGGCAGCATGATTTACAGGAGACCAATTTAAACTTCTGCCAGTAAAGCATTCATACTGCTTGATCATCATGTCTTTTATCATCCTGTGCACGGCTATGTCTGTAACCACACCAAAAGAGCGGAGTAAATGTATGTATCCAGGGGTTCCCATTTTGTGTTCCAGTCCTTTTTAGTTTTTGTGGAAGCTGAGTAACACCATTTTATGATTATTATTTTGGGGTTGGTTGGGGGTTTGTTCTTTGATTCTCTTGTTAGCTCTCTTAAAATGCTGAAAAATTTCTCAGTTGCACTAGCTCCATTATCAAATGTCACAAGTTAGTCACCAATAATCTCAACATCTTCAACAGGTTCTTCCTTAAACTTAGCTTCAAAGTTGGTTTGGTTTGGTTTGTTCTTCAAACTCCAGGAAGAGAAGTCTGGGTTTGTAGCTCTTTTTTTATTTGTGCACCTCTCCATCCTAGGGAACCAGTGTGATGTCACTAACTCACACTCAATCATGAGTTCACATCCTACAAGTCCAGAACTCAGTGGGATGAAAGGAAACAAAAAAAAACACTGCAAGGTGGACTTGTTACATTAAAAACAGGAGACCAGCTCTACATTTTGCAGTCAGAGTACAGAGGCTTCTATGAAAACTTGCACAGAGGTACTCACCAGCAGGGCATTTCCTGCACTGAGAGGATTGGCTTCTGCACAACACTGAGGACTGCAGCTGAGAAATGACACCTACCTGACAAAGCCTTTTGGGGTGCTACCTGAATCACCCTCTTTAGCAAAGCAGAATTGGAGAGGCACTGCAGAATGGGAAGGCTGTTATTTGAAAGTCTCAAAGGCCCACTATGTGCAAGAGGCACTGTCAGGAGAGCATGAAGCAGATGAGGGCAGGAGGCTTTCCTGGGAGGCAGAGGACGCTGTTTGAGGTGCAAGCAGCCTGGTACAGCTGGACTTGCCAAAGCTGCTCTCCTGCACCAAAACTCTGACTGCCACGCCTGAGCCAGAGCAAGAATGGACTTTTCCCCCTGGAAATATTATAGCCTTGGCAAGAGAAGACCTTGTCTGGAGGTTGGTATGAGTCAGTTGTGAGGGTCTTTTGTGTGTGTGTGCACGTACATGCATGTGTGTGCTTTTACAGAGTGTGCTGTCAGGGACTGGTTTTCAATGATGCAAGTCTCCTCTAACTGATAACACTCTAAATAACAGGTGAGTGACTCCTGGCAAGAAGGAGATTGTCTGACCTCATTGTTTGCCTTTTTTCCCCTCTCTTTGTTCTTCACAAATAAAGGTTTTTTAATAAACTGAAAGGTCCTCCGCTCCTGCCTGATGATAAAATGAAAGGAACCAGTGAGGTATGGTACAACGTGGCAGCAAAAAAAGAGAAGCTCATCAGAAAATAACAAAGGTGCAAGTTAAAGATAAGGCAGCTGTCAGAGATTAATCCTGCTGGCCTGATTGTTTTCTTTAATACCAAGGCCTGCAATAGCAAGCGATAAGTTTGCTGAGTAATTTGGTTTTTGGTGAGGAAATAAAATTCAGGTAGGCCTCATAATTGATTTCCTTTTCTTTAGTTTTCTAAACATTAAACAAAACAAAACAAAAAACCCCAACCTCTCCTTTGACTACACTTTCCTTTTTTCAAATTTGCTCCAAGACTGTGAGCCTTCCCCCAACCCAGGTTTGCAGGAAGACAAATGCAGGGAGGGCAAAGCACGCTTTCCTCCTCCAGATTCCTCCTGGGAATACTTTTGTTTCATCCGAAGTTACTAACTGCATCTCTTGAACAAGATAAATTCTGCCCATTTTTTACTTCATTTTACTGTCTGAAAGAGGACCAAAATATGAGGTGGTGGGAAAAGGAAATTTCAAAAGAAAGTAGGTGCTGCCTGTCACCAGTGCATTACCTGGTACCTGGACATGGCACTGGTCACCATCTGTAGAGGAAGAAGTGCAGAAGGACAGCATGGTACTTATGGGGCTGGGGAAGAATCATTGCTGTCAGGCTGCGGAGGTCATCCAAGGAGGTCACTTTCTGAGGCTCACCACAGCAGCACAGGGGGTCTCCTGTCTGGTCCCTGGCCCTGGATGTGGAAGGAGGAAGAGTAGCCAGCAGGAGGGGTTATGTATCATGTTGTGCTGGTGAAAAATCCACTCCTTCCCCAAATCTTCCTCCTTTAGGGGTGCACAGAGCCAGCTGTCGGGAGGCCAGGCATTCCACATTCAGCAGTTCTGGGAGGAAGCAAAAGAGAAGAGAAACTGAGGGAGGAAAATCTCTCCAAGTCACGAGGTTGGTCACAATGAGGCAGAGCTGCTCTGAAGTGAGAAAATAACCCTGAGAGAGAGACAGCAGAAGAGTGAGCGTGTGTGTGTGTTTGTGTGTGTGTGTGTGTGTGTGTGTGTGTGTGTGTGTGTGTTGGTGCACGTGTGTGTGAACAGGAGGCAGCACAGCCCTAGTTATTGTGACAAAATGAACAGCCCCCGGGATGCTCATCCAGCAGCTAATTTCTCATCTTATCTATTATGTGAATGAGATGGGAAAACAGTTTCCTGTTTTTCACAGATATCACTAACACAGAAGATACAGAATAAATTCCCTTCAAGGCCATGCAGCCAGATCCAGCCGCAGACTCATTTGTTTCAATGGAATGAATAAATGCAGTTAGGGACTGCCCATTGATGGGGAAAAAAGTCTGTAGAGCTTTCTATAGAAGCAAACGTGCTGCCACCACCTCCAAAACAAATGATAAGCTTGGTTCACCCTTTCTCCTCCTCCACTGACAACACACATGCAGATGCAGGCTTTTGCAACACACAAGCACACACACTTAAACCTTGTCATTTACCTTGTTGAAAACAGGTATTTCTAGTGTTATAATGCATCACCAATGCTACTTGAAAAGGGAACCCACAATGAAGGACTTCTTTGCCCCTAGGGAGCTTCTTACTCCAGGTGTAAGAGCAAGAAGTGAGGGGTGTGCTGAGTCCTCAGCACACCAAATTTAGAGTGAGGATTTGGAAAGTGTCCCATGCTAGGGTCAAACATAGGGACCAGACCAGCTGTAGTAAAGCCAGGCTGTAAGAAAGGAGGCTGACCATCTCTTTTGAGGCATAGACTCACAGAAAAACCTATGGGAACAACAAATTTCTCTGTGTGTCCACAGGCAGTCAGTGGTTGCAACTACAGCTACACAGGCCTGTGACAGAATGGAAAGCGTAATATCACATTAGCACTTCCCTGGCCAATTCTACCTAATTTGCGCTGATTTTCATCTCTCTATTTTTCCCAGCAGAGGGAGCACCGGGCCAAAGTGCTAAGAGGCGGCGACCCATAGAAGCCTGCTTTAAAAGCTTCCTTTGTCTTGCTTTTCCTCCGTCAAAGGCACAACTGGCAGTAGGGAGCAATGGGAGGACCCAGCCTCCTTGCAGACTGGGCAGCTTCTCAGAGACCATTCCCATCCCAGCCCCTGGGTGGAGGGAGAGCAGGGCTGGGCTGAAGAACGGCTTTTGGCCACATCAGGGTAGATATGCACAGCTGCATTACACCATGCACAGGTACCATGCTGCATTACACCATGCACACCATGCAGCTCTGTGCAATGGCCCCTGATCTCCATTCGTAGTGTCCCACTGGCTTCCCTGCTTCTTAAATTTTAACTCTTGTCTCTCCTGCTCTTTTATTCCTGCCCTAGAGGCAGTGGGAGATTTTTGCATTCCCTCAACCTCTTACCTGAAATACATCTCTTAATCCACTGTAGCTGGGGGAAAAGGGATACGTACCTGTCTCCTGCAGCGAGATTAAGATTTGATCCACAGCCCAAGTGAGTATCAAGTGTGTCAGGCACCCTTGTCTGCTGCCTTTCCATTGCTAGCAGAGGATGAATCCAGATGATGAATCCAAATGATGGCCAGCATCAGAGACTGGATGAACAAAGAGGTGGGTAAAGAGCTCACAAAAAGAAGATAGGAAAAGAGAAGTGAGAAGTAGCAGAAGAGAAACCTGAAGAAGGTTAAAAGAAATGAGAAGAGACAAGTCTGGTACTTTAGTACACTAAAAAGAGATGCTTCAGTTACACTGCAGCAAGGCATTAGAGTAGGAGAAATGAAAATAAATTCAGCCTACAGTCCTAATGAAGTAAATTCCAGAGTGGGCTGAGACCTTAACTGATACAAATGAGGATCATTATCTTCACTCTGCTATCCTGTTCAGCACAAGGCAAGGAGTGCAGAGACAGGAGGGGGACGACCAAGGATGAGACAAAGTATAGCCCTGCCACCCTGCTGCTGTCCTGTGATGAGGAGCCTCACACAAAGGGCCAACAGCAGCACTCTGTGAATTTTGCAGGCCATCTGCAAGCCTCAGCCATCTTGCGATTTAACCCCAGATCTTGGTCCAGTAAGGAGAAGGGCTTCTGGGTGGCAGGCTGGCAGGAGGAGTGCTAGGTCTCTGGAGGGATGGGTTGTGAGCAGCTTTGTGTTGTTTCCATGTGTGTCCGGGACATTGGCAATATCGGCCACCTGTGGAAGGGGCTTTGGTTTCAGCTGTCTTCATCTGCCTGGCAATGTCTACTCAGTTGTTGGGGTCGCTGAGGGGACTGGGCTAAGCACCGTGAGATAAGAAACAGCAGATACAAAACAGAGTGGTTTTCACCTGCCCATGATTAGTGTTTGTACCCAGGGTGAACGAGATGGGCGCAGTGTTGATGCTTCCTGCTGTTATAAAAAAAAACCCCAATGAAACAACAACAACAAGAAAACCAAACCAAAACAATCGAAAAACCCAGCTATGCAGTGGTGCGAAGCAGAGCAGCACATCTGCTCAACAAAGCAGGTCCCTGGGAACAAACCTCCGGCCCCATCCTGCTAGTGGGATGCAGACTCCTCAGTGCAGCCAGAGATGTTCCAGCCGCCTGCTGCGGCTGCGCGCGGCCCCGCCAGGCTCACCTGGGAGCCCACCTCTCCCAGCAGCCATCCATCTCCTGCTGACAACAGCGCGTGGCCGCTCTCCCACGGACCCGTGATTTATGTGCTGTGGAACTCACCACCATCAGAAATTAAAGTGACCCCAAGATTGGCCACGTCCAACATTAAACCTAGAGCCTTGCTGCCCTATCTCCTGACCTTTTCTTCTGATCTCTCCTTTAGCTCTTTCCTCTCAGAAGGAGCAATGAAAGCTACACAGAAATATAGCAGAAGCTTTCTCTTGGTACTCTCCATTACCATATTTACATGTTAATATTTCATATAATATTTAATATTGACATCATAAATCCCTCTTGGCTTGGCTCAGTCAGGTATGACATGTAAGCAGGCAGTGACTTAGTTTCTGAGTATTTACCCCTAATGAAAAGAACTGGAGCCCAGATAGATCTGAGAAAATAAAGATACATTAAGATAAATTCACTGTGGCATTAAATTAAACTCTTAACAGGACATTTCATTTAACATTTCTCTAAGACCCAGGCAAAAGCATCTCATCCAGAATCAATGGAAACATTTACCTTACATCAATGTATCTGCTGCAGGTACAGGGTAGTGGCAACAGAATTTAAGAGTAAAATCCTAATGCAAAACTGAAGCCTTTACCCAATTTAATCTCTTTGGCAATAATTTTGATAAAAGTCTCATTAAAAAGATACTGGAATGAAATAAAAATGAGTTAGGTGCTTTCAATCCAGAACACGTTGGCATTTTGAGATCAGATTTTTGAGTTTTGAAATGTTATTTGAGAATCTAATGTCAAAATGTTTTTAGGTAGTTTATTTTGGGGATTGTACTATTTTTATTACTTATCAGGATAGCTCTGATAACTGACATCAAGGAATATCATAAAATGGTAATAATTAGCTTCCAAATTAAATAAATGACCAAGTGATCTACTTCTGAAATGCTACAAGGCAAATTTCCAAAAGTGAAATTTCAGAGACAATATTTAAACAAACATATTTCTGGTTCAAACAGGGTAGAAATAACAGACCCAGTGAACTGAAAACTTAGTCTCAGCCATCTGTGGTGGAGGCTTGCATCTGAGTATTGCTCCCAAGCAGGCAGGCAGTGTGCTTGCTTCTCTCTGAGAATGCAGGTTAGCATGCATTGGGGTAGGAGGTCCCTCTGCCTGACCTCTCCCAACTTGGTTTGTGGGGCTGGAGAAGGGGGAAGGGGGCACAGTAAGATGGATAAGAGCTCTAGCAATCCATTTACTAAAACAATCGCACTTCAGTGTGCAGGACAGCAGCATGTGCAGTGTGGCATTTTGCATTCTAGAAAACCAATCCAGATGCTCATTTTTACCACTCTGTCACAGCAAATGAGTCATCTTCAGTCTAAGCCAGACCTAGAGACAGAGGTTGGACCAGAATTCATATGAGATTTTGTTTATCTTCATTTTTCTCAGGCTGGACCATGGAGGGTTGGAGTTGGGCGGCAGGTTTTGTTTTTTACATCGCTACATTTGTGTAGCTGCAATGTGGTTTCCTCGATTGCTTCACAGTTGGGTTAGCAACATTTAGATAAGCATAGATAAGCATAGTGAAACTCAAGATACTCCATCAAATAAACTCATTTTTCCCTGAAAAAACCTTTTTTCTTTGTTATGCTCTGGGGAGAAGCAATTCACAATATTGTGATGGTAGTATCCCTTCCTTTTCCAAAGTAGTGGCTGCTGACTTCCCTTTCAGCACACACACCTCCTCAGCACATGCAAGCTCTGGGGTAGATTGTATCCAAATCATCCGAAACTACAGCTTTGAGAAGACCCTATAAGAGCTACATCTTTGCCTCCTGTAGGGAGGAGCTGAGTTATTCACCTCTCCCATCACACACTGGTTTCAGGCAGTCTGGCTGCTGTGCCAGGAGCAGGCAAGAGGGATGGCAGTGGCTTCCCTGGAGCTCTTTCCTAAGGAACTTGTTCCACCCTACAAGCCATCCCAAAATGAGTCTTGTCTGGCAGGTGCCCCTGGAGCAGCTTCAAAGGTGCCATGCCCTCAATTCCCCTCTCCTTCAGGGAAGCAGCCAGATCTATCCTGCCTGAAGGTCTCACTCTTGATACTGAATTTCACTGCTGAGTAATTTTTGGTGAACCAGGTGCCCAAACCAAAAGGTCATAGAAACAAAGGTACAGACATTTCAAATACAATCCTCATCTCCTTGGATGTGATTTTTGTTAATTTAAATACAATTTTCTTTTGTTTTAAAATCTGGAGCAAAGATTATTTCAACACAAGGAGTATGTCTAACCAGCACCAAAAAGAGAAGGAAAGATTTGCTTTGGGAATGATTGGCTAAAATCAGAAGGACCCAGCATTGCTATTTCATTTATTACAATTTGCATTATTTTAGGGGGGACATGGCAATTAACACACATAAGAAGACCAGAACCCTGCCCTGAGGGGCTGGTTTAGCTTAAATTAGGCAGACCAAGCACAAACAAGTCTGGATAACAAGAACATCTAGAATTTAAATAGTAAATATTAAGAAAAGAAATCAACTAATGCTCAAGGCCATAAGTCATCCTTTAATTGACAGTAGTTCAAAGGAAAGTTTCCCAGGGGTGAACCATTTCATAACCTCCTGCTGTGGGATTCTCCACTATCTCCTAGAAAGCACATGGCTCCAGCAACTGCTGGCCATAGGCTCAGGGCTCAGGGCTCAGCTGAGCCATCTCTACTGGTATCTGACTTCTCCTCTCAGGTCTGACCATGAAGGATGTGGCTTCCCAAAAGGTGCTGCCAAACAGGAGAGAAGGTTGGAAGAAAAGTGCACCCAGCTGCAAAATACTGAAGACAGGGTCAGGGTGGAAAAGCCTGAGCCAGTCATGACTCAGGCCCTGGACAAGGACACTGGAAATATGAATTTCGTCCCAGGCTTGACCTTGGACAAGTTCTTCTGTCTCCATTTGCCTGCTTCCACTCCCAAACATCATCTGCCTTCATCGAGCTGTTTTTAAAACTCTATGGGGCAGCAACTGGCTCTTGTTACACTCTTGTGCGACACTGCTCACAACAGGATCCTAGTCCTCCCTCAAGTCTACTGGCATGGATCTAATGAAAAAAAAACAGTGAGAGAAGAAAAGGTATAAACAGTTCAAAATCTGTACAATATTCAAAGACAGGCAACTGCAGGGAGCAGTGAACCTAAACTAAAGATCTGATTTCCAGCGTTGCTACTAATTATTACAAATTAAAAAAAAACCAAACCTGGCTCTGAATAATCAATGAATAATGGCTAGGACACATTTTTCACCTGGGAACAATGGAGAATTTCACATTGAATGCATTTTAGCTGAAAAATAAAATTTTTTTTTCAGGTTTTTCCCTCCTTTTGGCAAAAATTTGCCATCATTTTAACAAAATTAGCACTGAAGTTATTGCCGAGTGGTTTTGCTGTCTGAAAAAAAGACTGCTTTTAGTAAATTAAATATCTCAAGACTTATCCTGCTAACAAATTTCATTAAAGGACACTATGGCCTATTTCACAAGAAATAAGGAAAAAAGTCCTTTCTGGTCCCCATACAATGAAAATAACTTTAGAAGTTCAACTTTTGACTAAGCTGTTTTCCCGAGTCGAGGCCTGCTCTATTTTTCACGCAGTGTTGACAAGAGCAAGATGAGAAAGAAATGCAGTTTCCATCATCTATTCTTTCTCTGGCCCCTCTAACGATTAGCAAAAGTGCCTGTTTCACTGATGTTTTCTTGTTAAATAGAAACCCTTCCCATAGAAACACAACTCAAAACCATCAAATCATTTCAAAACTGACAGATGGTAACAGCCATCCATGCAGCCCTCAGCTGGTTTTAGCCAGAGAATTGGAGGTAAGAACTGCTGTATCATGATCAAACCCTGTACACCTCATCTATCTTTTAGGATTTCCTCTCTGAAATAAAGGCACAAAAAAGCTGCAGTCACACAACTCACTGGTAAAGCCAGATTGCACCCATTGCACCCTCTGCCTTGAAACTAATTTCTTAATTAGGAATTTTTTTTTTAATAGGGATAGAGGATTCTCTCTTTCTGCTTCCCCCTAGCTGAATTACCCAGCACACGAAAAAAGGTGAGCAGCAAGATGAGAACATTTAAAGGCTGAGTATGGTTTTTGAAATCCAGATGAAGCTGTTCCCCACCACAGAAAAGATTTATTCGCACTGTCCTGCTTAGTAAAATTATTTCTTCCAGAGCAGGCAAGCCAGGAAAAAGCCAGCAGGCATAAGAGATGAACAAGGCCATGTGGGAACCTACCACTTATATTGTCTCTGTGCACTGTTACAGTTTCAGGCTGTCAAGCTACTTTCAATCAGTAATGGTCACTCAACAGCCCCTTTGGAAGCAATTCTTGGCCTTAGTCTCCTGTCTGAGACAGGTAACTTCAGCTAACACCAACTCTGGCAGGCTCAGAGCTGTGTCCAAGCACCCCAAGGGATGGACCAAATTAAAATCCTGTGTGCAAGGTGTGAAGTGTTTCTGGGGGGCAGCAGTGCACGTGAGGGAAGCTGCCCCTGCTGCTGTGCTGGCTTTGTGTACAGAGGGTTTTCCTTTCCTTCCTGGGACTCCCTGCCCTGCTGCTCCCACACTCACTGAATTCACAGGAGATGGAAAAGCACTGCGCCACACAGAGATCAGCTGGCTATGAAGCCTCAGCCTCGTCCCTCAGAGCTGTTTGGCCTCCTCAGGAAAATGGCTAGAATGGACTTTGGGTGCCACTTCCAAAGGACCTGAAAGAAAGGCAAACATTTGCAAATGCTCCTTGCTAGCATTTTTGGGTCAGAAATTCTGAAAGTCGTGGAACACACATAGCATTACAAAGCACCCTTGACTCCATGCCACCAGCCAGCCTCTTCTGCGCCTCACTTGGACTTCCAGAACAGCCTTCATGCATGAATGCAGCGCAAAAGAAATTTGATTTGAGGAAACTCTCATGTAAATGACCTTAAAAAAAACTCTCATTGCACTGATGTTTTCTAGCTTCTCTCATGGAGAGAAGCTAGACTCTCATGGAGCTGTGAGATTCAAGCAGGATTTGTTTGCAGCACTCAGATATATCATTATCTGGACAATTTTTCTTGCAAGGCTTATTTTTTTCCCTATGTTATTGAAATGCCTGCACTGTGCTCCTGCCCTTGCCTTAATCTCTGGGGCCCAAACACAAAGTAAGCAAGGAGGAGTCCATCATGATGTGGAAATAAAGGGCAAGTAGTGATAGGGAAAGGGAGAACAGTTTTAAATTGAACAAGGAAAGATTTAGCGCAGATGTCAGGAAGAGATTCTTTACTCAGAGCATGCTGAGGTACAGAAACAGGTGGATACCCCAGCCCTGGAAGTGTTCAAGGCCAGGTTGAATGGGGCTTTGAGCAATCTGGTCTGGTGAAAGGTGTTCCTGTCCACAGCAGGGGGGTTGGAACAAGGTGATCTTTAAGGTCCCTTCTAACCCTAAAAATTCTGTGATTCTTTGAAACAAAATATGAGAAAGAACACATGCAAAAGGAAGGAAAAACAAACAAAACACAACCCGAGGTTTTACAAAAAGCTGCATAAATTGTCTTTGGGGTTGAAGGAGAAAGAAACACATTTGCTTCAGGTGAAGGAGAACTAGATCTATTTTTGTGCAAACTGCAGAATTTGAGCCATTTCGCTGATACAAAATACAGCAGCATTAGTGGTTGGCAGTACCGAGAATACCTTCTCATCCCTAACGTGCATGTGAGCTGAAGGTCTGACTGCTTTCAGGCACCGAAAGGAAACCTTCAGGGTTTATTTAAACACAGTGGAGAGTTAAATACGTCTATATTTCCCTGTGGAAGAAAAACATTAAAAAAAAATTTAAAAGTTTTTTTAAAAAAAAAAAAAAAAAAGAAAAAAGAATCAGCAGGAAAGAAAGGGGAAAGGATCCCGGCGTTCTGCCCTCGTTTTCCTTTGCTTTTGCAGCCGCCTCTGTTGGGAAACCGGCGGGTCTGGGCTTTCAGCATCGGCTGCCGAATTCTTGGGGGAGCGCTGCCCCCTGCCGGGCGCACCGGGCACTGCGGGCCCCCGCCCTGCCCCGCGCGCCCCTGGCCTTGGACGCCGCCAGGGATGGGGCATCCGCAGCTTCTCTGGGCAGCCTGTGCCTGCGCATCGCCGCTGCCGCAGTCAAGAGTTTCTTCGTAACAGCTAATCTAGACCTACTTTGCTTGTTTGAAGCCATTTCCCCTTGTCCTATCACTGCACGCTTTTGTAAGAAGTCCCTTTCCAGCCTTCAAAGTCCCTCTCTAGCTTTCAAAATGGAGTCCAGGAAGAGTCAACTTTTCATTGCATCAGTCCTATTCACTCACTGAGTCCCATCATCACAATATCACACCTGGACACTTAGCAGGATTTTGCTTTATTAATTTAACTTACTTACAGTCAGCTACCTCAAAGCGACCGATGGATGGATGTGCAGTCATTTCCCCCACTTCCCTCTGCACTGCTGAGCCATTTTTCAGCCTAAGTAAGTACAGATAGCTTTGGTGTGTATCTCTTAGGGCACTGGGCTGGGAGCAGTGGTACCCCTGGAAGCACAACCCGCTGCTAGGGGCAGGCTGTGGGTGATGTCCTCCAGCAGCTGCCTGACAAGGTGGGCAAAATCCTGCCAGTAGCTGTGCCAGCCTGGTCAGGCACAGGAGGCCTGGACTAGGAGCACTAAAGCAAGAGCTCTGAAAAAAAACCGTTTTCCTCTGAGTGTTTGTGTGCGTGTGTGCGTGTGTGCGTGTGTGCAATTTCCATAATAATTGTGTCTGTTGTCTGCAGACATGAATTCATTACAGCAGGAGGTAAGAGAACAGCCAGCCTCAATATACATTTCCAATTCCTTACTACAGCCTTGATTTATAAGGCACAACCTGAAACACTGAGTTGCCTCTCAGTGAACTGAATTTAGCATGATAGCTGAGAGGACTTAAAAACAAATGAGCAAATTTTGTTCTTAAAACACTCCATATGCATATTTTTCATTTTTTAGAGTTGCTAGCTGTGTCCTGGGTATCCCCCTGCTTCCCCCACTCCACCCCCCTCCTTCCTCCTGTGCATGCTCCATCGGCACTTGCATTAATCTGGGCCCGAAAGTACTAAATTGATTCACAGTAGCACAGGCACCCAGGGGCAGAATATTGCAGGAACAAATGAATTAATCATCTCAGAGCCTCCATGCTAACCCACATAAAAGCCCACTGCCCAGAGTGGTGGCGATGAGGGGCTCAGCCTGGTCCCTCAGCTGACCACACAGCACCAGCTCCCGCAGCAAGCATCCCATCTGCTCCAGACAGCACTGGACACGCAGGAGGAGGCTGCCGAGCACGAGTGCATGTGAGACAGCGCTCTTTGAGGAACTCCAGCATAGAGGAATTGGTCTAACAGGGAATCCTGCAGAAAGAGAGAGGTCTGCAGTCATTATAAATGGACCTTCATGGCAACCACAACAGGAAACAGAAAATAATGTTTTGCAATTAGGGCCCGCAGCTGTCGCAGCGCCAGCGCGCCGGCTATACACAGGTGCAGCTATTACAGCAATGAATAGCACACACTAAAGGTGCATAAGCAATAATTCCAGGGCTGGAAAGGTATTTCCATTTGCAGCCTGATGTTAGGAAGGAAAAAAGCACAATAAGTAGGCTGTCTCTCAGCCACCCAGGCCTCAGCCTTATCTGGAGCACCAGGTGGGCAGGTGGGCACTGGCAGGGAAGCTCCTTTCACCATCTGACTTGGAAAACCAGGTAATGCATGAGTTGAGACCATGAGGCTTCAGCCAATTGAAAAGCTGGCCATTTTTTCTGCTTTCTTTGTTGTGAACAGAAAGTTTTTAGAAGTTTCTTCCCTTCCTGTTATTTAAAACACCTAAAATGTTCTTGAGAGTAGGGGAAAGGCACAAGTCTCTCTTCTGGTCTCTTTCACACAACACTTTGGCAGTGCCACTCCTCCAGCTTCAGTGGCAGTCTCCGGCCTCTTGCTGGTGGGAACAAGAGACAATTAGGCACAGAAAGAATGCTGTGGGACTCATTCATCAATATTTTGCCCTTTTCCCCCACCCCTGTCCCATGGCAGCAAGGGGGCCTGGACAACCTCCAGAGGTTTCCCCAGCCTCAGTTATGCTGCTTCTGTGACTTCCCTCTGGTGTAAAGAGGCTTAATCTTGTTTGGCTCCATCATGATCCATTGCAGCTCTCAAGCATTCTCCAGTGGCATAGATCTATGACTCCAGGGGCACAGGATGGTTATTTCTCTGCAGTCTGCTTTGATCCCCTAAATCTGAGAGACGGGTCTTAGAAAGGGAGAGGGAATCACAGACTTCCCAATCCCTTGCAAGCAAACCAAACGTTTTCCAGACTGTTTTTCCACACACACATCCTTTCTTTCATCAGAAAGGGGAGCTGTTTCAAAGAACTTTGCAAAGAGCTAACAGAAAAGCAGAATAGGGGTTATCCAGGGCAATTAGGCAGCCTGGCCCAGGGTGAGCTTTACTTTTCCTGATCTGTAGGCCACTAAACATTTTGGTAAGCTTTTCCTTTTCCTTTTGGACATCTTGGATGCTGTCCACAGACCCAAAAGCATCCTCAAGTCACAGACCCCTGGCTTCGTGTGCAACACATGCGGCTGTCACAGGTACAAGGATGTCCTCATCCCCCCTCACCTCTGCCAACTCTGAGCCCACGCCAAGGTCGGCGTTGCCACAGAGCCACATAGTTTAAAGCTAATGTGAGTAAATAAGTCCACCACGAGGGGCACCCTTTTGAATTGTAGTCCAGACACAGACCTAAGCATTTATTAATTTTTTTTTTAAACTTTTCAAAGTCAGATCACTTGTCACCTCAGCCTTACCATCAGCTGGGTTTTCTTGGAATGAGCCAGTTGAGCATGGAGACATGGATGTGAGGCTTGGGACTGTCTGGCTGGGATTGCCTGACCCAGCCCAGCGTGGGACAGGGCTTTGACATCTGAGGCATAACCCCATCCTCTGACCCAGGTTGGAAGCTGAGGAAGGGTCCGGATGTTTTCAGACTGATAATGCCAAGAACCCACTGAATGCAGGCAGGGGAAACAGCTACTCCCAAGACCAAGGCAAAATCATCCTCCAGATTCCTGAACAGGTCCCAGTTCACCAAGGTAAGCAGAACCAAGTTCTTTTTATAGGCCTTAAAACTGAGGAAGGCAGTAAAATTAATTTGAAAACTTTGCAGGAAGCTGGCATAATGAAAACAAAAGTGGATTGATGCTCTGGCTGGCATACCCTCGCTCTGGGAAAGAGCTCAGGCAGCCACTTCCAGAAAAGCTGGAGCCTGCTGGAAGAGAGCACAAAACAGGAAACACTGCTCAAAGGAAGCTCATAGACAAAGTGGCAATGTGGAAGAAATTATAATGATTAATACAGTGCCTGAAGTGGGCAGGGGAGCCACAAAAGATTGAGAAAAAAGACAGAGAGATTTGATTTTCCACTGCCCTTCCTCAGCAGCAGTCATTTTATACCAGCACAAAGCGGGAGTGCAATCTTCACAGCACAGAACAAGTGCACTTTATGTTGCCTTTCTCTCTATTTTCCTGCTGCAAAGCTCCCAGGGAAAGGGGCAATCAACGCCATTTGTCCCTGACCACTGGGGCTTGGAGCCTAAGCTAGGACAGAGACCATAAACAACAGACAAAGGAAGAGGGAAACCACTAAGAAGAGCTACCACATTTATCTCTGGCTAGGGTGGAAGAGGCAATAAGAATAAACTGGGGACAACATCCACTGACCAGCTGCAGAAAAACCAGATATACAGAAAAGAAAAACTTGTTCCTTCCTTTAATTTGATTGTGCTCCAGAGTTTTGCCATAATCAATCTCTTCTAATATCAAAAGCAAACCAAATTAGAGCCCTAGATAATAACATTTTAAGCCTGTATTTCAGATTCAGTCACTTCTCTAAATCCATCATAGCAAGTCAGCAATGATAAATGAATAAGGATTGAAAGACAGGCATACAAAACAGGTATGTAATGCCACTAAGGCCAACCAGCAGCTTTTGGCTGTAGCACCAGCTTTCAGCAGACCAACAGTCCACTCTCAGGGGTGTGTCCTGTGAGGTGCCACCACACTTCAGGTGGTGTGATTTCTTCAGAGTGAAAAGGGTTCAGATTTCAGTTCTCTGAAAAGCTGTGTCTTGAATTAAGAGGTGTCTTGCTCAGGTTTACTGTGGATGGGAATATATTTCTGCCAGGTCTGTCTTCAGGTTCTCAGTGCAGATGAGCAGCAAATCAAACTGCTTATGAGATTTTCATTACTAGCACACTAAGAAATTTAAACATACCTGGGTAACCTGTAGGTTTACAACAAGGGGCAAGGGAAAAGGGGCATGTTAGGCAAAACTTTCCCTCAGTAAATTAAAAACACATACATTCACCAATTATTTATTTGCTTCATCAAGTCCAGAGCAGATGACATTTTTATGATTTGTATCTCCGTGACAGGGGAAGTATATTTGGTCTTTACATTCTGGCTTTATAAGGCTTCATACAGACATTCAGATGTGTAGTAGTTGTATCCTAATTTGTATATATGTTCTGTGATAATGTTTGGACTAAGCTTCTCACAGAGGGGAAAAAAAGAAGGGGGTAAAGGAATGGTCAAAGGAATAGGCCACTTTCCCCTAAGCCAAAAGCTATAAAACAAAGCCAGAACAAACATTGTGGCTAGATCCTTTATTTTGTTGTTTTTAAGACAGAGGGGGAAGATTTTTTATCTGGATATCCAGAATATTCTTCCGGCTCAGAAATATTCATCTCCTGACTTGCGCTTTCTTGCAGCAGTCTCTGAATTCCTTTGAGCCATTAAAGGATTTTGTCCTCAAGTCATTCCCATTAGGGGAATATTCAGTTTAGAAACTTGCCTCCTGCTCAAGGTTTGCATGTAAAATTCAGAGTTAACACCCTTCCTCACTGAGTTTCAGGTCAGTGCCCTATCCACTGAAGAGAGAGAGATATTTAACAATTAAATAGTCCTCTAGGCTACCTCTGTACAAGGCAGTCCAGGAGTGCCTCCCAGCCCAGGGGTCTACATGCCCTGATTTTTCTCACTCCATTATGGACTGGTGCCACCCTACCTCTCCTCACACTCCCCATAGGAAGGAATATTCTCTCCAAGGGTCAGGAAGGACACCAGTGCCCTCCCAATCCTCTGGGAAGGCAACTGGGGTCTCTGGCCACAGAGCCAGCCCTGCAGCTGAGCACTGCTGAAGAGCTGTGCACAAGCCCCAAAATTATTGCGTGGTGTCTAAATACCTTGTGTAAATCTGTCCATTGCTTCAGGCACCCAAGAAGCAGAGCAACCTGAAAGGCAGGAGGATATAAGGATATATTTTTGCCTGTTCAAAGATGACACAGTTCTGCTTGTAGAAAGCAACATATTTTTCTATTCTCAGGCTTTTCATATTAGGAATTAGCTATCCACTTTCCAGAAAACAGGGAATTAGTCTTTCCAGACTACATGTTTAACAGAGAAGAAATGAATCTTCATGAGCTCAAGACATATTCCCTCTTCTTCTTTTAGCCCTTCACCCCCTGCCTCATATCTCTTCAATGCAGTTTTTCAAATAGTTTAATAATATTCACAGGGACATTAGATTAATTGGATTTTAATTCCAAATGACTGTGAAAGCAGAGAAGTGAGTCACCAGTCCATGCTAATGAGAAGATCTATTAAGGACCCTTCTCTGATAGACACATAGAGTAGGGTTATAAATATTTCATATTCAATTAATTGAATTTTGCCCCCTGTTATATGATGCTGCCCTGGAATGTTAATCAACTGGGACCAGAGAGAGAGAGGGAGAGAGGAAGAAAGAAGGGGGGAAAAAAATCTAAAAGAAAGTCTTTAAACAACATCAGAGCCATTCCCATCCCCAAATCCTCCCAGTTCACACGGCACCCTGCACATCAGAGCAGAGGCTTTCATACAGACTGCATCTGGTTACACACAGTGGATAAATTAATGTTAATTAATCAGACAGTCATTTTATGGAGAACTGTGTGCAAAAGGTTATTCGAGCCCTGCTGCAAATAGATTTATAGGTATAATTGCCATGTTGAATGACCCTCTGTACATGGGCTCATTAAACTGGCCATCAGTCAAGAAGTCTAATTGAGGAAGGCCCATATCACGCCGCTGGGACCACACGCTGGCTGCAAACAAATCCGCTCCACAGAAGCCAGCTTTCTGAAAGCTGCCAATAATGCCACTTCCCATCCTCTGGGCACTTCTGCCACTGCCACTTCTGCCAGCTGAAACTCTGGGCACGAAAGAGAGAGGAGAGCTCCCATGCCCATCATCGTGGCTTTACATCATTTGCAAAACACACCGGGGGACCGGGCGCAGCGTGGAAATGCTTTTATTGACAGCTGCGCTTTCCAAATGCCGCTCTGGCCTTGGCAGCTGGGAACAGCTTAGATGCACAGGCTTCAAAGGCACCAAGATCAGAAGGCAAATATAAAGATACTAAAGATTCTTGATGACATTTCATATTTCAAGAGCATGTCTTGATTTCACTGGAGTGGGGGAAACATGGGAGAGTTCAGGCCAGAAGCTGAAATGTCCAGGACTGGTAAACAGGCACAAACACATACCCTGAACACAGGGCAACTCATGGGCCTGTAGTCCTTCCCTCAGTGCCACCCAGGTCCTTCAGCTATGCTGTGACAGACAATCATTCTCGTGAGGGCCATGTCCAGCCCTGTGGATGCTGGGTCCAGTGTGGAGCCCTCCAAAACAGCAGACAAATCTTGCCACCATCCCTGGCAGAAGACCTATGAAGCCATAGGACAGCACTGTGAAAACTTGCTTTTTATTCCTTCTTGTGGCATGAGCTGCCTGCTCACAATTGTCACAACCTCTCCGTGCCTCCAGTCCCCACCTATGCAATTATTTGTTTGAGGATTGCCCCTTATTTCACACACCCGAGGGGCCCTGCACCCTGGTTTACATGCTGAGGGCTGCAGTTGCAAGAATTGTCTCCCTCATACATGCTGTGGATCACACACGTGTTCCCAGAGTGGAGACAAGGAGGAAGTACATGGCACCCCCCACTACCCCAAAGTGTCCTGGGCAGTCCCTCACCTGGCCAGCCAGAGGGGCCTCTTGGAGTCAGAAATGGAAGCTTTTTCATCCAAGCTGGTTCCCAAGACACCTCCAAGGGAAACCACACCAACCACTCTACACTGGAAGGTGTCATTTAAGGGTATTTGATGAAAAATTAAAAAACACATCAGAGTAACATACAGGTAAATCAATTTGAATGTGTTCACACTATCTCTTCCAATACTCAATGCTACTCACTTCTTTTACAGTTGCCCTTAGTAATGTATCAGCCTGATCAGACATAAAATGGCCACAAAACGCCATCTTTCTCAAACACAAATTAAAAATTAAAGCACAAAAATGAAAGCACACTAATACAGAAGCCAGCAAGGCAAGAATAAGTATGAACAAAGAGAAACTCATTTGTCTCAGAGGAGTGACAATGTCACTATCTGAAGATGTTTCTGATGAAGAGGAGTTTCCATCCCTGGACAAGGCAAGAGTTGCATAGCATGTCTGAGCTGTGGCAGCATTTCTCTTCATCCTCTCCCACCTTGACTGGTTTGGCCTCCATGCATTCCACACTCTTTTTCAAGTTCTGGTGGGCACAGTATTTACCTGTACAGCATCTGACAGAAGGATCAGGAAAACTGTGAGTGTGGCACGCTCCTGGATCAGCTGCCTGCCAGGGCTTCAGAGGCCAGCTGCACAGCCCCTCATCTGGGTGCACAGGGAGCCATGCTCCAGTAGAACAGCCTCCAGGCTGGGGTCTCATTTTTAGAGCTGTTCTGTGGATGGACAATAAATTGGGTCCCAAGGGCACTCCCAGAGCACTTCTCAGAACCGATATTTCCCCCATCCTGTGCTCCCCTACTAAAGACTGTATTTGAGTCAGGAGAATGAAAGCGTATCACAAGTTCTTAAGGCATAAAACCACCATTTCTTCTATGAACAAAGCAGCATTTCCTCCTGTAGTAATAGGGTTTTCCCTCAATTTATGTAAGGTCTTCAACTCCTCCCATTCCCCTGTGCAGCACACCTGTGTTGCCACAGACTTGAAATCCACCAGCTGCCTGGCAGTTTGGGTGTCTGGGCTGCTGCAAAACTTTTCACCCTTGCAGTGTCCCCCACTCGGCGCAGAAGAATCTTCTCTCGAGTGCTCGCCCACAGAGGGCACCACTCGTAAATGTATCTGAGTAAACACGCTGCCACTTCACGTCTCACCAGCACAAGCCCAAACCCCTCATGCATATCATTACTATCATCTCCGGGAAGAAAAGGAGCAGCAGGCTGATGGCACACAAAAGGGGACGTTTTTAAAGTGCACACTGTGCATTCGCGCTCATGCTGAGATGTCAGGCAAGGCTTGCCTTTCTGCATCGCTGTGGAATGCCTCTAGCCCCTGAGAGCTGAACTGCATCAGTTCAGTGACATAAGGAAAGAGAACGCTGCCTCAAAGGATAGACGGTATTTCCATATGCAGCCACGTATGTCACTTCATCTTGGGCAAGGATGAGGAGACACACATGCTCTTCGTCAGTCCACGGCAGGTGAACTTTGGGGATTCTACCCTTAAATGTTAAAGACAAGTTTTTATTTATTTCTGCGGCCAGTAAATAAGTCCTCAGTCCAGGGATAAGAGGATAAAGCGTTTAAACATGAGTCACTAACCTCACTGATAGGAATTTTGCCCCCAGACTTCCTTGGGTGTTGGGATTTCAACCTATATTTCTGCAAAAGACCCTATATCGGGTTTGCTGAGCCTGTTTTTACATGTGTAGAGAGGTATGTGCAGCTTTATGCAAACACCTACCAACAGAGTAAAAATCTACAGCTTTCTCACCCACCTACTTCATTTTAAGTGTTACAAAAATCACAGCTATGCACAATGTATGCACACAAAACACAGCAGCCAAACGGGGAGAAAAAATATCTGCCCACCTTGTATCCCACTTCTGTGCTGCCTCCCTTGCTTGGCAAACTCCAAGTGGACACGGAGTAATGTACTTAGGGTGGGGGACAGATTACAGGACCGTAAAAATGTACATTGTGCTTTCATTCACGGAAGAAATTTCTGAGCCGCTGCTTCTTTAAACACCAGACCCATGGTTAAGTTGAAGTTTTACTCTTCCAGTCAGTTTTCTCTTCCAAGTGCATCTCAACTTCTAGATTAGAAAAATGAAAATATGCTGAAAAGCAGGAAATAGAATATGCCTTCAGTCCAAGGGGGTAATGGTATCTTTTTGCTACTCTCATATTTAAAATCAACCTTTCTAATTTCTGTGTGATAGTCCTGTATTCCTTTCTTACGAGCCATCAAGATTGTTGTTCTCATCAGAATCTCTCTAGATGCTCTTGAGTTTTTTGCAGTACTAAGAACCTAGAGAGGGATTAGAAACTAATAACATGTAGGTAATCACCATCATGTATTTTAATCACTGAAGTACACTCTCAAATTACACTAGAATTAGAATTATCAGAATTCAAGTTCTTGAAATCATCCTTTTCTAACGTGAAATTCTACTTTGGGTCTTTGAGTTACATAATCCTGTACAAAGCAGATGCACATTACTAGCAGAAGTCTTCTCTAAATAGTAGTAGCTGTTTGTAGCCTTTCTATTAAACAAAATATCATCCCCCTGAGAAGAAGAAAAGGAGAGGAAGTCTCAACAATTGATGAAGGTAACCTCAAAGCTAACAACTTTTTTTTTTCAAAGGACTATTTTACATCTATTTTTATTCCCTCTGTGTTAGCTTTGCAGGACTGCCACATTTGGCTAGTCGCTGGTAACATAATACAGCAAAGATTTTAGGTAATTTTCTCCTTTTACACCCAGCTTTAAGACTAATTCAACCACGAAGTTTCCCCACAAATGCCATGTTTCAAAGAGCCAGTAAAAATTTTGGCTCATGTAACATACCACATTAAATCCATCTGACCAGTGCCCATTTGATTCCCAGGGTGCCTGTTTTCAGGGAAAGGTTCAGGCTGAGAAGGCAACAGGTACTTATCATACCTGGCCTCTCTTGGACATACACAGCTCAGGAAGAACTGTAGAACAGTGCATGAGCCATGCAGGCAGATCTCAGGGCACAGAGCAGCAGGTGCACGCCCACAAGCCCCTTTGAGAGCACTTACTTTCCAAAGCAGGAGCTAAGGCAAACCTGCTGGGAACATTTGCCTTCCACAGTCTTGCTGAAGCTCAGAGTTGACGTGAATTTTGCTGGCTCTGCCAGAGGTCACATTGATTCTTTCATTTCTGGGAGGCAATTGCAGACTGGCTTCAGGCCACAGGATTCCAGGGCCAGCAGCACCCAACTCCCCATCCCTTTCTGAGGCTGTGCCCTGGTTCCCTCCCACAGGAAACAGGGATGGCACAATCAGACCTCAAGGGAATCAATAGGTGCCCAAGATGCAGCTGAGGCTGGTGTCACAAGGAGAACATAGGGATGAGGACAAAAAGCAACCAGCCAAGTTAAGGGCAAAGCTACCACAAAAACAGACAGGGGTGACCTTGTGTCTGTTTCAGCAGGAGCAGGGTGGAAAGCTCAACTGCTGGGTAAAATCCAGCAGACCTGAACATCTTCCTTCACAACTGTGATTTCACCCACCCACTCACCCATTTTCACATTAGATGTTAGTGATCAATAATGCCAGACAGTGAAATAAAGCAAATTGTTTATTCAGATCGGTCTTTTAATCCCATCTTGCCCTTTAAAATAAATTAGCAAATAAACTCTTCCATGAACTGTGCTCTAAATCATAATGTGTTCATGGGACAAAAAATTCCCATCAGAGAAAAAAAAATCACTTTTCTTGGAACTTGTGTCGGTTTCGCTGATTTGTTTCTTCTTAAAACATTAGGATTCTGCAAAATTTTCATCTGACACAAAAATCAAAATGCATTAAACAGCAGATTCTTTCCTCAATCACACATTAGTTAAATGCCAATAAAATAAAACCAATACTTTAACAAGGGAACTGCTTCTAAATCCTGATAAAAACATTTCTGGAAAACATTTTAAAAAAAAAGTTTCAGTTCCTTTTGATGTGTGGTACTAGTCTATTTTACTGGGTTAAGTGGATTTAGGACCAAAAAATAATGAAAAACCCAGCATTTTGCAGCAAGTTATCTCAATGCACAACAAGCACTTAGGAATCAAGCCTCAAAACGTCCCTGTAAGTCAAGGACTTTACAAGCAAAGGAAACTTGCATCAGCAGTTAAGTCAGATGTCAAGATCACACAAGGACTCAGTCTTGACTCTTGTGGTGATCACATCATATCACAATATTTTGTAGAGAATGATTTATTATGACTGAGATAATTCTGTTCAGGTTTCCTATTAGTGTTATCTGCTGGAATGTAACCCCTCCATCAGATGGGATGCTTTTGAGTAGAATAGTCTGACCCACTACAAAGCTTTTTCAGATTTAACCCATAACAGCAAGTTTTAAAACACTAACCCTGCATGGCTCCTCACCCATTTTGATACCAAAAAGGAAGTGCTTCATCACTAAGACTATAGAGTAATGCTGATGTAGCAATGAGCACCAGCTGCCTCATTAGAGAAGCACAACTCTACAGACCACAGGCTGTACGTCCCCTCTTTTACTCTAGATTTCAGTTCCCTCTTCTGCCTTTTGTTTTTCTTTTACTTGGCTTTAAATTTTGGCTTAGCCAGTCATCAGTGCTCCCAGACACCGATTCCCAAGGGACTTGTCTTGCCCTCATCACCAGCAGGTGTCACATTGAAGGATGTGAAGTACCTTTGCTGCCCAGCTCAGGCTGCAGTCCCTGCTCCAGTGGTTTGGCGAGGAAAGCCCCACTCCCCCTTCCTCCTGCTGGGGCACAAGTCAGTGCCAGCACCTTGAGCAACCCCATGCCTGTAGTCTTCTACTTGAACCATCTCTCTCCACAACCAAGAGATGAAAAGTTTCCCCTGACAGCTGCCCACAGCACCAGGCTATCAGGCAGCTTGTCTAACTCTTTACTAGCTGCTTTCTGTCCCTCTCTCTAATCACAAGATTATTTGTTGATTAATAGTTGTGTATTTCTGTAAAAGAGAAAAAATGCCTCTCTGTGAAAAAGTTTAAATATATAAAAACACTTCATAAAAATATTTATTATAAAAATGAAATGCCCCATGAGCCTGTAAACGTTGCCTGTAGAATCTCCATTAACTGGAATAATTTGAAATACAGTCATACAGGCTCTTCTCTGCCCTCTCCAGTAAGATTTTAAGACAGCCAACAGAAATGCCACTAGTCTTGTACTTCAATCCTCCTGCAACCCGTTTTTCTTCTTTTTTTTGTTTACAATATAAGAGTTTTATTTCCCAATGCTGGCAGTTTTCTTTGGAGGCATCATTTGTCTTTGCTTTTAATAGAGTTCAGCACAGCCTGATTCTGAGCCCTTCTTACAGAGTGAGTTTGAGGTCTGATTGGTAACAGGAGCAACACCAGGATGCTTAGAATGTGCATGTGAAAATACACAGACCTGCGAACAAAAGCAGAAAGAATATTATATTTTTATGGGGAATAACATGAATTTTGCAACCCCAATATGTGGAATTTAGTGCTAAGAGATGAATGAAAAATGTATGACCCTGACCTAGAAAGCACAAAAATACACCCTTGAATTTCACACGGTCTTGGAATACATAGTGTCTGCTGGCATGGTTGAAAATGCTGCTGTGGATGATAATGAGGCAAATAAACCATCAGCAAACCCTAGAATCCAAAGTCTGACAGCTCAGATAAACCCATGTAATTCAACCCCAGATTTATTCAGCCCATCTCTCTTTTAATGTTAGAATACACAAGGCCAAGTTCTGAAGAAATATCGTTCATGCTTCAAGAAAAATTTTTTAAATGACAGAAAGAAAAAAATGCAATCAAAGTGCTGAGATCTGAAATAAATCAAAACACTCAGCTTTTAACTGGAGAAGGTCAGGTAATGACGCTTACAGAAGGCTTGTATTTTTGAAGGTAACTGCTCAGAGATATCTGTATTTGGTATGTTTCTAAACATCAAATATTTTTTTTACAAATAATTCAGTATACATAAGGTTGAAGAGAAATAAAAAATACTTCAACCAAATAGATGAAGGTCTGGCATCTTGGGGAAGATGACGTTTGGAACCAGTATAAACAAAGCAATGCACATTTCTGTGGTCTCATTTATGTTTCTTACCATAATTCTTAATATCCTTGTAAGGTGCTTAAGATTGTTGCTCGTGGTATGAAGTTCTCTAAAGCACTAACTAATCTAAAAGCATAACATTTTCTTGCTTACAAGTCTCTAAGTTTAAATATTAACTATGTTCATAGTTAACCAGGTCAAAATTATTAAAAAATGAAGCTCAGAAAGATTTGGAGTAATTTTTACTCTATGGTAAGTCTTCTGTGTTGAAATAAAATGTTTTAAGAAACAGGAATAGAAAATGTCGAAATTCAACCTCCTGCAAACAGACAGCTGCTATCTTGACTACCAGTTTTGGACTTTTACGTTGGAGGAAGGAATTGTCTTTCTTCTGAACCAAAAGCTGTTCCTCCATATCGAAAGTAAAGTTAAAGAAGAGTAAAGCCATGTAGTCCCATCTCCCTTTTCTAATTATTTTCTCAATTTCTCTACTTCAACTTGGTTTTATTAGAGAACATTCAATGTACTCTGCAACACCAGTGTTTTCTTAATTTTAAGGAATCGGGAAGTACTCACTTTGTAAGAAAAGAGGCATACTTTTGTAATGCAGAGCATACTGATTTTGAGGAGCAATGCTCTGCCAGGAGCCCTCCATATCTCCTGCTGATCGATCACATCTCCTCTTTTACGCATTCAGCAGCTGGAAGCCTGGTCTTTGCTCAGCACCTCCTTCCTACTGCCAACTCACATTATTCTTAACTGCTTCAGCCTTGGCTACTGCTAATGGTTGAGACCCAACTGTTTTGAAAATGGAAACTGAGTATATGAAATGTCACATAAGGACACCGAATGAGAAGAACAACCAAAGTGCTCTGCCTTGGCACTGTTATAATCTCATTACGTTATAGGAGTGCAAAAGTCTTATGCGTTAGCAAGCATCCTGTCTGAGCTCCTTTCAAATTTGATGAAATGCTAACTGCCTTTCAGCATGGTTTGAGTTATTTAACAAAAGCCCATGCCACCCTGGAGAATAAAGTCAGGGGGAGAGGACTTACTTGTAAAACTTAATGGTGGGTTCCACAGCCAGCATAACGAAGGGTGCGACAGTGTAGCACACAGCCAGCTGAGTGACTGCCCAGGTAACAATGTCGTAGGCTATCTTAAGAGGCACTGAGGAGAGGAAGTAATGTCTGCAGTTGTTCCTTATCTGCAGGTCAGGGAAAAGTAAGCAGAAAATTATACAAATTCATACAAATTATACAAATTGGGCAAAGTCACACGGACACACAGCAGTGCATGACTCTCTGCTTCCCATCAGCATTAGTATCACAGGAAGGTTTATGCATAGTTACAAAGCACCGGGAGCAGGAATACAGATGTGTACGGACTGGCATATTCAAGATCTCACAGTCAGCCAAACAGAGAAGTGACCTCCAATTCACCTCCACAGGTGCAGACTGTTCCTCCCTCCTGATTTTCATTTCTTACTGGTTATCAACAGTAAATCAAAGTTTCTTTAAATGAACCTGTGCTTATTACCTACAAGTGTGTGCTGTTCCCTAGAGATTTTAAGTTAGTTTCACATCTGTGAAATCCTTATAAATGAGAGGCAAAGCACATGTTCAGCAACCTGCTCTAGCGATAGTGGTTAATACTGGTCACTAGTTTAATTCTCCTTTCAGATTAACCTGGTTATTTATCCATAGTCAAAATCCAAAAGACAACTGTGGTGCTTCCCAGGCCTGCACAAGTGGCTGGTTCAGCCTGAAAGATGAGCAGCGATACATTTAACAAAAGTGAGACATGAACCCTGTTCTGTCTTGGTGACTGTACACAAAATAAGGCCCATAAACACAGAGACCACCATTTTACTGCATCAATTGCATCCACACAAATTGTTCAAGTCTGGGCTAATGCTCAACCCACAGCAGCTTCTTGTGCAAGACTGGGCTCAGTGTTAATTACAAGCCAGCATAGAGGCAACATGACCCAGCAGAAGTCTGGAATCCAACATGACCTTGAATCCCAAGATAATTTGACTGCTTGGACACAGCTGGTGGCACTCCTAACTGTACATCCTCAAGTAACGTTTTCTCTGACAGCCAAGGACAGCAGTGCATCACATCCAGAACTGGTGCTGGTTTTAACTGCTGGGAACTTTTCAATTAGCACCAATACACAACAGTGTTTCAGCAAACATCAAGCCTGCAAAAGCATGAAAGAGGGCTCACAGCAGGGACAAGCTGCTTGAGCATGTGAGGGTGAGGGTGCAGCTGACAGCCAGATAGTGCCTAGCATGGGCCTTAGAAGAGAACAATGGAAGGTACATACTGCTCTGGCTGCAAGTGTGATAAGGATTCCAGTGAGAAACGTAAAATAATATCCAGGATAGATACCATGCCACAGGGCCGACAGGATAAATGTTAAAGCCGTAGGGTACCAGGGAGCTCTGTCATAGCAGACACTGAAAAAATGAAAACAAAACAGAAGAAGTTGAACAATGGCCACTGCACTTGAAATCCTTGTTTCTAAGGTCTTACTCTGTTTTCTTAGCTGTCTTATCTTGGTTGCCAGACTAGGGCATAAGGCAGTCTCATTTAAATGGAGGTTTAGATGGAATGAGGAAGTATGCTTATATGCAAATTACTTTCCAAAGAGGGCCTGCACAAATATTTCCGGTGCTCAAAGCATTTAAATCAATAATGGAATAAAGGGCAGGCAAGGCTTTGTTCACCTTTACATCTCTATCTCGAATCATACATTACCCTTCCAAACTCTGATGACAGATCAAGAGCAAGTTGAAAGACAAAGAGATGTGACTCCACCCTTCACTCTAGTGAAGAGAAGTATTTTTAGGCTCAGTTATCTGGCAGATGCTGGGAACAACAGGGAGTGCCATAAACTGTTGCAAAACAGGGGATTCCAGCTAACTTTAGCAGCAAAAATCTTACTCCCAGGATGCAAGGATAACAGTTCAAGTAAACAACACGGAGTCTATTTGGCTATCTGAAGTTTAAATCAAATGCTGTGCTCCACAGAAACAAGTGAAGATAATGCATTTCTTACCAGGAATTTGAATAATGAAAAATAGTAGACATTGACTTTTAAGATGTACAGATTTACCATCATTATAGTTACAATAACTACAATAAATCTGTGCCTGCATTTCAGACACTACATTGACTTGTGCGAAGCTTTAATCACACCAGAAAGTGAAATGAGTAATGGGACACAGTCCAATCTACAAAATTTGGACTTATGCTAATATTTAAAATATGTGCCTTAACAGTTACGGGTTAAAATCATATCACCTCAGTGCTATAAGTCTCTTCCCCATATCCTAAGCAAGGACATCTCCCATATCCCTGGCAAGCATCTTAGGGTAGCTCCAAACCAGACTACACTGCAGCTCTGAAGATTTTGACCTTATTTCTCGAATAATTTCTGGATCCCAGTGACACAGCAAGACTCACTTCTGCGTGGGAAGCATAACATAGAAAAGCAAACCAGTAGAGGAAAGATAATGGAGGGAAACAACAAAATGCTATTGCTTTCTATTATGGAAGATTTGAACAGTTCGTTTATGACTTTGCTGCTCATATGTAAAATAGGAGCATTTTACACTTGCAGCAATAAAACTTTACAGCACCAAATAGCCTTGTATTGCACCAACTATTACAGGCACAGGAAACAAAGAAAGAACAAGAGGCTATACATTTATGAGAGCCACCAGTCAGCATTTTTCCAGGCCACGGAGAGTTTTTGGTTCTCACAAGCAAGTAACTGTTTCATTACTCTTACCGTTTCAGCCAGGCAGCTGTCTGAATGTTCCAGTTTTCAATGTACATTTTAAAACTTGTTGCAGTCTAAGAAAGAAGTTCACATGGAATGTTAGCAATGAAGCCTGTAAAATACTATTTGCAATTTAAATTAGTGAGGAGGTACATGGAAAATATCAATTCTACTAGCTAACTTTTATGAAGACTGCGCCATAATCCATCATTATACTAATATGATTTGGGAGGGACATTAACTAGGCTGATGGCTCGCTGCTAACATTTGGCACTTGCTCTAAAATCTCACTTTGTTTCATGTAATTAAATACAGTGTTTGGTTACTGTTCAAATAATAGGAAATCTGAGAAGCTTTCTTCTTTTATATGCCTGGCCTTCCTTTCAGTTCATAAACAGCTTTATTTCTGGAAGAAATATCTTGCCACCCGTTATGCAATCTGGACTTCCCTACTGTACTAGTAAAAAAAGTGCTATAAAAAAAAAATAAGAAGACATTTAGTAGTAGTAGTAGTAGCAGCAGTATTTGGAGAATGAAGGGAAAGACTGAAAAAAAATGGGCAAAAGAATTAGGACTAAATTTAGAAGCCAATTCTCAGCCCACTGCTAAGCTTGGGAAACCAGAGTAGACTCCAGTATCCTGAGAGGACCATCCTTATCTTGTCCTCTGAACTCCCCCAGCTTTAGGGGACTGTTGGACTCCATTTCTCATCATCAATTCCCCTACTGCTGATCAACTTCACCTCCCAACTCCACAGTGGTCCCTCACCTGCTGGTAGAAACCCCCCAGGACACCCTGGGAGTGGGTACATGATTCAGTGACACCACAATATTTTGCCATAGCAGCAGAAGGCAAGGGCCCACTGAAAAAATGGATTAAGTGCAAAGGGAATGTGCAGATACCTTTGCACTTCCACAAAGAATCCTTACAGCTAGCATTTCATCCTCTGCATTTAAAGAGTTAAAATGATTAGCAATTCCCAATGCAGCACTCCCACATTTTAATTGCATAACTGCACCAAGAGAAGCCAAGAAAAACACAGTTTCTCTTCCAACTAATATTGTCACCCTCTTTTGGCCTTCTTTAAGTTCCACTGTTACATTACCAAGAGAGGAAGTAGTTGCTGGCTGTCAAAACAAGGACGCTGCCAAGGCTTTCAAATCTCTCACGTGTGCTTAGCCCCTGTCATGTTCTAAGGCCTACACAACTCCTTCCATGTGCTTATCTTTTCTACAGATCAGATAGTAACATTTAGCATCTCAGGTTCCAAACTCTGAGATAATTTTACATATGCATGTGACTATACCTGCTGAATATTTAAACTCTACCTGTATACACTGTACAATCACACTTAAACTTCAACTCCCAGCATTGCTGTTGGCACATAAAGTGATGGTTCAAGGCTTACTCAAAGCCATGGTCTCTGTAGCCTCTCTTTTTCTCATTGCACACACGATCAAATCTGACAGCACCCTATTTTATGCTCTTGGAAACAATTTCTGATCTCTGTTGCCCATGTGACCAGCAAAGGAAGTAAGTTTTGAGAGGCTGTCAGTTCAGTGGGTGGAGAGGAGCAAAGGCTCCTGTTTCCTTCATTTGGCTTGACTGAAGAGTACTGACTGCATTTTACTTCCTTCCTTCAAACGAGGATTGCCTCAGCCCACCAAAGAATCATCTCCTGCCCCAAAACTGAATCAGATATAGAGTCAAGATCTCAGAGTGGTATCTAGGATGCTGCTGTCATCAAGAAGTGTAAAGCATTTCTGGGCTATATATCCTGTACTCATCAAGGAGTACACTGAGGATTAATCATGGTTAAAAAGGAAAAAGAGAAAGAATGTTGAAAAGCAGGGAATGTGTAATGAGACTTCCAATTCTGGCATCTTCAATGAAGAATTACAGGGGCTCTTTCATTTTTGAGAAGAGCTATTACAGCACATTCACTTAGTCACAGATTGTTCAGCAATAAAGCAGTCAACTTATTTTTATCTGTGATTACTTTTAAAATCACAACTAGAGAATTACAGAGAGAGACTCCTCCAATTTCTAAAGAAGAGGCCTTTAGAAAGCAGTCGCAGACACATAAATATTTCCACATCTCACTGGCACTCACAAAATATTGTTCAGGGCAAACAAATTATATGGGCCATCTTTTGCATTAGAGACACAAACATGAATCGTTTTCAAAAGGCTAATGGATCTTAAAAGTATGCAGCAGTCCCAAGGAAGGAGTGACAGATGTTTTTAGAAACACGGCTCGCAGCATGGTGTTCTAGATCAGCACCCATCTAAGCTCTGTGAGCCCCTGGCAGGTCCCACTCAGGCTGCTTGGTTTGTACCTGTTGTGTCTCCTACCCTTGCTTTTCTCCACATAACATAGAAGGCAGTTCAGCCCTTGCACATGTCTGTGCCACTTGTGGCAGCCTCTTTCACTACTACCAACACTCATCTCAGCTGGATACAAAAGTGAAAGATTGTTAGAAGTAAATAAACAGAACACACCACAGATGGTGAAGAATCATAGCTGCGAACAATTTATCGACCCACTGAGCTCAGCCACAATCTACAGTAACTGACTGCTCATTTATTGAATATCTGATATGATCATTTATTAGCCCTCACTAAACTATTTAGAAATACAACCTGAATAAAGAGCTTGAGGAAGCCTCAAGTGAGACAGATGCATTTTATCTGTCGGACAGATAAAATACAAAACCCCTTCATGCTAAAGAGGAGCAGCCTGGTAGCATAGATTTACTTTCCTTTCAGTAAAGCCTTTACCCATTATCATGCTCATTTCTGTATAATTATGCCAATGCAGCCACTCCTTTATCTCACCTCAATGTTCCAGATATTCAAATTGGACAACAAGTCCCAGCGGAAAGTGCCTCTCTCATCAACTCCACTGAATCCATAACCAGCTGCATTGTTGACTGCATCTGCTGCAATGTCAAAGCAAAACAGGTCAAAATCAAACTGATGGAAGAGACATGTTTGCTTACAAGTCAGTATGGTACTAAACAAACATTCAAGCCAGCTTTGTAGGATTTAGCAACCTCTCTTTCTAGGAAAAGCTTCTTTGAAAAAGAGCATTACTGTAAGGCTACACAAGAGTCATTTCTTCAAGAAGACTAGCTACTCCTTGTGCAGAAAAAATAAAATAATAAAATAACAATGAATAGAAATCCCTTTTCCTATTATTTGGCCTTTATTATTTGTCTGAGACAGATATTGCCATAAAACGAATGAGCATTTTTCTCAAAAGGGCACCTGGATATCACAGCATTTTCCAAAATTAAAAGAAACTCAATATCTCAAAGACACGCTCATTATTACTCTTAAGAGTTCCAACATGGCTATGTTAATTAAGCCTGTCATTCAGAATTCTGCAGACAAAGTCTTTTGCTAATCCTGTTGCTGTCTCACTAAAGTGCCTTAACATCTCTATGAACCAAATATTGAGTAACTTCGGTTACACATTTAGCTACTTAAAGCAAGTAAAAGCTTGGATAACAGTAGGCATTACACACTGATGCACTCTTGTCAACTACATCCCCTCTCAGAGTGCCAAGGAGTCACCTCATCACTGGGTCTCAAGACTCTGATTTCAATGTGCCCTTGCTAGAAATACCTACTTGGAGTACTAAGAAAACAGAAAACATTCATTATGGTTTCTGGATCACTAGTTGCAGCAAACACTGAGGATCATTGGAAGAAAAAGGGAATCGCTGATTACAGGTAAGGCTTTTCTTTCTGTCATTTACAAAATACAAGCCTTGTTATTCTTGAAAAAGGTCAGCATTTCTTCCCCAGGAATGAAAACTGATTTTATTTTGTAAATGCTGTGAGTGCAGGCACAAGCTCATGGAGTAGTTCTAGTGTAAAAAACTAGGGAGGGAACCTAATTATAAGCAGGAAGACAAACAATAAATAAATAAACAAACAAGCAAGTCTCTAACCCAAGACTCTCTGTTTTGTTTTCCACTTTCCTAAATGAGATAGATTTTACTGAAGAAAGCTCTCCATGATTTTAGTTTTCTCCCTGTTTAAAAAACCCTCAAACAATAAACAACAACCCTGCCTGAAGTTGGCCCACAGGATTCTGCCCAATCTCAACGACTGGAGATGCACATAACCATCCCCCCCCCCAGAGCAGTGGACTCCTGGATTTGGTCCTCCTTGCTCCAAGAGTAGGAAGCAGGAAACAAATAACGAGTGTTCCTTCACCAAAACCAAGACACCAGGAACCATGGGATGAGCAATAATTATACAGCAGACCCCTTGGCCATTTGCTTCCCAGGCTGCTGTCTGCAGAGCGAGGTGCAAAGCACAGAAGGATCTCAACTGTGCATCCTCAAGCTGCTGACAAAACCCCAGTCTCCACCAGCTCCGCAGAGGTTCATTTCCCTAGAGACTTGAACAGCTCGGGCTGTGCAGGGCTTTCACAGCTCCTTGGATGGAGGTACTCGGACCCAAAGTGGTTTCACTGACAGCTCTGAGTTAGTTTTTTAGCTGTGCTCCCAGGACTATCGCTAATGCAGCGAGAGCTGAATTTGCTTTCTGTGGATCTGGAGGAATCCAGCTCCCAGACAACAGCGTGCCTGTCCTGTGCTGAGGACAGGAAGCATTTATCACCCTTTCCAGCAGGCACTTTTGTATTGCCCTGGGCCATGCCACCGGGAGCAAAACTGGGAAGGGATGAAAAAAGGATAAAGTGCCTGCTGTTCTGCTGCCTGGATTTGGGATGTGAATAGAGGAGGCCTCACCCTCCACTACGAAAGGCATACTTTTCCGAACTGCCTAATTTGTAAGACATTTCTAAAGCCTCTGCAACTTGGTCTTGTCATAAATGCAAGTTCAGTTTATCTCTTTAATAATGGACTTTCAGTTAATTATAATGCCAGAAAAAATGGAGGCAACAATTTAACATTGGATCCCACAAAAGTAAGTTTGTGAGCAAGCCATTCTTTATCTCAAAGCCTTTCCCATCCCACACATGCCAGTCCTGGCTGCCTTCCCTGAATCTGACAGTTTTATTCCCAGCAGTTTAATCACAGCCTCGCAATGAATCTCCCTGGCTATTTCCATCCCATCTCAGTGACCTCCTGCTCAGCTTCAAGGTATGTGCATTGCTTGCTGGACTTCCAGGATCTCCCCTACACACGATGTCTTGTAATACTAGAAAAAAAATCCAGGATATTTTCAGCCTGGCCTAAAGGACTTGACTCTTCATATATGGATGGTGAAATGTGACTTGTAGAAGAAGAAGGTAAAATACAAAAAGATTATTTTGACCACCAGTCTAGCTGGCTCCTAAAAATTTTTTCTTCCCTCTTTAGTGAATCCTCTTACTTCTCCTCTCTCTTTTCCTTGCAGAGATTTTGGTCCTTCCCAACACTTCCTTTGCTCCTCACGGTTCTCCAGTCTCTTCTCTGGACTGCTCAAAGCCAAGGTGTATACAGGACCCCACAGTGCTTTAGAGGCAAGGCTTAACATCAGCCCCTCAACAAGTGCAGGGTCCACTGCACAAAGGAACACATCTCCCACATTAGCTACAGGTCTAGGGTCAATTTTATTTCCCTCCATCACAGGTTTCCAACCTCCTCTGCCATTTAGGAATTTATTTGCTACACACAAAAGTACATAATGTATTCAGACTTACCCAATGTCCATGCAAAATAATACTTTGGTTTTGCTGCCTGTGTTACAACATACAGGTAACCAAGTCTTGACAAGAAGGGAGTTTTATCAAGAAATTCGTTGTCAATAATATATGCCATAGGAAAGTTCTTGGTAAGTGTCAAGAATAAAATAAGAGATACTAGAGTGATACACAGCTTGTACATCACTGCTCCCTAAAAAGCACAAACAATGAAAAACATTCATTAGAAACATTTGCTTAAGGGGAAGAACAAGGCAGTGCTCATGACATACAAAAACAATGGGCTTCAAGAACCATTAAAGTTGCTAGTGACAAAGGTGATAGCAATTAATTTAGAAGAGGTGACCAAGAAGAGGCCAGAGTCACAGCTGTAGTTTAATTTGGTTTTCTGAACTACCTATAGATAGGTAGGACAATCATAAGTCAAAATCAGTGATGAACTTCATGACAGACTTCCTAAAATGGGAAAGGAAACAAATAAACCAAACCCCATAGTGGAAAACAGAAGTCTTCTCTAAACACACTGTCCTCTCCTGGAACCAAAGACTAGGTCCTCCTGGGAGCCAAAAGCACTGATATTCAGTGCAAGAGTAGGTCTTACTACCCACCTACCACTCAGAAGTCTTGCTAAAAATTGCATGTCCAAAAAGAGTCCTTTTAGAGCACACTTGTACCCTCAATACATGGTATGTGCTCTGCCACAGCATTTTCTATTCCAGCTCCTAGCTTCCTACACACCATTATTGACAATCACAGCAGTAGTTCAAACATTGTTTGCAAATACACACCATGAGTAAACCCTTCTTGATCCAGTTGTAATTAAAAAGTAATCTGGCACTTCGATACCATGTGAAAATTGACTTGTGTTCTCAAAAGACTAATAAAAATGCAATACACTATTCAAACAACCATGTATTTTTTGACTCTTTTGATTTTTGATCTCTTTTTATATGTTCTCCAAATTCTGGAATAAAGTAATGTGAAATTGCTTTTTATGCAGATTTTAATACTCTCTACTGACTTGCATCCTCCACAATTTAGGCCTTATTCTGACCTCAGTCAGACTAATGCAAATCATAAGTAACACCACTAGAGTCAGTAGAAAGACAGCTGTGTGCAACAGGAATCACTATACAAAAGCACATGCTCATCTTCAGAGGAGGCATTCTGCACACATTCACAAAGCTACACATTCAGTGTCACCTTAAGAAAGAGAGAGAAACCTGGACCTCATGCTACACTATCCTGCTTTACAAAAAGGCTATTTTATAAGAAGGTTTTAAGTAATATCAAAAAATATAAAACTAAATGAGCATTTAAACTATGTGAAAACATCACTTCTTGAGTCATCTTAAAGTATGTGAGCTACTCTTGCAAATCACCTGGACAGGCTACAGTTTCTGACTAGACCTGATTCATGTACTTCTAACATCTCCTGGGCTATGGGGGAGATTTGACTATTTTGGCTTTTTCTGACATTTCCTCTTCTGTCTGGAGCTGAACTGCAACTTATTGTCAGAACCTGCAGCCCATTCCCATTGCTGCACAAAGGACACCCATCACCAGCTGACCCATTTTGCAGGCCAAACCCATTTGGCAAGTTCACTAGCCCCTTCACCCCTGACCTTGTGATGAAAACAGCAGCCACTCACAGAAAAAAACTCACTGTAACCTTTACTGGCAAGATAACCCAAAACTGGTTTTTCTTCTTAGCTTTTAATTCTGAGAATCATGTACAAAGCTGTACTTTCCTGCCCCCTGCAATCAGTCTTTGTCATTTTAGAACTTACAGTTGGAGAAGGATCAGGAAGTCTGTCATAACCCTTCTGCTTCCAGTTCACTTCTAACAGTTTCATGTGCACATGCCTCCCTTCAATGAAGGCAATATAATCCTTGTAATTGCTGCAAGGCCCCGCTATGATGCTCATAAAATTGAGGAGATAACTTAAATACTCCAGTAAAGAAGGTCTCGACCTGTGAAAAGTCAGCCACACGCAACAGAACAAACGGGAAAAAAACCAAAACAAGGTAAAACACAGCAAAGACTTTCACCAATGTTTTTTGTTGCATTGTCTGCCTCAGTCCTCACCTTTTTCCTACCTCTTTCCCCTCAGCTGAAAGCTCTCTAGATCTGTTCTGAGGAAGATCAAACACAGCCTGTTATATTCTAGTGATGTCTGGTAGATGGCAGTCAGAGCAAAGGTAACATGGAAGTGCTTAAACTACAGGTGAACTAAGGCTAATGATTGGAAGAGTTGTAATCTTAGAAACTTTTTAGTTAAAAACAGTAATAAATGTGTCCATTTTGGACATGTCAGCAGGAATGAGAAGGTGGTAATTCTTTTGACATCTGTCCAGGATGTCAGGGGCCATACAGTTTTATTATACAAATCACAGGACAGGAAGTCTCTAAAACAAGGGCACTCAGTCCTGGGAGGAGCTCTCATCCACCCTTCAGTCCAGCCTTTTGAAAAATGGGAAGTGTCATGAGAGATGTACAGGAAGAGAATGAAGAAGCACTCTCTCCTACTGTTCAAATAAAGGAAGTAATTCTGTGTATTGCATCATGAACAGGAGAAGTAACTAAGGGGGAAAATAAAACACATGAATTGAAAGACAGCTGAAGATGAAAGTCAAAGAAAGTCTCTCATATTAATTTTTTTTTCCATTTTGGAAATGCATATCCCACCAGTTCCTTCTGGGGCTGTACATTTGATGTACAATGGAAAATATCCACTGTCCCTGCTACAGATGAGTAGGATGGAAAAAGAAAGATGCAACGCAGCAGTAGTGTAATTTGCAAATTGTTAGGCTTGGGGTTTTTATGTGGCAGAAAATGCCAACATCCAAATTGTGCACTGTTCTGCACTACATTAGAGTGAGTGCTCTCCACAAATGTCCTAATTGTCACCATTCAAGTAAACATGGAGCCCTCAGATGAGAACACAAACTTGGGCACAGTGCCTTAGGGCTCTCCTTCCCAAGACGCATATGAACACGCAAAACCAAAACACACTTAAAATTCTTTAAGAGCAAAAAAAATTTTTAGCAGAAAAACTAAGCAACGGTTAAACATTTTCTGTTGCCTACTTCTATTCTGAAGTGGAATTAGTTTGAATAAACAGTTAGATTAGCAAGGATTTTCTGTATTCATCCTACTGGTTATTGTAGATGCTAGTGTCTGAATAGTATGTTCTCTGGTGAAAGCATTTCACAGAAAGATGCAGCAAACAATTTGGGGTGAGGGTCATCTTTCTGCCCTGAAAAATCAGGTCCATAATATGGGCTTCCTAACTCTACAGTATGATTAAAAGTAAAGTCATTAGTTTCAACTTGGATTCTGCACATAGTTGGGTGGGGAGACATGAGCAATGCATAAAGGAATGTACAGAGGATGAGTGAGAAACAAAAACAGACCAAGAACAGGAGGGAAGACAAAAGGCTGTATTACCAAAGGGGATTTAAAACTCTTCAGTTATGACTTGTCTGCCACTGACACTTAAGCTTCTTCCTTTGGCATCTTCCTTTCTATTATGAACTCATCTACTGTACAAGAAAAAAATAACCAGCCTATTTGGTGAGAATTTGACTAGAATTAAGGGCCAAGTGCAGTTAAAAATTATGCTGTGAGCTTTAAAATCAGAAACTGTGGGGTCACAGCAAAGTTATACAAGGCTACCTACAAGATTTTTACTTTTCAATAAATGACTCCCTTACTTTCCAAAGTTCATAGGCAGATTTCCTGATGGCTGAATCTTTTACCTTGGAAATGAAGGAAATAATTTCCTTGGCCTTAAACTAACATATCATGGTGAAAAATAGTTATGGTTCTAAGAGTAATTCTGTAACACTAATTCTTCTTTAAAAAAAACATCAAAACAAAACAACCCAAACAAATTCAACTCCATGTCGCACTTGTATTGAGAGACAAACTAGGGAAAAAAGGGGTATTCAAAGAGGTGGTCTCTCCATAGGAAAAATGAGAACACTAGTTACATAATGTAAAGAAATAGGAGTTTTAACATTATGCAGTGAGACCAAAAAAAAATAAAATCCAGCATTCAAAAATTATGGCAAAGAAAAGCAGCACCTGAAGTGTCAGATGCAAACCAAAACAGAATTTTACTATGCAGTGGATTGTTGACAGGGGAGGAGTATTTACTTGGAAAAATAACACATCGCAGATCAGATGAAGGTAACAGCCAACAAGTCTGTATAGTATAGTCTTTGCTGAATTTAAAATAGTTAGTTCAGCAAAGACTTGTTCTGTTGCATGTGGAGTATATATTTAAGTCAATGAGATATTGCCAAGATCAGAACAGGGTGATAAAGGCAGAAGTCCTGAACTGAAGAAATAAGGAATATAAGGGAGAAGGTATGTTTGTGTAAGGAGGGCAGTGACAGCAGCATTACAAAAACAAAACTGCTCAAGCAAACAGAAAAAGCATGTAGGACTTTGGGCATCTCATGGACTGGAAAGTAGGAGAAAATATTTTCATGGCTGGGCCACTGTCGTCCCTGGCATTGCAATGGAAAAACAAAGAAACCACAACAAAAAAACAAATAACAACCTAAACACTCAACTTCTTTGGAAAAAACTAGACACAAATCACTCAGAGAATTACATCCTTACTTTACAGCAAGCCGATTTTGCTCAGCAGTGAGTTCCTCAGCTTGTCGCCCTATTCCTGGAAAGAAAAGTCACATTAGTTTTTTCCAAAAGACAAACAATAAAAGATATTCTCAAAGCCTTATGCTTGCACACCACAAATAAATTTCTAAAGCCAAAATTTCAAAATTTCTTTGTCACACATGGTTTTAATACATCTCAATGCCTAACTTCTATGTCAAGTTCTACTCTACCTCTTTACCCAGTTCCTTACCCCATTCCCCCTTTCTCACCCTGGCTACACGGTCAGGAAGAGCAGCCACAGCATTCCCACACACACAATGGAAGTGGCAATGCCACCAACTGGTGGTGACCCCCAACAGCCTCTACAAACTGTCCTGGGCTGGAAAAACCTCTGTTGCCAGAAGCTGCTGGCTCATTTAAGCTCAAGCCTCCCGCTGGCTCCTTGGTGAGAAATGGAGCATTTCACAGCAGGAGGAGTGGGCAGGCAACAGAAGCTCCACTGGTGTGAGCGAGCAGCCCAGCTGCCTGCTGCTGGAGCAAGCCTAAACATACACATCAGTAATAATCTGGAATTGTACAAGGTCCAGACTGGAAGAGTGACCTCCTGTTAAGTGCACAAGACCTTTGGGGCCAGAGGTAGTGCAGAGACTCAATGTCCCAGGAGAACAATGGAAACATCTTGTGTCACGGCCAGTGGTAAAAAAATGCTGCTTATAACACATACCTCAAAACCTTCACCCTAAAGCTTTAGCTGCATATACTGCAGGGAATCCCACTGGCTTCAGAAGAACTACACGGGATGAGTCACAGCACTTGATGTGGAGCATGTGCACAGATAAGATCAGGGGCTTGGCTTCAATTGACATTACTATTCTAAACATACTGGCTTTAATTACCAATACACACACAGGACCCACATCCTACAAGGACTGCTGATAAGGGGCTCATTTCCATTCTCTCTCCACTGTTTCAGTTTGTAAATACTGGGAGGGCCTGAATTTCAGAGAAACAATTAGCACTTAATTACTTAAAGGACTGGGTATTTTGTTTGTCTGTTTCCATTTACAGACAGCTGTGTTAAATTTTTACAAATAAAAATTTGTCCCGTTAAATTTTTACAAATAGAAATTTGTCACTGATGCTTGAGCTGCAAGCTGCCTTCATTTGATCAACTGCTCCATATAAGGATGTTTGCAATGTAATGAGCCTTTTCCACCATCATTAATCTGTAAGATTCCAGTCTGTTTAAACGCTCCTGCCTCTGCTGTTGTCTTTTTCCTTTATGTCTGTTCATTTACCCTCAACATCCTAGATGTGTTCCTTGGCTGCACACTGCTGTGGAATTGCAGCAATACCTGTGCTGACTCAACTTACAGAAGCAGAGAAGTCTCGGCAACAGGAATGCCAACAACATGGTCAACCAGCCAAGTTTCCAGCTGTACCTATTCTAGCCAGCTAAAAGCATTAGATTCACTTGTGCAAACCTGGCTTGCAAATGCTGCCAGAACCTCGTGTGACCATCACCTAAATCCTTGCTCATAACAACTCTATAGCAAGGCACTTATTCAGTAACCCGCAGCTTGTAAGGCAGTGGGCCTCAGACTATCAGAAATTCACACTGCAACATCAGTAGGCACAGGCAATAATGCTGCTGATGACAACTGACATTTTTAGCCTTTGCACTGTACTAGACACAGGCGTTTTACTGGGAAATAATAGTGTTCTTTGTCACAGCACAGCACAAGACTGAAGACAATGTTATTTTGCTTGCAACTGTGCTTCTCCCTGCACTGGGGAAAAGCTACTGAATTATATCTCTCACAACTCACGGAGTATATAACCACTGAATATATCAGTGCTAGCATATTTTTTTGCTAAATTAACATTAATGACTGAACCTGTGTATCAAACACAATTCTTGACTTCTGAAGTCAGTAATAGCTTTAGAGAACTTAATGGAGATGCACTGTAGCATCTAAATAGGAGATACTGGTAGCTAAAATCCAAATTGTGTCCCAAGGAAATAGAATACCCAAACAGGAAAACAGTTGTCTCTGATATTGCAAAGACCGTTTGATCCTAAAAACTGATCAAAACTAAGTTTCTCATTTTCTTCCACAAAGCGTTTTTCTTCTCCATTTGGAACAACTCATTGAACTACATTAATTCACTGCATAAATCAACCACAGAATGCACTGGAATAAAAAGGCTGTCTTCAGGACGTGGGAAGAGATTCTTTTTCTTACCATCATGTAGCTGGCATGCAAGTGTTGTGATCTTCTGTGTAATTATCATCAGCGGACTACAACAAAGATAGAAAACAGTTACAAGTCTTGCAATACAAATTATTCCCAACTTTCTCACTGAACGTCTTTATGCCTTTAAAAGGCATAACTGTATTAGCAACAAGTGGAAAACATCCAATTAAAGCTGAAGGAGGAGCTCAGGCATAAAACAATTGCCTGGGTTCAAAACAGCCCCACAGTTAACTTGCGCTGGAATTTTTAATTGCTAAGTGCACACAAAGCCTTATTTTATGTCTCCCTATCGTGCAGCAGTGCAAATTGTAGTTTAGAAGAAATCACACCATCAGGAAATACCAGCTTCTGCAGCCCACTGAGCTTCCTTTCAGGCAAAGACCAAATTGAAGCCCCTTACAATGCAACACTAGAATACAGCAGTGCTGCTGTAACCCAGCTCTGGCTCTACTTACTGTCTGTCTCCTCAGTGCCCTAAAAAATGTTGACTCTGCAGATACAGATGCTTATTTCTCCACATGAATAGATCTATCAATTAGGACTGTGTGCAAATACCAGAATAGCTGTCAGCACAGCAGTTTCCCACTTGCTTCTTGGCCACACATCTGCATTGTGAACAGCCTGTAGAAGACATACCATCCAGCTGGGAGTGTATGGGAATGAGGGATCTGGAGGCCCTGGAAATAGGAGCTGGTTGTACCTGAGCCAGGCTTGCAGCCACCCAGCAGCTTTGGTGCTAAGCACACAGCATAGAAATAGCCGCATTCCCAGTAGGGTCATTCATACTTCCCGTATGCAGCTTTACAGAGTTTCTTGGCACTGAAGGCAAGTGTGAGCTGCTGCAGCTAAGGAATGAGGAAAAAGACTAAACTCAGCTTGCTGGCATCAGGAGCTGGTTCCCACAAGGATACAGGACACAGCCAAGAGTGTTTAGAGGAAGGTAAAAGGAAAGATGGGAGAAAAACCATGGGGACAACTGACCACTTCCATTGGCTGTGGCACCCTAAACACAAAACCCAGCGCTGAACATCTGCAAACTGGAAGGACCCATGGCAGGCAAAGCAAGGGATGAGCACCCACTCACACTGCTTCTGCCTATCTCTCTGCTACTGGGGATACCAGCACAGGGTGCCCAGATCTCTCACAACCACAGTAGCCACGAGATGGGATAAGGATACATCACCATTTTAAAAGCATTAGTTGTGATGAGTGCATGTAAAACCAGTCCCACAAAAGAGAGCTGTCTTCACTGAGGATTAATACAATGGGTTGTTTTGCCATTTGAGAATAAATTAACAACATTAACCAGAAGGAGGTTTCTGTTTGAACACAAATGCTGTCTTCAACCTGGAAATGAAAACTTGAGTTTGTACACATTTATTTAACTATTTACACAGTTTGACCAGTATACGGAACATTTTTAAGAGACACAGATGATTACGCCAAACATTACAGCTGTTCCTTTTAACTATTGTAATATATTTTCTGGAACACAATTAAAGAAAAAAGTTGAGGGTTTTTTTTTTAATTCAAGCACTGTGGTTGTCCTGACAGATTTCTCAAGATGAAGATAAAAAAGTGGAACTTACATTTAGTGATGTCTCTGTCTAAAATAACAGTCAAATACTCAAATTCTTCAGAGATTTTCAAGAGTTTCTGGATCATCCTTAACTAAATTGACCTACTGGTTACAATCAAATGTAAACCCAATGGCTAAAATAAACTGTTTACAACCTGATTATACCACTAATATAAATCAAAAGAGATTCTCAAGATAATTTGTAGGCTGAGCATGGTAAACACACAAATACTGAAAAACAACATTCTTTCATTCTAAGTTGTCTTTTTTTTAACACTTAATATGGTTGATCTTTTTCAAGAGCCCACAAGTAATTCTGTGTGGGTAATTTGCATTTTCTACCCAAAACTAGAACATGCAATAGCAGCCAATTACTTAATCAGTAGTTGCTTTTATCATTTCAGAAGTCCTTACTTGAAATATCAATTTTAAAAAAGTGTACAAAAAAAACAGAATAGGCTTAAATGTACATAGAACTTGAATACAGTTGTAACAGAGGGGTTTGTACAGCAGCTCTTCTTGGGTTACCTAGACCACTGGTAGATAAGGAATGGACAAATTCAACAATGACTTTCTACCTTCCAGCAATATTGTCAAACAGTCATTTTAAACTTTATTCCAATTAATCTTTCAAGAGAAGTGATTTATAAGCTGTTTTTACCATTATCTTCAACATCCTGTTTCTCAAAGTAGATTTTCCCAGACAAAATTTAGCTTTGCTTTCAAAGATACATAAATCCTAATCCTTTAAGCATATGAAAAGGCAGATTTTTTTTTAATCCTTAGGAGAGATAGAGGCTGTCACTGAACCAAGCCATTTTTACTACAATAAACACAAATTTTTATTTTGGCAGTGTTTGACATTTTTACCTTTATGGGTGAACATTAACACTAGTTTCAAATTGCTTCAATTTGTTGTGTATGTTTCTTATGGCAAGCACTTCACGCCAATATTGAAGGGGCTAACTTTAAACCTCGGGTTGAGCCAAAACCGTGTCTAAATTTAGACACTTGTCTTAGACAAGGCCCCCATGGTAAATCAGAGAGAACCTAAATGCAAACAATCCGAGGGCAGCAGGAGTAAAGTCTGCACTGAAGTCATACTACATATAAACACAGAGGAGAGAGGTTCTCCTCATCTATATTAGGAATTCATTGCCTCATTGATGGCACACTGTAAGACAACAGAACGTGTCAGCCTTTCCTGTACTTTAATCAGAAAAGATGTAGAGTCCATCTCCCTCAAATGCTCTCTCCAGAGGAGACAAGGGAGAACAAAAGTCACGTGTCTGACTCCCGTTAAGGGAAGGAGAGCTACAAAGTTCATTAGATACCTCCTGTTCTCCCTTCTGACATCACTGTATTATATGTTATACAGATTTTCCAGAGTGGCTAGAAAGTGGCCCAGCAGAAAAGGACCTGAGGGGTGCTGGTCAATGGCCAGCTGAACATGAGCCAGCATGTGCCCAGGTGACCAAGAAGGCCAATGGCATCCTGGTCTGTATCAGGAATACCACACCTCCAATCCTGCATTCAGTTCAATTTAGAGGATATTGAGGGGCTGCAGCATGTTCAAAGAAGGGCAATGGAGCTGGGGAAGGGTCTGAAGCACAAGTCCAGTGATAAGTGAATGAGGGAGCTGAGATTGCTTAGTCTGGCAAAAAGAGGCTCAGGGGGGACCTCATCGCTCTCTCCAACTGACAGAGGGTGTAGCCAGGTGGGGGTCAGTCTCTTGTCTTGAGCTGCACCAGGGGAGGTTTAGGTTAGACATCCAAGGCATTTTTTCACAGAAAGAGTGATTAGACATTGGAATGGACTTCCCAGGGAGGTGGTGGAGTCACTGTCTCTGGAGGTATTTAAGGAATGACTGGATGAGGCACTCAGTGGTCCAGTTGACATGGTAGTGATCGGTCATAAGTTGGACTTGATGATCTCAGAGGTCTTTTTCAACCTAAATGATTCTGTGATCTCTACCCTACTCAGGAAGGTGGAAACCTGCTGTAGATGGGATGGCACATGCTAAATCTTTCACGAGATCAGTGTCAAGTATCAGTCAACATTTCATTCAAAGGGTAAGCAATGTTTCAGGTGAACAAGGAGCATCCTCCTCTTTCCTCTCCTCCTGCCCACCATTCCCCACTGACTTGATCTCACGAGACCATGTCTTTGCTGCAGGAAAAGGCAGAACACAACAAAATAATGACATTACTGGAACTCTCCCTTAGGGGTGGGGAGGAGGAGGGAAGAATCATAAATTCCTAAACACATGAGTTTTGTTTTTAAAACTTTGAAATACCAGAGCATTGAACTGCCACTTCTATTCAGTCTTTCAGGCAAACTGTGACTTTAAACAGCAATAAAACATTGAGTAAGTTAATACATTAAATACAGCACCATATCATATACAGTCATGATATATTTCCAACATGATACAATTTTAACCATTAGACTCTACTGGAAAGTCAGTTGTGCTAAAAATAAGAAGGGAAGTTAACAAAACTATAAAACTCCCAATCCCTTTTCTTACTCCCAAATTTTGCGATGCACAGGTTTTTGGATGGGAAAATTAGATTGAATTTAAGAAGAAAATCTACCTACTACACTTGGACTTTACAGATGAGGCACAAAGACTTATGCCTAGGAAGGAAGCATTTGAAATAAACCACATTTAGAAGCCTAAACAACTTGCAATCCATCACATTTGAACACCTACTGACTGCTTTGCAGGTACATGCTGAGTGGTGATTCCACATCCTCTCCACCTGTCCTATTAAGCACTACAGTTACAAGCTACCACAGAAACACAGAATCTGATTTATATGTGGTGTTTACGTGCTTCCCATGCTTTATATATTGGCTGTGACCTTAATCTTAGGTTGTAGCTCCCCATTACCTCCTACACCCAAACAATAGCGGCCAACTTTTAATTAAAAAAAAATTAAGAAATTGACCCAGGGACAATTTTATTTTTCAAGGCATCTAAAAATAAGGTAAAGATAGCTTTGGGTTTTTGTTTATCGCACATTAAATGCCTTGAAAAATAACACAAGTCTAAGATGCAACCACATCTTATGAATGAGAATGTTTTCTTGAGAATGCTCAATAGAGGGATTTACTCCCCTAAATAAACCTTCCAAATGAAAACATTTCAGTTAATATAATTTTTAAATACAGCTTTTCCCAACACAAAAAATTTGCCAGAAGCACGGGCCAGTAGAAAGGAAGTAAAGATGTTTTGTTTGTAGACTGCTGTGGGGGTCCTCACTGCATCACAGGCTGGCTTCTGCACTGAGCAAGAAGCTTCGATGCTTACGAGAGAAAACACGTTTTCCAAGCACAGTCTGCTCGACGTTAGGTAATCCCGTGGAGAAGCCTGGCACACACTTGCTAGAAATAGTTTCCACTGACCTGATTTCACTAAGAGAGGAGGTGGAGTCAAAAGGCTCATAGCAGACAAGACTCCAAAACAGCAAACATTTCTTTCAGGGTTACCTCTGCAGCGCTGAAGCCGTGACAAGAAGTTCACACAGTCACACCCTGCTGTGACAGTAACCATTACTGACAAGGGGATGGCAAAGCTGGCAGTGAGCTCATACTTTTGCTTTCAACAGTAAAAGGAAAAAATACTGAAGTACATCAGAGGAAAAGCACTTCACTAAACACATGGCTACCTCCAAAGCAACTTACAATTTCCCTCATGTGATGTGTTGCTTTTTTATGTGTGTGTGTGTGTGTGTGTGTGAAAGCTCCCAAGCAGTATCTCTTAAGCCTTCATGGTAGAAGCATTTCACTTAAAAGAGTGTTTACTTCTGGAGAAGTGTCCAGGGATGTATTAGATGCGTGGAGTTCTCTAGTAGTGATTGCCTGCTTGAATTCTGCCTAGTTCCCACACATTTCTTGCAGGGCTCCTGTGCATCCAGTGGCAAGTGATCTCAGGGCTGTTTCCAGTGGACAAGCACCCAGCTGAGCAGCAAAGCAGCAACAGGCATGGAAAATAGACTGATCCCTCCTTACTCATCCTTCACCTGTGCTGCTGCACTGCCTCTGGGGACCTGCTGCACACCAGGGTTACCCAGTGCTGCTGGAACAGACACTGCAGCAATGTACTGCATGTCATACATTAAGATAAAAAAATAAAAATAGCCAACTGAACTTGCAGGACCAGACAACATTTCTGCTCTGTGTTTTAACATGGTAACAGAGTACATCTATCTTTGCTTTCATCAGCAAATGTATTTCCTTTGTGAAAAACGGCTGCTGTAGTTTTATTCCTTCCTTTTGTAGTTGAAACTAAAAGCCCTTGAGAGAGGAAAAAAATCAGCAACAAAGCACTAACCACCCAGCAAAAATTCACTGCCTGAAGTGACACTTGTTACCTAAGCATCTGCTTATATATATGGCTTTTTTAGAGGGCTCTCTCAACAATCATCCCTTTCTAGTCTGTTTGCTCAGAATGCTGCTGCTGCTCTGCATTTGGGATAGGGCAAACACAAAGGTGGTATCTGGAGAGTGATGTCCACCAAAGCACTTGTGTAAGAGCTACAGATTTTACACATGTGAGGAGGAAAAATGCTCAAGTCTCCCAGATACTTCAGCTATGGTACCTCCTTTCAAGCAGTTGATAAGGCCCTCCTGTCCTCCAGGCTAAACAACACCAGCTCTCTCAGCCACTACTCATATATAAAAGAAACTGCCATAAGCACCATCATTTTCTGACATTTCACTGAATAGCCTGCAATGCTAGAAAATTTTTGCTCAGATACTGCAAGAATTCAAAGAGGAAACTGAAAATCTCTACAGCCCGAATAAAGCAAAGGATTGAAACAGATACAAGTTCCATAGCTTTTGAATTTTATCTGGATGTTTATATGCATCTGGCATTTGGTCATGAAGCTTGCTAGACTGAAACCCTACCTATTACTACTTTCCATAAATCAGAATCAAGATTCCTTATTTTAAACTAATTTTCCTAAAAGCTATCATGTTGCTATACTCAATCTGAGCCTGTGATACAAAGAGAAAAACCACAAACCATACGATATTATTACTATTTTTATAAAGTTGTAGAGGCAGACAACTTACCAGCATAATCCTCTTAGCATAAAGAAGAAATAAGAGAAAAAGAGTTAGGACTTAGTTTTCCCAGGTATGATGTAAAAATTCCATGGTAAACCAAGCAAAATAATACATGCATGTTTCTCTCAAAGATTGATTTGAATTAAGGGGGAAGTACAGGATTCAGTTATTGTACAATTAGCATTCAAAAACAAATAGGATTTTTGAGGAAGTAGTAAAGAGAAAATTCCTAGTTTACATCAGCACTTATTTGAGAAACAATATAACTGAAAGAAATTTGATAAAATATATGCACATTTTTAAAAAGTCATTAAAATTGAAGTGTAGCAAGCTGCAAATTGTTTTCCTTAAAACATGGCAGTTGTTTAAGAAAAACCATGAGTTTTCCTTAAGTACTATGGAATATATGAAAAACTCTTAAATCAAGAAATAGCTGCAAGCACTACAGAGCTGAATACAGTTCTGACTGTGGGACTCAGTGACCAAACCTTCCCTTTGCAGGAGTTAAGAACTAACTAGTCACCCACCAGCAGGTAAGAAGTCTCTTATTTCTTATTTCATAACCTGGAAGTGATGTGCCACAGCTTGATCTTTCACTCTCCAGCTTGCTTAAGATATGACTCAGAAGTTACCTTGTTCTTTCCATCTCTACCTGCATTTTACAACCTCTGTTCTCAAAATGGAAGGGCTCCAAACAAATAGCACAACTATTTGTTACTAAAAACGCCGCAAAAATATATTTGTGAGGGAACTTGGAAAGGGTTACACATGCAAGTTTTTGAGTGCACAAGGCAGGCCAAGAGAGCAAAGGAGGGATGCTGGCTTTCAGCACTGCCACTGGGAAACTCCCAGTTATCATCTGGCTCATTACTTCAGGGAACTGACATTGGAAAGCTGATGGCAATAGAACTGGTTTTGTGCCTATTTGATGTGGATTAAAACTTCCTCCTTGCAATCAGATGTCACCAGACTTATGGGATACTAAAACCTCAAACACAACTCAGCAGATGATGGGGTTTTTTTTGCGTCTTAAAGATTCCTCCAAACCCAGTGTCTTCCCTTCTCAATATATATCCCCAGCCACGTTCACTCAAAATTGTGGAGTCAGGAGGCAGGAGGGAGATGGGCACAGCAACATGGTTCTGTCTCACTTATTTCTGAAACCCTGAGGGAGAACTTTAATGCCATCCTCCCAGCCAGGCCCTGTCCTAATGATTCCCTATTACCACATACAACAGATGAGGAACCGTCAAATATGGGAGAGCTAGCAAGAAGAGGTTCAGATGCTGCTCATACATGATAAAACTGTGTCCAGGGAGTATATTTTGTCTCTCTGGGTCATAACATCTGTTCAGTTCTGTTATGAAGAAAGCTTCAATGGACACATTATTTACAGCTGAAGAAAACAGGTTTTAAGACAGATTTATGAGGGTCATCTGGGTATCAACACTTCAAATTGCAAGTTTTTACTGATGCCACTACAGTATTTTAATTCACTTTTAGCTTTTAAAATATACCATGAAGGTGCAGTTCATATCCATAGTATGTTTTCCACTTGTTTACTACTTGGTAGTTTTATTTTTGATTTAAGTTTAGGAACTGGTGTATATCTTGAAGCACCAAGTCAAAATCAAATAACACAGTAAGTTCAAGTATTATTTTTTCACTACCATTATTATCCTCAAGATCATCATTAAATAAGAGCAGTCACTTTTTCATCAAGGGAATAGAGAACACTGCCTAGTCTATAGCAAACAAGCACCCTGAGTCTCAGCTGGATCTTTATTAAATGTATTCAGAGAGAGAGAGCTAATATGCCTCACAGTGCATTTCTGAACACAATATTCAGAAGAGCATGATCTCTTACATTTCTCTCTCTGTCTCTGTCTCTTACACACACTGAGCTATAGCATTCCAATCCCATTTATAGGCTTCTTGGTATGTCATGCTCTTTAAGGACATGCTTTTGTGCGTTAAAAGAATTGCAGAAAAAATTACAGAATTAAACTTCTTTAAACATATGAGTTCACATTACTGCAGCCTCCTTAATAAAAAAACCTCAAGAGTCTGAGAGAAACTTCTCCTCTACCACCTGAAATTTAATTAAATGTTGAAACCCACCACCTCAAAGACAGAGACACATGCACAAGGATGGCAAAAAACCTTTATTCTCCTATTCTGTGCCTGTAAGATGAAAGAGACTTGGAAAAGTAGTGTTAAACTTACTGTGCAAGTTTACAGAAATTTTTCATGGTATATTACTAATTACTCTGTCTTCAGGCATTCAATTAAACAAATGGAATACAGATTCCATGCTGGTTTTAAATCATGCAAAACCATTCCTTCCTCTCACAAACAAAGCACATAGGGTTAGCTGTCTCTATCTTTGCAAAGCATTCTCTACTGCTTCTCTGGGTGAAATCAGAGACTACAGTATGTATGAAAACAGTTTCACACATATCACAGCCTACAAAAAGTACTATTTAAGCAGCAGCCACAAGCTGGCCCCACAAGAGACCCAGTGCTGACAACCCAGGCTCATCTCTTGTCTCTCTGCCTGGGTTACTCACCCAGCTCCACCAGCAACTCACCCCTGCCCAAGTCCCTCACACCCTGGGGTCCCTGGGCTGGGAAGCACCTTCCCAGCCAGGGCTTCAAGATAAATCTGAATGGGGGAAAGGAGACACAGATCTGACAGCTGTGCCTAGGAAGCTGTAAGGAGTGCAGCCCACCCCACCTCTAAGGGCACATCACCAGGGAGCAGAGCCCCAGCCATGTAAGTCACTCCTACAGCTCCAGGGATAGACTGCCCAGCTTATTCTCCCAGGCTGCCCTGCAGGGAAACCTAGCTAGCTTGCTAAGTTTGCCCAGCTACACAGCTTCTAGCAAGGAAACAGTAGAAACAATGAGTCAGTGCAATATATATATACTTATATATACATTATATATCTATATATGTATTATGCATATACTTATATATACAGTGCTTATTTCTTTTTAAAAAAAACAAAAACCAACCAACCAAAGAAAAAAATCCCACCCAAACCCAAAGCAAACCCAAACAAAACTCTAAAGATCATAAAAAAAGCCTCAGAAAAATTTTAAGGGAAACAAAATTGCAGGTGCTCCACAGATAACATAAAAATTATTTTTACAACTTACTGAAATCAACTAATACTGATTGACATGGGAACCAGTTTGCAGAGTCACTCACCCGGAAAAATCTGTAGTGAGAATACCGTAATGAAATATGTATATTCGGCTTATGTGGCACAATGTGAGGTATCCCATAGCTACAACAAAGGAGTACCTAAAAACATAACACAGAGAACACATAGTTATCAACACAAGTATCAGCAAGAACTAGAATCACTCAAAATGGGTTGGGCTTGTTTTGATTTTTTTCAAATCAGATTGTTAAAAAGTCTGAAGCTATGCTACAAGATCTGGAAGAAATTCTCAGAGGGGACTGATGGTTTTGTATAACCAGCTGAAACCGTACAGAGGTGTCTCCTCATTCTGGGGGTGGGGAAAAATTGGAAGAAGAAATAAAATCAATTCAAGTGGCACAATTCAATTTTCAAAGCTCTCATCTTCATATATTGTTTCAAAATTTCTGTCCAACTTAAGTATTTGAAATCAGATGATACAGTATGTCAGCCACCAAAGTTATCCACTGCATTATTCATCTGTAAATGTTCTTTATTTACATCTCTTCCTCAGATCTAGCAAAGACTAAAATATTTCAAGTTTAAGGTATTCACTGTCTTGTGATTTTTTATAAGGCCAGATGATGGCACATAGCCCAGTCTTTTCAGCTCTCCATCCTGGAGCATACCATCTTCCAGAAAAATCATAGAATCAAGTAGATTGGAAAGGACCTATAAGATCACTTCAGTGTCCAACAGAAGAAGCATTCCTCGGTAGGATGTGACAAATTCACTCTGTGTCTCAAGATGATAGCACACTTCTGTTGGGCAGGGCAGTAGCACAATTCTATCTTAACAGCTGAACAGTCTGGAGACTGGAAATGTTGCAGCATTTTCATGGGCAGATGCAGACTTTCATACAAGTAACTTCTCCCTGTATTTACACAAGCAAGAAGGACGATACCAGGGAGGAAAGAAGCAGGTGTATCTTTGGAGACAGACTGACACAGGAAGCAAGTTACACAGTGCAATGGAGTGCTGGGACACCAGAATGAAAGGCTTGCACCACATAGACAGGCCAGGACCAGGTGTCCTGGTGTCCTCCATAGCAGAGGCTATCCATGCAGGGGAGAAGAGGCAAAGACCAAGAGACTACAGAAGGAGATGGCACATCCTGCATGCCTGGTGGGGCTGAGTCTTGGGAAGCTGGGAAGCAAACATTGCCAGGAAGGGCCCCCCCGGACCCATGAGAGAATCCACCACAGGGGAGAACTAAAGGTGAAATCAGATAAGAGGATCAGTCAGCAGACAACTGGAAAAGAGCCAGGCCTTTGTCAAATTACGGCTGGTTTAAAAGAAATTAGTTTTTCCTCCCTGGGGGCTAATATACTGCAGTGTGAGTGGCAGTGATGGATCACAAGGCAACCTGCAGGTCATGTGGCCCACAGCAAACAGCTGGATGAAAGGCAGCCTGAAGGGACATGACAGATCCTTCAGCAGATTCTGAGTAGAATTTGTTGTATTTTATCTGGGTCAGGCATCCAGTCCTGCCTCAGCAAGGTCCTTGGATTCCCCTCTCATCAATGGAGAATGGCAAGCATCCATCCAAAGTCAAGTCACCCAGCTCAGACATGTAACAATGAGAAACAGGATGAAGGATCTAAAATAAGCCTCCATGCTGAGGTGTAAAGCACTTAGATTGAAACGAGGGGCAAGCAGGGAGAGATACACTGAACTGCTGCTGCAGCTGGAAGCATTTCTGATGCTGGATTAATTCATCCAGTTATAGGCCTTGAAAGCCAGCAGCTTCACCAGAGAGCAAACAAGCAAAACATAACCAGGGAAAAGAATATGAAGATTAAATGATGCAGTTTATTTAATTTTTTTATCTTCCACTGCATTTTTCTGGGGGAATAAAGATCCAGGTCTTGAAGCCCCACTCTGAAGGATCTGTTCCCCTATCTGAACAGGCCCAGACCTTAAAGTGGCATTGTTCAAACTTGCTCTCAACTGGTTTGTTACTTTGCCAAAATTAACAATGTGGATGCACTTTGAGTCAGACTGCTTTTGCTAGTAGAATACAATAGAAAAGTCCTAACCTAATCCTCCCTCAAAACTCCTGAGGCTTTTCGGCACAGTTGGACTGACATTTCACACTGACTTAAATCAACACATGATTGTCTTGCAGCAGTGGGTGACATTGTATGAAGTGGCTTGATTTGTGTTTCAGTATAAAGCTATATTGCCATTGTGACTAATTGGCTAAAGAGGAAGAGTGAGGGGGTTTCCCTCACTGTGGCCTTTTCCTTATCACCACCTCAGCTTGTCTAGGAAGATGTAAATAACAATTGGATGATTCCTTTGTATACTTGGTTCCTCTGATCTACGGTCACAAACTCCTGCATTTCCCTCAAGTGATAGGCAGGGACAATGACCAGGAAACCACAATACAATATTTTTAACACCTTTTTATTTTGGTCTCTGGGTGGCATTTCTTTAACAAACATTGCCCAATTACCTTTTTTATTCTGACATTATTAATTACCTCTAGACTTGTAGGCTTTGCACTCTGTGAGAGGGTAGAAAAAATACTTCCTTAACACCCTGTCTTGCTGGTGCAAAATGCTAGTAACTGCTGTAGACAGGATTGTTTATAACAGTTCACATTCCTAAAAAAATCTTAGAAAAATTTTAAGTAGGGCTCCCATTTAGATATTAGAGAGGGGTCTCTCCAGGAATAAAAGGAAAACGAAAGGATTATCTGACTATGAGATTCTCAGACAGCCCTGGCCTTGAAGGCAAGTGAAGAAAGGGTTTCCATTCCCCAGCCCAGATTTATGTGGATTGTGAGCATTCAATAGCAGCTACAGAAACAGCCAGACAGTGCAGAGACAGAAGACACCTGCCACACACCCAAACCTTAAGCATCTACTTTAAGCAATAACAGTTCTGGTATTTTCTACTTTTTTACAAAGCTTAGTACCAAGAGCAAGACCTCATTTTGTGGATCACTAAGCTAAGCTGCCTCAGTGACCTTATTTGAACAACCTAACTCAAGAATAAGCGGAAAATATCTAAAGGCCAAACAGCAAACGGGAAAACACATTAAAAAGGATTATCAAATGCAATCTGGAAGAATACAAGACCAAGGAGAACATGACTTCATTATATTTAAGACATCAAAGGCTTGTCCATAAATTATTATGCCTGCAAAAGTCAAATTTTGAGGCCAGCAATTTCATAGGAAAATGCAATACATCAACCCAAAAACCACAAATTGAAATTACAGCCGTAACTCCATGAACAAAGCTCCTGCAAATTACTGTAAAAGAAAAGAAGGAAAGAAGAAAAAGTGGTTCTAAAAACTCCTCATGACTCTCCCTGAAGGCAGAGAATTTGTCAGAGGGGCAGCTGCAGACTTGCAGCCACATCAGCTCACCTGTGGATGTTGGGAATACTCGCCATATTCATAATGCCATAGTTCATCATCACCAGGACAAAAAGGTGAATGGAATACCTTGAAGATAACAAAGTGAGTATTTAGATAATTTCTGTGTTACCTGGAAGTGCTAGTGGTTCAGAGCAAGAGAATATTTTTCCATGCAAATGACATCAATGTGATGTTATATCAGGGTACCAGTAAACCTAGATTACCACATGACATCTTTATAGCCTGAATATCCAACATAGATACTTATTAAAAAGATATTATTTAAAAGATACTTATTTAAAAGATATTATCTGTATGTTAAACTGAAAGAGTAGCCTAGCTCAAAGGGTGCATTTAATTCAGTTATATCTTTTCCAGAAGAGCTATCTTCACAGCAGACTGGTGTGGCCTTAACTTCCAGAACAAACATCACAAATTAAATTAAATACTTCACTTAAAAATACTTTCATGAGTCATTTTACTTTGAGGGTTTGGAATGGTTATGTTGGTTAAGACATTTTTTTAAGGTAGCATTAAGAGCCTTCAGATTAAATAGATGTAATACAGAAAAGCTGATATGAAGTTTAAAATTATTTTACCCAAGCCTTGTCTAAATGGTGACTAAATACTCACCACCCAAAGCAGAAGACAGCAAAGTATATTCCAAAGAGGGTGGCAAATGCATGGCGAACAGCAGAGCTGGCATGACTGGGACTCAAGTAAATACGAAACCAAAATGCAGCCAAAAGTGCAAACAGTTGACAGGCTACAAAATTGATCTGTAAAAGACAAGCAAAACAAAAAACTGTTTTGATTCTTGGAGGAGATGGGAAGGATTATCTCAGAACAATTAAGAGCAGAGGTAGGAAAAGGAGGGGACATTCCGAGCTTCTAATCTTTTGCTTCTCAGTATTCTCACTTGTGAACACAGGTAGTAACTTTTCTTGGCCAGTGACAAGGGATTAAATGAGCACACAGCCACCAGGAAGGTCAGGCTCCAGCTACTCCAGGATACAAGTTGGGCTCTGGGGATTCTCACCTTCCTTGGAGGAATGCTCTGCTCTGCTGCCAGCCTGGCCCAGGTGTGGAGCACATCACTCCTCTTCTCAGTCCTCTCGGTAAGAGGCAGGGGCAAGGAAGCAGTCTGGGACTCTGAAATATTACCCCAATACCTGACTTGCCCCCAGCCCAACACAAGGGCAAAATCAACAATTCTGATGTGACATTGTTCACTAGCAGTGAACTTAGCTGAATTCCTCTACTTCACAGCATCTTCCACACAGCATCTTCCAACTCCCCATTTTGTTTTGGTTTGACTGCAAAGAAAATGACTTTGCTCTACTATCAAGCAGACACCTAAAGGAATATGCTTCCCAAATGTTCCTTGGCTATTTCATGTGAAAATCAGTCTGGCCTCACTGTAGGGAGGTAGTGATGGCAGTGGGAGCACAAGACATGCAGAGGGCAAATAGCACAGGAATAGAGGCTATTCTTGTCAGACACAAGGACAAGCAAAAGGTTCAGTGTCCTCCAGAGCAAAACTGACATCACACTGCCTTCTTCAAGTCACCTTCTCTTTGACAGCCTCAGTAAAAATCCCAGAAGTCAGAGGAAAAATAGATCAAAGTCAGAGTCAAAACAGAGCTCAGGAACTGTCTCTATCAGAGCAAATACACCACTGGGATACAACATCCATAAGCCCAGCCTGGACCCTAGACAGCTGGAGGCAAATTAATTAATTTATTCAGTCACAATGTCACAGTCTTTTTTTTTTTAATATTTTTTTATTTTTTTAATTCACCGTGAGCTCTCCAGCAGCAAGTTATCCCAGACCAAGCAAAACTAAACAGGCTGCAACATTTAAGCAATCACTTGGATTAGAGGATTATCCGAAGCTATCAGTCCAGGACAGGATAATATATCTCACTCGGAAATGCTCTGACATGCTGGCTGCTCAGGGGTAGTTGTATTCTGCCAGGCTTCTTGTCAAAAACATTTACAATGTGTTTAACAAGATACTATAGCCCCAAAGTGCTTTTATTCTGGTGGACTACATCCAAAATGGTGTTAGCTGTTCATGCAAATGCTTTCATTAAAGGTTTGTTGGCTTCATTGGTGCAGTTGCTTTATTTCAGTGATGCAGGCAGTCATGCAATAGAAAAATGCAATCATTTACATACTTAGGTATGCTGAATTTTAGCACTTTAGAACAGAGACAATATCAATTTATTTCTTGCTCATGCAAGTAAGCAGTATTTATAACAAATAGTATTACAGAATTATAACCAAAGCAAGTAATTCTCATTTTTAGTGCAAGATCTATAGAGGAAAATAACAAAATTGCACTGGTCTCACAAAACCCTGATGCTCTAGTAGAAATCCTGAACTTGTCTGTAACCATAGAGTTACGTTCAAAATGCTAACACCTGGCTCCCACCCTTACACACACAGAGGTGCAGCAGAAACCACTGAAGCCCCTACAGGGCTGCTCTGATTGCATCCTTTCTAAGCAAGTTCCCAAGACTGATGGCTGCCAACTCACCAGGGACAATTCAGTGACCTTTAATCCCCCCCATCCTGCTCCAGCTTAGGGTCACACTGGCACATCCAGTGCAGCTGAACTCCGTGGCATGCAGAGCTTCTCTGGCCTAGTGTAAAGAAGGAAGTGCAAAGACTCACAGAAACTGATGTGGCTGATTATTTGAAAGATAATCCCCTGCTGTGTGCCAGTGCCACTCACGGAAGCTTTACACCAGTAAAAGCCAGCACAACAAGCAGGCATGTGCTTTTTACTTTCATCCAGCTCTTGTACGCCCAGTTCGAGATGTAAAGGATGCTGGGATCTCAGAGATTCACACACACAGCACAAGGAAAGTGCAAGATCCCAGAGCAGACACACTTGTAACGTTATCTAAACAGCTAAGGCAGAGAATGACAGTGGCAGCAGCAGCAAAAAAGTGGCAGAGACTTCATCACAAGCTAACATGCAGCAAAGGACAGCTCAGCAGCCTCACATACACGTGCTTTGCTTGCCTTTGCCTTTGAGCATGAGTTACCTGTGTTCCCCGTGTTCCCAACCATGCCATTATCACACCTTCATTTTATTGTGTAAATTAAACAAGAAAATTAACCAAGGCTCTGTGCTCTTTTTGCAAGGGTTGGTGCAAAGCCTCATACCAGGTCAAAACTTTGCCCTTACGTTTCAATCAGTTTTTGGTCTATAAAGTTTGTTTCTGCAGAGCAGCCAAACAACACGGACCCAAATGCACTCAGCAAGCAATAATCTGGCAATAGACCAGATTTGCTCTGTTCTACACACAGGAATAGAGGCACACAACAGCTTTTCATACAACCACCTCTATTTAGTTATTTCTAGGTACCATTATAAACACATGCAGTGCACACATGCATACACACAAAGGCTGAGAGTTCATCTGACAGTGACTTTACTTTCCATTTGACATTAGTTTTACTCTTCATTCTACATACTTAAGGCATCCAAGTAAACAGATCCCTAAGAATTTAAGAAATGTTGTGCTACATCACAAGTAAACTAAGTCACACTTTCCTTCCTTTCCTTTCCCAAAGAGAAAAGGATTCATACTATTCCCTTTTGGTTATTTCCACTGTTGCTAAAAACACTTTATAAACAGAAAATTCAGAGCTTCTGAACACTGATGAATGGTGTCCAGGCAAACATAACACAGAAATAAAGATTATATGCAAACTAACCTTTTTCAGCATTGCAAATCATTTGACCTGTGTTTTTAGCTAGTCATATCTATTCAGTGTTGCCACCAAAATTTTGCACATCTGGTTTCACTTTTGCTAGCAGAAAGGAAACAACTTTGCTTTTTATAGTCACTTTCTTCCAGGCTTTAGAGAGTAAGATGTAATAAAATTAGGAATCAGAGCACATGATATGCTGCCAAAAGAAGACAGTATCTTCCTTTCATTTTCCATGATTAAACACTGGAAGACAGTCTCATCACGGTATTCTGCAACGACATCTGGAAGTCTTGTATCTGAGTCACAGCCAGCTGGAGACAGCCTTGCAACACAGAAACAAGATATCCCACACTTTTGGAAAGAGAGAAAATCTGGAAAAGCTCCAGCGCAACCAAGTTGATCATTATTGTTGTCTGGTTAATGAATCCTTTAATTCTTCATTAGTCTCAACTTTAAAAGGTTGGATGGATCCAGAGCAGGTATGAACAGCAAAGGAAAAAAAATTAATGGTAGCTCTTCCCTTTATTCTTTCAAATTCTGCAGCAGCAATAACTCAGCAGTGATGTTTAGATTGCAAATCTGAGTTTTACACAAAGTTAGCAATCAGGTCAAACCAACCCACCAAGCACCCATGATGTTGATGCAAGAATAGCCAAAGTGGTTTCAAGATCTCCCTATTGGATTTTGCTATAATCCAAGCCCTCAAAGTACATAAAAGGTCAGTTCCATCTGTCTTGAACCTTTGCATCTTCTCCCATTTTTAACAGGGTGAAACTTGACAAACATTGGACTGGTACTGTAGGAAGGGGACACACTAGGGATTTGGAACCACCTTTTTAGTCATCTCCATTAACAGGCAGGATCTTTTACATAGGAAAATCATGTCCTCAACTTCCTAATCACTCTTAGAGGAAATCCATAAATTTTTTTGCTCAGTATTTTATTGGATCCAATTAATCATCAACAAGTGGGTACTTCTAAGGGCAAATGCCAGTTGGCAAATCACAAAATAAAGGTCCCAAATACCTGGAGTTAAACAGGTGCACCTAAAAATGGCACCCTTTGGAGGAAATTTGGAGCCCGATGTCAATAACACTGAATAGGAACAATCATCACTTTTTGTTCTGGGAGCAAACTGGCTCCATGGTGAAGGCTGGGGAGGAAAAAAAAAATCTCAGACAAAAATCGTAATTTGTCAAATCCCTACAAAAGGAAAGTCATGGAGCCATAGAGGATTTCCAGAAAGAGAGGTAAATGTGTTTCTTGGTCACTGAAAAGTTGCTGAAAAAAATCCCAAAAGAAGAGAAAGTGCTTTTCCTAGCTAGAAATCCTTGAGATGGGAAACAGAAGATATAAGAGGAGACAAAACCTGACTATACACTTTTAAACCAAATCATTACAAACAGCAAACAGTCTTGGTCACCGCTTCTTGTAGTTGAAGGTAGGCTACTGATAACCCACTTCAGGAAGTTTCATTTCTGCTACCCCCATAAGCCTTGCATCTGCAAATCTCCCTGCTTCAAAAAGTGGCAGTATATATTTGAGAGATACTAGATCACACTCTAGGAAGACACAGTTAAGTACAAACACAGTCTCTTATTTTATTCCTTTTAACCTTTTCCCTACAGTTAAATTTCAGAAGGAAATATCCTGCATTCTGTTTTGACCACAAAAATACTCTGTTTTTCTCTACTACATTTTTCCACTCTTAGGCTTGCAGAAAATCTGATCTCACTTTCCAAAAATCTAGGAGGATATAACAAATTGACCATGCAGTTCTCTCCAAACTCCAAATGGCAATTAAGTCCATTACCCAAACCACACTGCCCTCTGTAAGCAAAATTATTATTAATGCTGTAACTCTGACAACCACTGCAAGCAGTCACACTGCTAACTTGCCCCTTGTTGGATGACAAGGTGCTGGTGTGTCCTCAAGAGCACACAATCTTTGGGAAGAAACGGGGCATGTTGCACATTCACAGACAGAGGTACAAGTGTGTTTGAGCACAGTCAGGCTGTCAGAATATTCCCAGCCAGCATCCAGGTCCATGTCCACTTCAACATGTAGCAGATGATGCAGTCAGGTTATAGATATGGCAGAAGATACCACTACTTTTATTCCAGGCCTTGGACTTAACAGCCAAGTGAGAGAATAAAAATTTAAATCTGCATTTCATTTGCTGAAGTGAAGTCTAAGAATAGAGGCTTCTCATGGTGGTTCAGTATAAATATGAAGTTACAGCTCATGGTCAAGATACTCTGCATTTGTTGCCATGTACTAATGAGCTTCTGACCATTACTTTAGGAGACTGCTTCAAGGTTTTTATCTGGTAAATCAGACCTTCTCTACTCACAGACTTATCACAGATGACCAAACAGCTGTTTTTAGTATTTGGAAAAGCATAAAGAACCTTGCTAACAGAAACTACTGACAGCAATAGCAATTTCTCAAGTCAAACCACAGTCTGTGGAGTACAACAACACCTGGGTAGTTATTTTGGAAAAGGGATGCCATAATGAAGCATTCCACACTGCCAGAGATCAGCTCCATCTTCCAGGGTGATGCCTTTCTTGCAAAGAATAAAGCAAGAACTGGAAGAAACAGAAATGCAATAATTTGTTTTCTATGTTTAAAAGTTTATTTTGCATATATAACTAAAGATGCCTGGCAAACAGCATGTTTAAGCTCACTTTGCTGGAGACATTTGTACTTTCATGTTGAAAAACAGACCTGCTGTTATTACAGCATTTCATAACATCACAAGTGTGATATTTAGAAGGGGCGTGCTAAGAATGAAAGATGGAATAGTCTTTAATCAGATCTCAAAGACATCTGATACTTGCTGAAATTTCTCAAAATATTTTGATCTTCCAGACTATTTTTATGAACTATAAGGACAAATATTCTCTGCAGAGAGAATTTAGCTCTACACAGGGAGGGTACAAGCACCTCCAAAAAGGAGGGCAATATCACAGAGACCATGTCAAGTTTCCCACTGCTAGAATTCTGACTTAGGCTTCCATGAAGGAAAAGGATTTGTGTAACATCTTCCATGCAGTTCCCCATATTGCCCACAGTGGTATTGCTTTGCACATTGCTCTGACAGCCAGCACAAATAGGCATTTGTACAGGGAGCAGAACTGACTTTCACTTGCAGGATGCTGTATTTTCTGTTCATAGCCAGGCACTGCAAACTGCAATCAGCATGGATCAGAGAGGAGACAGATTAATTTACATTGGGAAAATACTGATTCCACTGCTGACATGTCACACCTCCAGTGCTGTACAGAAACAACTTATTTCTCTGGCTTTGTGTTGTAGGAGTCCTATGGAAGATTTTAGGGAGACAGAAGTAAAGGCTTGAAAATAGAACTTCTATTATGGTAGAGACAGAGAGAGAAAAGCATATATGCATGAATAAAGATTATTGTCCTCTTCAGAAGCAGCACCAAGTTGTCAAAGTCTTGACATTTTTTGTGCAGTAGCATGCAGAAAATGGAGTTGGTGAAGTAGAATGCACAAAACTGACAGTATTTTGGCTTGTTGTGCTGGTTTTTTGGGTAAATTCTGTTTCCCTACTTACAGGGTCAAATATCCTTCCATGATTTAGACTGTAAACTTGAAGCAGATGTTCTTTCTGGATTACCTCTATGAAACCACTAGCATAATAATCACTACTAAGACACAAAATATAGTTATAGATTAAACCCTGAATCATCAAAAATTTTAAAAGAAAAACATTTAAGTCAAAAGTAAGCTTGAGAAGTCAAATCTACATCACAATCCTAAGTCACACTCCCATACACTTACCTTTGATAAATTTAATACGTGGACCTGATCCAAAGGCAGCTTTAGCTCTCTGTCAACAGCTCTCACATCGAGCTGTAATGACTCTGTATGTTGTTGAACAGATATTTAAGTAATGATCATTTATGTGCAGCAATGTTCTGCCACTACCTGTACCTCATTAATTACTGCTCTCTCAGCAAGTGATGCCAAATGATGAAATTCCCTTGTATCTAAGATAGTCAGCACTAATTCCTACCTTTAACAGGAACAGCAGCAAAATGAGCCTGAAGCCTTTAGTCATTCTGGTGGTTCTTTTAAACCAGAATGCCTTTAGGTTATTAGAAGATCTGTCTTGTTTCTTCAGACTGCTCAGCAGTGAGGAAGCACGCTAATTACAGTACCTTAACGCCAAAAAGTACTTTAAAAGAATAATTTGACATACCTCTGTGCAGGTGGAGTATTGCACAGTATTACGTGTCAGACATGTCTAAAAGCAAAACTACAGCCAGTAAGACAGAGTATAGAGGGTATTTTAATAAAAAAAGAAAAAGAGAAGTGTTGTTTTCCAACCAAGAAGTTTGACACACCAAAAAAAAAATTGCAGCAAAATTAACAAGCAGAAAAAAGCCCAATACCAGAACTACCAGCTTTGCTTCTTCACAGAAGAGTCACTTGGATCAAGCACATCTGGTAGGAAAGACGGCATCTTGTACCACCTACCCTCCTTGGTTATGCACAGATTCATAGTGATGAAGAGGGAACAGACTGACCTTATTACCACATTACTCCATCACTCCAGCTCTTCTGTCAGGTATGATCAGAAGGCTCCATTTAAGCATATGTAAACTTAGGAGAGAGATGCTCAAGTGAAAATTAACAGAAACAAGGAGACAACAACTCCAGGAGAGTAAAATACAACAAAGCAGACACTTGAGTTCCTGCAAAGACTTCTCTGGAAGTCCCTAGAACTCTAGGAAGGTCCCAGGGTAGGAACACCACAGCACTGTTTCTCCTCTCTCTTTCTAAGCCACCTGCAGGCCTCAGACACCTATCTGGAGCTCGAGTCCTTGGTTTCCATAATCATTAAAGATACCCCTTCCCCACCTTTTTCTCACAAAAGAATTCTTGGGTAACAGATACTGACCCCAGCTAGTCTTTTCAGATATGATGACTACCCCAAATCCCAAACAGTTATTTCCACACCACCTCTCAAAAGCACTGCTGAGGTCCCACTCAACAAACACTGTGTCCCTTCATCCACCACAGACAATGGATGGATACCACAGGACCAAAAAGGAAGCAGGACCAAGACAGGTCTCATTAGACACCAGTCCCAAGCACTAACTGATCCTGAGACTACAGCTTCTACATCTGCATTCTTGAGTAAATAACTTCAAAGTAGCAGCACTAAGAATAGCATCAGCACAGACCTGATTTTTCTCCCCCAACATTCAAAGGTTTAGTTTTTAAAACTTAGGACACAACACAGTAAGTCAAGCACCTTTTCACTTTGTCTGTGTAATATAAGAACATAGTTGATTTATTCAAAACACAAAGAAGGAATATAGACAAGCGTTTGTTTAACCAACCATCCTGCTAGAAGGTCTTTCTGTGACTTCAGTGTAAATGATCTTCCTCAAATACCAATGGGGGTTGCCTGAATAGAGGAATGGCAGGATACTTATAGCAGTGTTTGTAAAGTTCCAATTCAGAAACACACTTAACTTTCAGGCCAGATGAAAGTCTTGAGCCTGAACATATTCATCAATTTAAAAATAAAACAATAGGCTTAAAGTGCAATCTGTCACTAGAATGGGAACTGGCACATCTAAAATAACTTGCCCTATTCTTGCAGCTGCAATGTCTGTGCAATTCTATTTTCAGTTCCTTTTCTATAGAAAAATGTCAGTGGTCTTTAAAAATACAAACCCATACAAACAGAGCAGTTTTGTTCTCATTATCCCAGCGATATCCCAGTAAGTACACACAACAGAAAGAAACAAATATCAGTAATGGGAAAAAAGTGCCAACTTGACAGGTTATTCTAAGCCAAAAGAAAGTTGTTCTTTTCCCCTCTGTAGAAACTGTCAGCACTGTGCTAAATTTAAGCACATTATCCTTGGAATTAGTGGCTTGATCAAAGACTAAACTTTTTAGACATCGCAATAGTATTATGTAACACTTTATTAGGCCTTTAAACACAGAAAATCTGGAACATCCTGTATTTAAACACTCAGTCATGTTCATAGTAACTTAAAACAAAGGCACTGTAAAAATTAGCTTATTAGGACCTGCTTAAAAAGTTTATGCACAGACCTTGCTAGAGAAAAAGACAGATTTTATCTGTCCTAACATGCATCTCGATACCAGAGCTAGTCCATCCAAATTTTTTTTCAATGAGGAAAAAAGGCAATTCTAGGTTGTAATTCATCAGATCCTGAAGAATAACTCTAAAACAGGTATGCTACATGCACTAACTTCACCAGAAGCAAAAAGAAATCCCTGGATTGTGAAACTGGACTTCATTTAGTTGTAAGAAATTAAGTTTTCACAAATGACCCATAGATTCTCATGCCTCAGTTTTTGGTTCAATACCGAAAGACACCATAAAAATGTATCGTATTCCAGAAGCTGGTACTCTACACTAATTTCAAGTGCCTGAAACAGAACTGGGATAAAACAAAACAAAACAAAACACAAACCTAACCCAAACCAACCAAAAAAAAGAAAAAAGGTGCCAGTCAGGAGAAAAGTAAACTAGAATATCCACTGCTAGATATGTGTGGAAGAGTTTTAGGGTAACAATGCTCCCATACAATGGGTGTAGTCAAACACTCAGTTTCCTGCTTCCCCAAGCAGGTGCTACAAACCTCACTTCCTCCCGTCCTCTTCCTTGCCTAAGCAGTTTTCTTCCCAGAAATACACAGGAACTGCACTTGCAGATCAAGTGAAGAACAAAGCAAATGCTTTCAGACAAGCATAAAAACATAATATTGAGGTACATCAACATGGAAATGTGAAGATCTATGCTGCTAGTTTATGCCCCAACCTAGCAAAATAAAAATGGGAGACCATACCCTCTCCAATAATGTAGACAACAGAACTTGGTGGAAGAGGTATAGAAGGTATTCCCAGCTACCTTTCATGGGCAGAAGAGGACACACAAAACTTTTGTGAAGCCAGCAGTAAGAGCCAGGGAAAATGCCCAGCAAATCTACAGAAAATGATTTTTCTTTAGAATTAATTTTCAGTCAGCTCAACCAGATGCACAGTAGAGAGAGGTTTTTCACATGGGGGAAAAAAAGAAGCATGGCACAAGGAAATATATGCATAACCACATTTTTTGGCAGTAAACTTTAGTCAGAACCATTTAATTGGGAAAATCAGTTTATATTTAGACAATTAGATTTGCAAACATAAGAGATAGTAAAACTCACGCTTTTTGCTTCCAAAAACAATGAAAACTTTATATTTTCTTGGCAGCTTGCCAAGTCACATATTTTCCCCCCAAGGCACTTGATTCTGCTGGCCAGCAGATTTTCTAGATAGCTATTTTCTTCATTTTTAGCCTATTTACAAAGAGCTGTGTATGTGCTGCTTTTTTTTTTCCAATTCAAGCACAATTATCTTCGTTTAATTCCTTTGCTATTACAGTGACCATGTAGAATCAGTAAATATCTGTTAACTGCCAGCTCCAGATACTCACTTGTACGACAACAAAATGCTGGTCTTCCCTATTGTTCTACAGTTTAAAAGTAAAATTGTTGCTCTGTGCTTTTCAATATATGACATGTTTATCTGTCCTTCATTTATGTGGGCTGCAGGCTTATTTTTAATCCCTTCAGAACCGTGGCAGGAAGAGAAGACACCAACAAAACACGTAAAGTGACAATATCCTGTTGTGGCTTTTTTTTTCTCCTTCCCTATTTCTGCTCAGAATTTGCAGCATATTTGCTTTATGATCATTTATTTTGGATCATGAACCATGCAAAAAGACAAGAACACAACCCCAGCTGTTTAGTTAAGCCTGTTACAACCACCTTACATCTACAGCAAATATCTCTGAAAGCTGAACTTTGGACCATGTCTAATTTTAGGCACTCAGCTTCAGACTATTAAAAACAAGTAACTTGGAGATGACAAGTGCTCAGGACTTGGCACAAGTCAAGCATCTCAGCCAACACTAAACTAACATATTTGGAAATCATCAGTACCTTTCAACAAAGTCATGCTCAGAAGGAATTTGAGGGGTTGCCTCCTCAAATTGAACAAACAAATAACAAAAACCAAAAAAGTCCACATTTCCTAGTTTTCCAACTTAGCAACCAAATCAAAACAAAAACTAACAGAAAACACACAGCATGAACAAGCGTCAGCTGGTGAATAAAGAAATGCAAAGAAAAAAATAGAGATATTTGGCTTTTGCTATAAATTAATTTTATTTGCACTGTACTAAATGTGAGGGAAAAATATTTAATTTCCTCGTCTCACTAAAGCCTTCTTTACATATCCCCCCACTGGAACTCTATCATTCTATTTGCATGCAGGAAGCAGAACTTTGGCTTATAACACTGATATTTTCCAACAATAACTGCAATATGAGGAGGAAAAAACTCACATTTGCTTAATCATGGTATTTTTGTATTCTTGCCATGCTAATGAGTCAGCAATAGCAGAAACTTAACTTGCTTTTATTAGGTAACAGGAACAAGCCTCACTTTTTGCTCTTTAAAAGTTGGGAAAAAAAGAGAAGAATGTTCTTACATTTAAAAATTATTACAGTGATGCTCCTACTGTGCAGTGACAGGCAACTTATTATCCAAGAAACAAACTACAACAACAAAATTCCAAAAACTCCAAGTGAACTCTTCTCCAAATACCCTAAGAATTTTAACATAGCCAGGGGAAAGAAATTCAACAATCCTTTAAGTTGCATAAACAATTATAATTTCCCTTTCAAGCAAGCATTTTACACATAAAGTCTAAAACATGCTTTGAAAGAACTAGGACATTGCACGATCTGCCAAGCTAGCTTACAAATTGTTATTTCCACCTCTGAATCGCAAGATTTTATACCACTAATATCTGGATATCTCAGAGGCACTTTGAGAAAGCATTTCAGGTTTGATTTTTAGCAAACTTGGCTATCTCAAAACACACATGGTGTTTTCCCAGTGTTACTGTAGCACTGAGGTGCAGATTCAGATTTGGGGAGCGTTGCAGTTTCACTGGTGCTGGGAGGCATGGAGTTTATATGGGACAAAGGAAAAGACACTTGGGAGCTGGAGGTAACCAGCCACCTGGGTCCCCAAAGACCACCTGAAGCTTTTCCAGGGAACAAGTCAGTAGTTCTACCTGTCAGCAAATAAATGAGGCCACTATCTCATAGACAGAAATTCTCCAATCAATTGCAAAAACACGACCCTAGACACAGCAAACAGGCCTACTTGCCTTTCAGGGTCTTCTAAAACTGGACAGGTACATCATCCTTATTAGTGACTAAACTCAAAAACTGAAGTGCCACAGGAAAAGGAAAGACAGAAGGAAGTAGAAACAGAATCTATTTTCTCCTGATAATCATTTAAACCCTAACTCAATTCTATCTAGGCAAAAAAAAACAAACCAAAAAAACCCAGGAAGCCTGAGACACCTAGGCAACTAAGGTAAAGGTACACATAAAAATATATTAACTGATAAACAGATAGATAACAGACTACAGACCAGGATGTCAGAACCCTATCAAAGGATGAAGGCAGACTTCACTGGACACCTGCTGGCATAGTCTATTCAAAGAATATATGCAGATCACAAAACTATCAAATACAGCATTAAAGATATGCAGCATGAGCTAAACAGAGAGGAAGTGTCAGCATATGGACAAAAACCCACTAGCAGTTAAAAATCAGAACAAAAAAGTAAGAGGATAACCCAACGGGGGAATACATTCCAAATCATGTAAGGAGCCAGTTACTTTTTATATAAAAACTAATAAACAGAAGGACAGCTGCAGCTAGGGCTGCCTGAAAGTGGGATGTTGGAAAAGTGACCTTTCCTGGACATTGGCTGATCTTCCCTGCAGAGATCTGGTTCTTCCTGCTATATTATCACCACATGAAGAAACTCAAGTAATAAATCCAGCATGGAGTCGAGGTCTGGGAGGGGATGCTGAGTCTAGCAGAGCCACTCACCTATAATGGAAGTAGCCATGCTTTAGACTGTCAGCAGTGATCTGGGGTCCTAAAGGCATCAGCAACACCAGAGGCAGGGCTGACAGAAACCAGTGCCTGCAGAGGGAACAAGCCCTGAAAGGAGCCAGAAAAAGAACAGGTACTTCCAAAAGCTTTTTCTTTTAAGCTACACTTACCCTAGAAGCTCATGTCTTTCATATAAACATCCAAGTCCACTCTGGCTCTGGCCAAGTTCTTGGCATTAGCAGCCTCCTTTTGAAAGGGTTCCACAGCCAGGTCTGGACTACATGAAGAACACCTTTATTTTAACCACTTTTGAATCTGCAGCCTATCACATGTTTCTCTGAACGAGATGAAACATTGGGAGACAGAAGGGAATAAGTCCCTTCTTCACTTGACCAGAAAGATTGTGAACTCCCCGTCCTTGGAGTTGTTCAAGGCCACCTGGGGCTTTGAGTGACGTGACCTAGTGGAAGGTTCCTCGGCATAAGGGTTGAATCTAAATGATCTTTCAACACATTTTATTAATGTAAGGCCTAGATCAATTTCTTTCATGCTTCTCACATATACTTTCCCCATGATCCCTCTTAAAAGTCACATTTCTGAGCAAACCTCTCAGTTCTTTCACTGTGCTTTAGCAGGTTTAAGAAAATAACCTTACCCAGTATTTTTTTCTCTTTTATCTAGTTCAAATTTTCATTCCGGTTCACGGCAAAGAACGGCTACAGTCATCTTTTCATTGACAAAGCCAACCACAGTGGAACAGAAATATAGTTATGTCACTCTGCCCTGACAATTCTTTGTTCTAATCTTCATTTTATTTACTGATTAGCATCAGCAGAACACCTCTGAAAGTTTATTTTTCCAATCTGTTGAAACCATTCTCCTCTCTGTGATGTTAGGTTTGCAAACTGGGAAATAACACCCTATCAGAGAAGTGGCAATAAAGGAAACACAAAATTAAAATTATGTTCTCTGAACAAAAAACAAACAAGTGTTTTCTCTCTCAATAATCTATCATATTTCACAGTGTCTCACAGCAATATGCCTACACTTTCAATATACTTGTACAAAGTAGGGAAACCCACCCATACTCTATGTGCAGTGTTATTGTTGCTCTGGCAACTACAGACCACAATTTTTTGCCTCTAGAGAATTAGCATGAACACAAACATACACACCAAGGCATAGACAGTCGTGGGTCCTAACAGTGCCTACAATTCACTGTGGATGCCTAATGCTGCCATCAAAAACTGAATTTAATTTTTAAAAAATGAACTTCTCAGTCACTGTCTCCATTTGTCTACACTTTGTTTACACCTTCAATATAGCATAGTTGGCAAAATATCCTGAGAAGCCCTGACACATAGGAAGTGGAAATGTCAGACTACTTAAACTCCACTTGTGAGCGAACAGAGCGATTATAAAACTCTCTCTAAAACAGCTGGAATTTGCTGGTATAAATACTTAATGCAAACCATGGGAGTCAGGGATTTGAACCTGCCCTTCATGTGGGAGCACAAGATAAACAGACAATACTGTACTCTCTTTAACACTACCATGCACTGGTAACAGGAAAAAAACCAACTTTCACCAGTTCATAATGTCATGTAAGCCAGATGTAAGAGTTAAAAATTAACACTTTTCTACTTGGTGGTCCTTCAAAAAGTTTTACTTAAAACCAATACATGAGCATGAAAACAAGCACGAGTTATTCAAGAAAAGTTGAAAGCAGGCGGTCCTCAACTCTTTTAGGTTTTGCCTTGTCATTTTACCTTCCCCATTCCTGCCCTATCTGCATACCAGGGCCAAATTGCACTTGAACAAGAGACCACAAATGAAGAAATTGCTCAAGTCCTATTAACCAAGCTTTGTCACAAGACCAGAGCCTATGGAAGCAGCAAATACTCATCCAGTTCATGACAGTTGGCATTTGAAGTCTGTTACTTGACATGAAATTGTTATTTGATTTTTCTAGTATTCTGCATCTAATTCTGCACATAATCCCAAGAAATTATTTAAAAGAGTATTTTCTTGCCTCCCTTTTCCATCCCAGATGTCCCCAGCCTGACACGCTCACTGAACTTGAAAACCACAGAATATAATCTTTCACTGATCAATAATTTTAAACTTGCTGTGCCATAGGGTTGCTAGGTCTTTGTCTGGGATTTAGCAGCCAGGTACACACACTCAGGTCTATTTGCTTTTTGCTTAAGTCATCTAGATAGGCATCTCACATGCTTTGAGACAGCTTCCCATTCACTACACTGCAGGGTGTGACATGGGGGGCACAGGCAAAACTCCCATTATTCAGCCAGTCTGTTACCAGGTAAACATCAGGTAAATGTTGAGAGTCCCCAAATCTTACAAGGACAAAGCAGAAAGAGGGAAATGAAGAATTGTTCTGATGTTTAGTATTTGTTTTGCCTCAGACCAGATAGCATGGCAACACTCATGCTTCAGACTGATTGATAGGGTTTCTTAAAAGTTTTCAGAACAATGAGTACCATTTCCTGTTGAAGAAAAATATAAAAATAATTCCTGGCTCAAAAATCTGTCTAGTTAGTACTTGGGATTTGGGGTTTAAAACTTGCCTTCTATTTGGGAATTTTACAAACACTTAGAGGAATGATTGAGAAAAAATTCTTTGGAAATTTGTAAATGTTTCAACATATTTTATTCAAAAGTACGTTTACAAGGATTTTTTTCCTCACATTATTAAGATTTTTTTTAAAGCCTGGAATTTTCTTAACATGTGGGAAGCCCGAAACACAAGAGAAAAAAATATTTCCACTCAACTCCATTAAGGATGCAACATACTCTAAGTAGACCCCAATTTAAAAACTTCTAAAAATATTTATATCAGAATGTGTGCTTTTGATTTTGCATCTGTGCTCACCTGTGATTTTGCAAAAGCTGTTTAAAATGTTTTAAGCTGGGGTAAAATGGACTGGTGAAAATAAACATTTCCAATCAAGGTCGTAAGAAGGGAGACTGATGCAATCTTGCTCTGGGAAAGGACCACCCAAAGGGTTTCCCTTTGCTGTTTTTCTCCCTGGGCCATTCTCTCTGTTGGCAGAGGCAGGCCTGGCTGACCTGGCTGAGCCCTGTGCAGAACAGGCTGGATTCCACCTATTCACAAGTGACCAAACAAGCCTGACCAGTGCTGTGCTCTGAAGAAACCAGATGAAGGTCAGAGAAATCCACTATGTCCGCCTCAGTAAGTGCTGAGGTGGAGCAAAAATGGGTCTGAGGAGCAAAGCATCTGAGGGCAAGGTGCCTCATTCCTGTGACACATTGTCTGGAGGGTCTCAGTTAGAGGAGCCAAATTCAAGTGCTGTGTGCCCTTAGACAGCTGAAGCACTGCAGGTCCCTGGGGAGCACCCTTTGGCTTCACCTTCTCAGAAAGGAACCCTGTGTAGATGCTACAGGGCCACTTCGTGTCTCAAGTGCGCCAAATGGGGACAGTCAAGGGATTCCTTCCCAAAGCACACTCCTGGTCCAAACTACATGTTAACACAAACACTCTCACCATTACTAGTAAACTAATTGTAGAAAGTTTTGCATTGGGCTGTACTTTTTAAGAGCAGGCCTGAGTTTCTGAAAGATCTCCTTAGTGACCCTCACTAGATTATCCAAGCACCCAGGAGATGAGGTTTGGTACCCTCAAGGTTATCTATAACTACTAAGTCACATAGAGAGGGATTTTTTTCACTCCAAAGTAAAATGTGGCCCATTGACACATTTTAAAAATCGTGTTACTGGTTACTTGATTTTGGCCAAGTACAAAAGGTTGGATTCCTGCAGTAATGCCAAGCCTCCCCTGCCCAGGGACTAGGAGCACCACTTTGTAGTTTGGCAAGCCTGCCTCCAGTGCTGCCTGTCCTTGTGAACTGTAACAGGAGCCAAGGAGCAGCCAGAGTAATAAATACTGTGCCAGGCTGGCAAACACACAGCAAATCCCTAAGCATCAAGGGCTCCCCTGAAAACACAGAGCCAGCTCTGTGCTCAGTGCCTAGACCCCTAGGCTGGAGCCCAAGAGTCTTTGCCACTCCTTTAGATTTTCTCAAAATAGCTAAATCAGTGCTGACGTGATTAATGTGCAGAGAAGGTTTCAGGGAACTTTATGCAGCCCTTCAATGTTTATTTTTCCAGATCTTGTTTAACACATATGAGAAGGAAAGTGCTCAAAAGGGGGAAAACTGTAAGCAGCTGATTCAAGTTGCACTTTTGTCCCTTGCCAAATTAAAAACTTAATAGGACAGGCTTTGTTTTCAAGACATGAGGGATGTGGAAATATTTACTCTCGTAGTATCAAGACATCAGCCATAAAGTTCAAGACTACAGTGCCAAGCACAGTGAGAACATGTTGGAAAAGGCAGCACATGTTGCCAAAGCAGAGAAGAACGTGTATTTATCATAATTATTAGTGATAGCTGACCTGAACAAAAAGAAAAAAAGTCCTTTAGAGACAGCCTTAATCTTTGGAAGAAAGTAGCATACCTCTGTCCTAGGACTGTACCAGGAGGATACAGAGTCCTAGACCTTGCACAAGTGACTGAAACAAGTTTGAGACTGGATTTACTGTAAATGCACCATGAACTCCCCTGTTCACAAACACCTTTTTAACCAAACGAGGGTCAGCAACATTCTTCCCCTATTCTTTATATCATGTCTTGTCCTTCATGGCATATAATAAAAAGCCAATGGTTTCTTTTAAGGAAAAGAGTTTTAGAAAATCTAGGTACTCAAAAGTCAGAAAATATCAAAACTAAAGTTGTTTTTCACAATGTAAGTAATATTTCTCTATAAATGTGTTGAATTAAAATTTCATTTTTTCTTATTACTTCTCAAATAACTAAAATGTACATGGCTTTTGGTTTTTTTGGTTTTTTTGGTTTTTTTGGTTTTTTTGGTTTTTTTGGTTGAATGTGTTAGGCAGGGAGGCATTTAATATAGCAAATACTGCTGCAATCCAAAATGGAAATGTAAAATTTTCAATTGTAAATGGCAGCATTAGGAAATTGAAATGTAGCATATTTCATACCAACCATGACAGTTGTTGCCAGTGCTTCAGAGCTTTTTTCAGTTAAAAACCTGATACTAACCCCACTAAAATATTTAATGAACTTCCATCTTCAGTTATCTCAATTTGGTCTGTAACAAATTACATTTCTTTCCTCGGCATTACATTTTCTAATGTCTCTACTGACAACCATTAAAGGATCCTCAAAGTTCACAGACTAAAGTCTATTAAGTTCCTAGAAAGATAGTTTTTATTTGACTTTACAGCTTACACTGCCCAAAAAGTGGATAAGAAAAGTCATGCAGAGAGGCTTGGGACTAACAGATCTTCTTACGAGTTAAATTAGAAAGCAGAGAAGTAAGACTGAAGTCAAATAGAAAAAAATGAAAAAAAAGAAAACTTTAAGAAAAAAAATTAACAAAATCATCCCTGATTCTGGGATCAGAATACCTGTTGATTTTTGTAAAAGTTAAAAAAGATACATATACTTTTTTCTTCTTTCTCCTTTTTAAACCAGTTCACCATCATGTTTTTTGTAGAGAGTTATTCAGTCTTTAGGAATGGTGGAAAGACATCTTTAATACTCCAGCAATCCCAAGATTCAGAGGCATGTCCCAGAGTCCCTCCACAGTTAGTTTTTTAATAAAACTGCTGCCAAAATATAAATATGCAGATGACCTACAATAAAAGAATTAAAATGAAAAATTTTTCATTCCCACCAGCACACAAAGCCAAAACTAAGTTCAAGTGAGCTTTTTTTCCCCTCTTTGGGGAAACATAGCTGGCCTCATCAATGAAAATACTGAAATTAAATGCCATCTGATATAAACATGAGAAGATGCTCATACAGTTTTCTGAGAGAATATCCTCTGAACTTACTTCCCTCAAAGTTAACAACCTTGGTATTGTCTGACAATAGGTCAGGGTAATAAGGCTTGTTAATACCTAAGGTTTATGGTACAGCAGTTGACCATTTGCACTAGGGTTGCTACTTCTAAAGCAATAGGTAACCCGGCATATCAAGGGTACTACAAAGTAACTCTGAGAAGTGAAACTTTTTAATCTTGTGCCTTAACCCTCTGAGCATGAATTACTTTTAGAGATGCCTAGAGCTTAGAAAGGCATGGTAAAACTACATATGAATAAACAATGCCATTAAATTTACTTTAAATATAGCTTGAAATAGTAATACTTCTTCACAGTATTTTTACATGCACACCCTTTGTTTATATAAATTACACTACTAAATGTTTAATGTTTGACTTCCCATATCTCACTGATTTTTGGTAGAGGACTATATCCTGAAATTGGTGATTTTGGGCATATATAACAAAAAGGTGTATACTTTGCCAAAAGTCACTGTATAAGCAAACTGGAGGGATGACATTCTAGCATCAATGATTTTGGGAATACATGATATGGAAATAAAAAAACACCCCAAAATTCTTTTGCAAAGGCTGCTGAAGGTATATCATTGACCTAGACAGATATTTTTAGAACACAACTCCGCTAAACTTCAAAGTCTGCTTTCCTGAGATATGAGAATTAATTGAACACAGAGAGCCTTTTCATCCTCTTTCAAGATCATTAATTTGTTACCACATATAGCACTTCTTAAAAATAATATTTCAATGCTAAATTCAGAGATCAATCATCCATTGAAGAGACATGCAAATACATGCTGACACATCAGGACTGTTTTAGCATCTAAAGCAGGAAACACCACTATGTCCTCATGCAGTGCTCTGTCTCCTAAACAAAATGTGAGCAGTCTGCCAGGTACACAGTGTGGATAGGAACTCCAACCTCTGTCATTCTGGGCTGCTTTTCAACCCAAGTTGCAATTTTTGACTTAAGAAAACCACCAATGTTAAAAACGACATTTTCATAGTCATCCATGCTCCTCATAGTGACTGATACAACAGCTGCTTCTGACATGACAAAACATTTTCCAAGTACGTTACCACAGATTTTCTGCGCCAGTGATGAAAGGGTAACGATTACAACTTTCATTACTCAGATCTTCAGCTCAACTATTTTTCTGGTCTTTTACATAGAGTGAAATCTCTCTCACAGCAGAGTTCTCATGGAAAACCATCTATAAAAGAAGGGACAAGTCCTCTGTTCATTTAACATCAACACATATAGCTTTAACATACCACAGTGACCTGGAGGGTCTAAACTTCACCTTTGCCTCTTTCTCTCCAGGCACTTCCTGGCATTTTTGAAGGTTCAGGGTCAGCCACGGGGAACTACCAGCTGCATGGAGCAGAAGGAGATTGGGGCTGTCACCATCCAACAGGCTGAGCACAATGATGTGGACACAGAGTGGCAATCCAGAGACACCCCTGCTGCAGCCTGGGCACCGAGCAGAAGGCACAGAGAGCCTGTCAGCACTGCAATAAGGGGCTCATGTAAAACCAGTCCCTGCTCCATATGGGATTCAGATCTGGCAAAATTGTCTTTCATATACATAGCTCCATTCTGTGCACAGGAGCAAGTGACTGAACTTTTCCCCGCTTCAGCAAAATACTCCCTTATTCTTTTGAGGAAGGTAAGCAATCTACCTGGCAGAAGAGCCATGTGAAAAAGTTTTTATGTTGCTTCTGAGGGCCTCAGCACTGCAGGTCAAAGTTGAAACTCATGTGATTTGAGGGAAAAGTGGTGGCACAGTGCTTCCACATACACCCACAATCTGGATATATCCTATTCCAGGACAACAGAAATCCCTGCTTGGCATGGTGCAGCACACTGCAGTGGGGCAAGAGGAGTGGGGGAAATTGTTAAAAAGTATTGATGGCATAATCTCATGGGAACAATGAAATAGGAGGATCTTCATGTGAGAAAAGCTCTATTTCATTTCAGCTATGCTGCAGTTCTGTGATGAACCCCAGCAGGGAGGGGTTCCTCCTGGCCCACCACTTCCCCGTGTCACTGGAGCCAGCAGGGTCATGGACAGGGACAGCACCTACACCTGCACACACACTCACACAGCCCAGCCACACTGCTGACCCCAGAGCACATGGTCCCTGCTCACTGCTGCAGGCTTGAGACAACGAAACACCAAACACAGAAGTGCCCACCACTGGCACTCACCAGACCAGAGCCCAGGGACCAACACAGCACATAGATAACCAGATGCAGTGAAGCGTCCTCAGGCCCAGAAGCTCATGAGAAGAATCTTCTTCACAGACAACACCATCTTTGTATCACCTCAGCTGAATGGAAAGGGCAAGATTTTGAAAGCTTAGAAAGAAAAACTGCAGTCTGTCGACTTCATTATTTGGGAACTGAGTCAGCCTAACACTGTACGTACACTGTGGCACCACAAACAAGCTGGAAGAGTAAATGTTTGCTATTCCTGATTTCTTTGGTGTTCTTGTATTCATTAATCACTGTATGGAATAACTCAAAAAAGAATCTATCACTATTCACGTGCCTTCTCCGAAACTAAAAGCTCACAAATAATTATAGGCTTTTATTGTTTGACTGTTTTAGTGTTGAGCAACATATCTCTCTCTTCTTGCATCAAAACTTGTTTTCTGTCAAAAAAGGGAAAACTGGCATGGTTAGATGAAGGAGTTTAATCTACAAAATGACATATTCCTTACTCAGATTTAAAAACAAACAGTAGTAAAAGATGACACATAGCACCACTCACTCCGCAAACAGAAGAAAGCAAATAAATCTCAATCTTCTGTTGATTTTTTACCAAGCACACCTCTGCTACCCTGGTTTCTTAGAGCACAGCTCAACTGAGCAAGCAACTCAGTAGCTTGGTGGAGTCTTTTTCTGGACAGCACAAACTTCCAGATTTAATTTCCTTGTTACTGAAAGAATGCAGGAAGGCAGCAGGTGCATGCAGGCTTGGAGTCAATAAAAGGCAGAGGGTGGGGGAGAGCAACGTTTTTCTGCCTGTTAGGGATAAAGTTAACTAGGAGACTATAAACAATTAGAAAACACTACCACAGCCAAAAATCTATGATGCTGTTAAGGATTAAACGCAAACTTGCCCTCCCAGACCACTTGTGTGTGCGTATGTGTGCCTGTGCATTCTGCCTATCTCCATATATGCACTTTGCAATTCCATCAGGCACTTGAACTAGGCTGGAAGTGACTTCTGAGCTTTCCTTCTACAGTCCTGTAGCCACAAAAGCAGTGCCTGAACTTGAGGATTGCCTACAGGGCATCCCACATCTCCCCACGCGGTTCCCCGAGCTGGGCCAGCACCCGAGCTCCTGAAGCATTCCAAACTCTGCCGCAGTCAGCCCAGCACCGTGACTGACAGCATCCAGCAGCATCCAGCGGCGACTTCTTGCGAGAGCAGGAAGAGCGCCAGGCATTGCCGGGAAAAACGAAACGCTTCCCCGGTGACAGCAGCCCGACCTCCGCCCAAACCCGCTCCTACCGCGGGCTCTCCGCGCTGCTCCCGAGGCCCTTGGGCAGACACGGCGTGACAGCGACAGACCCGCCGTCCCTGCCGCCCAGGGATCCGTGCTGAGGATGCCGCC
>VWYI01026236.1:158697-185477 GCA_013399455.1 Anthoscopus minutus | reverse complement strand
GGGGATCGGTGCGGAGGACGCCGCCGGGGCCCGCCGCTCCCGGCGCGGCTCGCAGCCTCACCTGGTCCAGCGGGATGCCCAGCAGCGCGCTCAGCGGGTGCAGCAGGGTGGAGCCGGTGGTGCGGTGCGGGGCTCCGGGTGCTTCGGCCATGCCGCATCNGGGCGGGACGGGCTCCGGGGGCGGGGAGCGGGGAGCCCTCGCCATCCCCGGGGCCGCATCTGCCGCCTCCCGCCGCCCGCTGGCGCCGTGGGCCCCGCGGGCCCGGTTCGGCCGGGTGCGCACTGACAGCGGCTGCCGCAGCGGAGCCAGGCGCCAGGTTCCTGCCAAAAGCACTCACTTGTGGGGCATCCGCAGAGCCAAGGTGCCCGCTCGCAGCTGCCTCAGGCAGGGGAGAGATGGGGTGTCACAGCTAAAAAAACAGCCCCAGGAAGAAATATTTATTTACTGACTCATTAATTTATGCAGAGACCCTTCAAAGTGAAAAAAAAAAAGGAAAAATGAGTAGTAAGCTTTAAATGATAGGTTTATCTTGCAAGTGAAATATGGCCTTTATAAGGTACTTCTGCCAGGCTCTTCGTATCTGCAGAAGGGAGCGTTCTTACACTTGCCCCGGACAATGTGGTATTGTGTTGCAAGGAGAGCTCGGTCAGCGCTGCAAGTTTTCTGTTCAGCTCACAGCTGCTGGCATACTCGGAACCTGGAATATCCCAAAGGGTCCTTGAGGGCTCGGTTACACACTCTTCAATAGGCCGGTCGTTCTCTCTTCTTCAGTTGCCAGCTGTAGTAACTGAAACTGTAACAGTGGCTTAAAATGGTATTGTGCCATATTCAAATGCCCTGCTTATGCTGAGCAAGGGAGTGCTGTGCTGGAAAACCCAGGCAAAGGCTGTTCAGTGGGGAAGGAGATTTACAGAAACTATTCTGTTAGTATCATTTTAGTGGTGCCAGTTTGAATGTATGTGAAAATGCGCACATACATACGTGCACACATGTACTTTAAGTGGAGAAAGTAAGAGGTTTGGAAGAACTGGATAACCATGCATGAGAGTTCTTAAGGTTTCCCATTATAAGTTGCTCTTTCCAGTTTAAAATTTGCCAGCCTGAAACTCTCCGGGTGGAACTTTCCATGGGCTGTGTCTGCCACAAGCAGGCTGCTTGTTGGGCTTTGGCTAAAAACATTGATCTGTTTTTGGGAACAGAATAAAAGTGATTTATGACACACACAGTACAGATAATATCAAAGCTTTTTCACTGTGGAAATCTAGTACCTCTGGGAGGGTGACTTCAAGTTTAGACATGGCAGTTTTTTTGGAATCAAGGAAATGCCTTTCACTGTGTTTGTGAAATTGCTCAAGAGTCATCAGCTGCCAGAGTTCTGGGGAGAGAGCCACACATAATCCACGTGGATACTCAGAGGGTCAGCACATAATATTTCTGAAGACCATAAGCATTCTTCTCCCTTCATATTTCCTCTATGTGACTGGATTCCACCTATTTCTGACACTACAGGAGCAGGATGGGACATCACACAGCTCCAGGCACAGGAACTGTGTGTCTCTATTCAGTGCTCAGCCATCTGGGCTTTGTGCAGTGGTGAAAACATCTGATCCGGAAAACAGCTGGAAGGAGAGAAAGACAGATGGAGAAAGCCAGGCACAAGGGTACAAGAAGAAAGGAGATGGCAGCTCTGAAGTGGGTTAGCACAAGAAGCCGGTGAAGGGAACTAGAGCAAAGCTGGCTACAGATACAAAGAAACAGAGAACTTTTACCTTGTACTGTAGCCATCACAACTTCCAAGATGGAAATTTCTTCTGGAATATCATGTTGAATAGCCACTCATAGCTTACATTTCTAATATATTTTGAATTAACTTATCTTTTTGACCTCCACAGTATCCCATGGGTTCTGCTGTTTAATTATGTGATGCATGAAAAAGTACTTCCCTTGGTTTGTTTTAAAGCAGCTGCCTCGTAATTTCATTGAGGGCTGTCTTGTTCTTGTGCTCTGAGAAATAAACAAGTAATCATTGCTTAATCAACCTCCCCCATGCTTTTCATAACTTCATATACCCCAAGTTGCCTCTTGTCCTCACTGAGGACTCTAGTTAATCTCTCATTACATGGAAATTATTGGTATCTTTGCCCTTCCTTTTCACCCTTTTCTGTTTTCATTGAAAGGAAGAGACTGAAGTTTTGCAGCAGTGAAATATGTTGTTCTTCATTCCTTTACCAAGAACTTCTAATATCATCCCCAGTGACTTCAAAGTCTATTTTCTCAGAGGTAGTAGGTAGTTTACAGCCTAATGTGTATGTATCATCAAGATTTGCTTTTTCATGCTTGCATTTACCAATATTAAATGTTAACACTCCTTGAATTTCACCACATACAACATTGTTAAATCTGTTGCAGCTCAATAACAAAGCTCTGAATATGCTGAATTACTCCATATCCTTGCTAACTTGGTCCGCTTATCTCCCTTTCTAAAAACTTAAGGTGTTCAACAGGACAGATTTCTTTGTGTTAACTTCCAGTTCAACATTTATTCTCATCCTTTATTTCTTTTCTTTTAAACAGCTAGTAAACCAGAGAGAGGTACTTTCTGTGATTCTGAGATTATTTAGTGTCTTCAGGTGTAAAATCTTACCCCTTCATGTATCTGGAAATACAAATATACTTCCTTGACAGCATGACTCTTAGTTTTTAGAAAACACTAATAGATTTGTGATATATAACTTCTGTACAATGACTATAGTTTCCCCTTTATACCATAGTTTTCTGTGTGTCTTCCATGCTTAAAAGACAATAAGAGTAATTACAATAAGAGTAATTTAAAAACTTAGACTAAATTCTAGTACAGTCCAATTTTAACACTTCCTTTCACGGAAATATGAAATCCCTGAGTGTTACTTAACTTTTAAAATGTTTCCCCCTCTGTTTCCTTGTAAGAAAGTCAGGATATATTTCTTCAGAAAAGCAAATCAGACTGTTTGGAAATAGAAATGTAACCATTTTATCATTCACCTTACAAGGCTGACAACATGAATTTTATATCAGGTTCCTTGTTTTAGGGAAACCAGCTGTTAACGAGTAACAAATAATTCTGAATTAAAGTTAGAAATTAGGCAAGAAACATACAGGTGGTCTCGCTAATACTTTTTCTGTCTGAATTTGCTGTGTTTGATAGCTTAGCTCAGTTTTACTTGATAAATACATTATTTTGTTAAGCTTACCTAATGTTATTAAACTTATATGCCGGTGTAAGCTTTTTAAGACTTATTTTCTTGCTTTGGTTTGATTTTGAAGTAATTTGGTATTAAAAAGAACTAGCATAGAGATATTCCTGTGTTCTCTTTCATATCAAGACCTATTTGATCGTAAATCTATTTTTTGGGTGACTAACGTTACAAACCTGGCAATTTTGCAGCTGATAGGATTCTCCTATAACTAAAACCTGGAAAAAACCCAAAAATACTTGGTAGTTTTCCTTTGAAAATACGGAAATGTGAAAGAAAGCATGTTGACAATTTAGCTGTTACATAGTTAAAAATGTAAGACTAGTGGCACAGTTAAACTTGCTCAGGGAGTTTTTTAATGCCACAATTCAGGTTAGTATGGGTTATTGGTATGTGTGAACTGTTCAGGCAATACTCAGAAAATGACATTAGTTTTATCTGTTCACTGGCAATTCCTGGGAAAATTACCAAACTTCTACGTGTCTTCCTGCAGCGATTCCTATTTTTTGGCCAAGCATTAAAGCATAGGGTTAAATCCCATAGGGCCGAAGTTTTCATTGAATTTTAGCTAATGCTTTGGTGCCTTGGCACCTTGGCATGTCAGAGCCAAAATAAAGTTAGTTTGTGGAAAAAAATGGGTGAAAATAAGGAAAATATAATATTTGCTTAGTTTCATGTAAAGTACAGTGAAATAAACCTGTGTGCAGAATAGAACAGTATGACTATTCTGATTATTTGAAAATATAGGGTGAGGATTGTTACTTGGGTATTTTGATTGATTACCCCAAATGTACATTAAAATAACCATTAGATAATAAATGTAAATAACAAATGAAGTATTTCCAGGAAGGGTGTATTTATTAAGTAGTTGCAATCAGAATGATTGAATGGGATGTATATGAGGAGGTTTTGTTTTGGGTGACTGACAGCTTTCAATCTAAGTTTGAATCAAAAGTAGTGCTGTGGACATGACAATAGACAGTGGAGCCATCTGCTCTCTGTAGATTACTCTGTGTGTGCACATTTGTATCCATCAACTTATGGATGTGTATGAGTGCTGAAACTGAAGGCATTAATAGTTTAATTGTCTTAAAATGTTAGTGATGGGAAAATACTATTGGCTGAAATTTGCTATAATTACACAAGAAAATATACCTAAATCTAGTAACAACCTCATGAAAAGGCTACTCTATCTTCTTATGCTATAAGAACACTTTGGTTCTTTGCTGGACCAAGCTCAGAATTCTTGAAGCCTTGAAGTAAAATGGAAATAGTGGCCTAAACCCAACTGGGAGCTACATGGATCATAAGAAGATGGACTTGATTTGGAAAATTCAAGAACGAAAGAACAAGACTTTGCTGTCACACATGATACAAAAACATCAAAAAGTTTTTCGTATTAACTACAGAACAGGGAACATCTGGCTTAAACAAAAGGGCTTCTTGGAGCAGTAGGCAGACTTCCTGTGGCACTGCTGTGGTTACCAGGAATGCCTTTAAATGTCTATATTTTTCTTGCTGTCACCTACACCTGTGATTATACTTAGCACTAATGTTTGCAATTTTATAAATTAATCCCTGCTTTTCCCTTGTCCTCAGTGGGAACAAAATTTAATTCGAACTTTGTGTTCTATTAGTTGAGAGTTTCTACTTTTTAATTCCAAAAAGATTTTGAACATTTCTTCTTCAGAATAAACTAAACTAATTCTCTGTAAAACAATTCATAGTTCTGTATATCAAGAAAATGAAGTTTCATGATTATGGTTAACAGATTTTCAAAGGCACAAGGTCTATGCATTATTTATACTGTGAACTCTCTGAGAAATATCAAGGAATTTCAGTGTATAAACCACTGCCTTGCAAAAGTCTTTAAGAGTAGTTTGACTGGACATTCACTTTAACAAACTGAATCCCAGCTTTTGTACCAGCACTGGTATGCATATGCAGCAGGTGAAGAAATGTTCCTAATCCAAGTTCCCTGTGCAGAAGAATTTTTCAAGCCATTTACTTTCTCCATACTCCAAAATAAGTTATGAAAAAGTGTGTCTGAGGCTAAATTTCTCTCCAGAACTCCCAAGTTACAGCCTTAACACTGGTGATATCCAGGTAAGTGGAGCTGCAACGTTGCAGGAATCCAGGTGTGTAAAAAAACACCAGCCAAGTCTTTGAAGCACTTGTGGTACAGCCACCTGAGCTATGCTCTGGAAGATGGAGAATTCTTCGCTGACTCAGAACTTTCCAGCTTCCACCAAAGTCCTGATGAGGATTTCCTCCCTCTCAGCATCTCACTGCCAGCTCTTCCCCAGGGAAAGCCTTTCCTCTGTCAGTGTGGGACAGGGTGTATGTGTTATCAATATGTATCTCTCTAGAAAGATAAACTAAAAGCTAAAATACATGTTTCTTTCTAAAAGTGCTGGGAGGAAATGAAGATGAGTAAGCCAGGCTCTTCTCCAGAGTCCCTACTGAGCACCAGAGGCAACAGGCACAAATTATAAAGTAAAACAGAGAGAGAGAGAAGCAAGCTGAACTGACTTAGAGCAGGGTTGAGAGCTGGGAAAAATGGGCATCAGAGCCTGATACTCAACAGGGCCTCTTCCTCTTCTGGACTTTTGTGCTTAGTTTCAGTGTCCTCCTTCTCTTTTTCCTTGCTGGATGCCATTTCTTCTCAAATGCCCAGGACTCACTTCTCTTCCTTTTTCTTGGCTTTTTGCTTTCTTGTGAGGAGCCTACAAAACTTTTTTCCTCACAGTGGGATGAGATAGGAAAAGGTAGGATCAACTGAAGTCAGCTCTTGATTTAACCCAAGCTGCCTCCCTTTACTTTCTTCCTTCTGACAGGCTCCCTAGCTCTCCTGCACATCCCAGACAGCCTAACCATGGTCTCTGGGCTGATTGGAGACAAAGCAATGGGTGCCTAAAGCAGAAATGTTGGAGTCTGCAGGTGGTAAGGGACAGGATGGAGAGGGAAAAAACTCTGTCCCACTCTTGTCTGCTCTGCAGCACCAATCCCTTGGGCTGGTTTGTGTCAGATCTTTCCTCAAGGGCCTCCCTTGGGAACACGTTCACTTACTGGGAATGTGACCCTTGGCTCATTGGGGAGCTGCATGGGTTAGGGAGCCTGTAGTCGCTCTCCAGCCAAGAAAAGGTTTGCCTGCTTTATTCTGCTTGGATTTCCTCTGCTCTCATGAGACAGAGCTCTGCAGAGAGCTCTTTGGTTCCATACCACCTTCTATGGAGGAAGATTCTGCTTTGGAAAGCTGTCTTCCTGGAGGGATTTTGCAGGTGGTATGGCCAATATGCTGAAAGAAGGCCAGCAGCTGCCTCAGGAAGAGGTTGGCTGTCAGTGGCTTCTCAGCCACACTGAGGGAACAGCAACACAAGGTTCACCCAGTCCCAGAGCTGGCCTGGGGCAGGAGGCAGCCAGCAGCTGTGCTGCATAGCTGTGCAGGTGCTCTCAGCAGGCCATCAGGGCTCCTGTGCTTGAGGAAAGAAGGAAGCCCAGCATTGAACTTGATTCCTGCCAAGCCCACACTCCAGAAGGCTTTCTGTCCACGCATTTTCTCCCAATACACAAGTCCACCCCAGCAAAGGTGAGCTACCAGAAACACCAGCTTGTGAAGGAGGCAGTCCTTTGGCAGGCAAGCACTGGTCCCCTGCCAGTGCCTGCTCATCTGGCAAGCTGCAATCCATGCTTATGCTTTCAGTTGCCTGCTTGCTGCTCCTCTGTGTGGCCACCATGCACTCCTTGTAGAACTCCGTCATGAGAAGTTCTGCCAGAAATGCTCTGCAGGAGGTCCTGCAAGGGCTCCCAGTGAACCTTTGGAGACTCCAGGCCAGAAAGCAGCATTTCCAATGTCAGGTCAGAAGGGCTCACCTTGAGGTCAGCCAGCAGCAGCAGCAGCAGCACAGCTTGTCACCAGCATCCAGGATCTCCATCAGCTCATGAAGGGCTATTCTGCTGGTAGCTCGGTGGAAGACCCCCTGTCACAGGTCCCTCTTGCATGCAGGATGCCAAGTAGCTGGATGGGCCAGGGCAGCATGCTATCCTCCTCACAGAGGGATGCCAGGGGCTGTCCAAAGAGCTCCTGCTGCAGATGGAGCACACCTGGCCTGGGCCCTGGGCAGCAGCCACTGGGCTCCACCACAGAGCGAAGGGCCAGCGAAGCCCCTTCCTCCTGCTGCTGCTGATCCCTCCTGCTGCAAAGGAGCACTCACCCTTATCAGAAAGGAATGCTACCTGCTGAAAGAGTCTTCAGAGATCATGGGAAAATGATTTTTAATATTTGAAAATAATAGTGAATTAGAATCTGTTGATGATTAAAAATTAAAGATAACAGAAGACAATGAATAGAGGCTTACTCACAGTTTCTAGCTTGTGATTCATTCTACCAACATCAGGCCTTAAAGTGTCCAGGTTTGAGATGGTTTTTGCAGCCCAGTTTCTTTTCCTGCTGCTCAGAGGGATGTCTTGACTTCAGTAAAACCAGTGATCATAAGGCAGGCACATGTACCTATAGAAGGATGCTCTTTTCTCATTGACTAGTGAATTGAAAAGAAGTTGGTTTATATGGGATCTTTTTGTTAGCTCTGCTACTCTTCATTCCAGAACATTTTGAGACTTAAAAACCTGTGTATTACGGCTTGAAACTAAAAACCTTGATGGGTATTTTTTGCTGTACAAAATGAGAAACTGTAAATATTGAAGTTTAATATGAATTACTCGTAGCCAATATGAAAAAGAAGTTTTATTCAGGCTAATACTTCGGGATCCAGTACCTGTCAGAAGATTTCAATTCAACTACATTTAAGGAAATCAACAGAAGTTTTTATAAAGAAAACAGAATATGTCTAGGACTATTAAAATAATGATGTTTGTATTTTTAAGGAAGGGTTTGTGTAACAGTTGTGTAAAGGCAAATTATAGTGCTCTAAGGTTTTTGATAATAAAATTCCTTCAAAACTCCAGTTTACTAGGAACCATTGCCGTATCCAGCCTAACTCTTCTTAGTTATGTCAAATGAAAACCGAACATGAAAATACTTTACTACAGATTGACTTCTTTAAATCACAATTCGCCAGCAGCAGGTTTTTATTTAATATCGACCCAGTATTCACAGTGCGTGTCCCTTAGATTTTGTTCTCTGCTACCATCTAGAGGAGAAATTGTATAGCACATTAAAAAATAAATTTAACTTTTCCAGGAAGTTAGATAAATAGTTTAAATTCTTTTCTTTATTTTTTCCCCCAGAAATCATTTTTGCAGTAATTATAATAGGTGGGCAAAAAAAAAGGTGCTGAAACCAGTTAAGACTTAGAGTTAGCAGAAAGATATTTCAGGGTTTTTAAAGCTGTAGGTGTAATACTACAGTTTTATAGGAGAAAAAAACCTGATATAATCAAACAAGCCCTTTCAACTGCGGTTAAAAGTCTCATGGAAAAGATTCAATTACACTGCAGGAATCATTCAGTACTGGTGCATAGATTAAGAGAGCCAAGATCTACAAAGTTTTTTGTCCACTAATGCTATCCGATAACAGTGCTCAGCAACATGCATAGCTTGAATAAGATATCTAGTAATACCAGTGCTACCTGAACACTTTGTCCCTCGGTGCATGGTTAAGGAGGTTTAATTGTTTGCATTATTTTTCTAGTTGTGGATAGTCACTACTTTTCCAAATTATATCCGAAGGAAAAAAGGAAATTAGGGATAAGCATGGTTTGAAGCTGATTAATGTTATTTAAGATTACCAATTTATTAATTATGTAATTACAAGAAATTCTGGATTGTAAAGATTTTCTAACTTTTTTTTGCCTATTCCTTCCTTGAGAAGAATTCATTAAAGTATTCATTAAGAAGAATTCATTAAGTAACCTCATTACCCTGCTTGAGTGAATACCTGTCGAGATCTGTTTAACACCTGCTCAGCTAAAATCTGATGCACCCTCTCACCGTCTCTTGTCGTGATTAGTGAAATGTTTTTCCTCCATCACTGGCAAATCAGACCTTGTCCCGTCAGAAAGCTACTGCAAAGTGTATTTTCCAAATTCACTTCTTAGAACATGTCACTCTTATTTTTGCATATTCTGTTTTGCTCCTTCTCATGCCATTCTTCCTTTTCTAGGTTCCCATTGTCTATTCATCCACCCTAACACAAGGGTTAGCCCTTATGCTAGATTTTTAAATGAGCACTCTGGGTTTTTTTTTTCTCAACTTGCCGTTTTAAAATTAGGAGTTGACCCCAATAACCATGCAAGATTAAAATACTATCCTCTTTTTAATTACTTCTTAAAACTTTTCTTTTTCTTATTGTTTCAAGGGGGAGGGGGAAATGCTTTTCTCCTGAAAGCTTGTCAACAGAGACTTGTTATGCTGAGATCACAGCATATTCACTGATTAGTGCTGTCTTATTGTTTCCTTGGCCTTCTATGCCAGCTGGTCTATATCCAGCTTTGAGTCCTGCCTCCTACTTAGATCATTAGCCCCTTCAGCCAGATCTGCCTGATTTATTCTGAGCTTGTGTAAGATCCAGCAAAACAGGGTCTTCCTCCATGAATGCAGCTGCTTGGCACAGTGATAATAACATAATAAACATATTACCACTGGGATTGTCATTATGCATGTAATATTTACATGTGTGGGGAAAAGGTCTGAATTCAACACCCAGTAAACTCCTACCAGAAAGAACATGACCCAATTGTCAATGAGATCTTTAGGTTTGTTTTTGTCACTGGCAAAGGCAGGACCCCTGCTGATCAATCTGTAAAACATTGATGATGTTTGTTTTAAAGGCAGCCGCTTACTAGACCCTCCTGGATGGATCAGTCCTTGTCGCTGCCTCAGACCAGGATAATCAAAGAAAAATTGTGGATACTTTTAAGAAAGAGAAATGGAGATGTTTACATTCAAAGTCAATGTCAATCATATCTGTTAGCAGATATCTTACAAAGTTGTCATGGATGTTGGCACACCTTCTGGCTGTCTCATAAGTGTGAGGCTGCTTCTATTTAAGAAAGGAGGCATAGTTAAGGAGAACAATTTAGATTAATTTGGCCACTGTCTGCTTTGGCAATTGCTCAGAGAGAGCACCATGCCTACAGTATTAAGCGAAAAAATTCCAGGTTTCTTAGCAGTGCAACAAAATAAAAAGTAATCATCTCTCCTACTATGAAGCTGGGCATCCAAATAACAGTTTAGTTTTATTAGTGGTCCAGCTAGACCAATCTCATAGTACAGCATGCATCTCCCACAAGGCTAAGAATGGTGCAACAGAAGAGTACACAAAGATCCTTCAAATCAGGGCCTTGATGTTACGTGGATAACAAGATTGCATCTATTGGAAAGATGTTTGAGTATTTCCCTCTCTGCCTCTGTCCTACTATTTAGCTCCTTTCTCAAAAGTCACTCCCTTACCACTAGAAAGAAACCTATTAATATAAGCAGGCAGAAATGTGATAAGCATGTCTTTGCTGAATGTTTTTCACTGCATATTTTACAACTCATCCAAGAAATGGGTTGACGGGCAGTGGTGCACTCTTCTAGATTAAGTCAAATATTACTGATTTCCAGTAACTGTTGTCTTGTTTAAGTGATGACTCTTAAATACTTTGGGGGATTTTAAAAGTGTGAAATAAGTGAAGGAAATGGCTAACGTAGCTGAAAGCTTCACTCCTCACATACTGCTGGTAGAGATTTACTGGCTATAAGGCCAGAAGTGACCCTGATGGTCATGAAGTCTGAATAAGCTTCATTTTAGAATGATTCATCTTTCCTCTTGTCTTCCTTCTGTAGCTTTCTTTACACTGAATCAGCTTTGGACTTAATTTGGAAAACATGTACTCTATGCGGAGGTTTAGCACCAATAATTAGAGCCCCAAGCTGCTTGCCTTACATTTGAAGAGAAGTCTTGGTTAATTTTTCAGTTTTCTTTGCATGTTTTCCCTATGTCTGCATTACTGAGAAACTGCTGTTTCACTACAAAAAGCTTTTACACAACTTTGTACTATGGAAGTGGCCAAGGCATCATGGACACCTGAACCCTCAGAAACTCATTCTGCACACATGGTAATGGAGGTTATCTCAGAAAATTAAAAGGTTTAGGGGTTAAAGGTTGGGAGGCAAAAAATCCATCTGATGAGGTAAAATCAGCTTTTTGTAACAAGTATTTCTTGTTCAGATCAGAGCTTAATGGTAAGAAAGGCAGATTCTTTAGCTTTTAAAATTGTTAGGGATAGAAAGGAGTTACAGTCCTATTGAAGTTGTTTTAATGGATAATTGCCCTGAGAGACAGACAGAGAGGTCAAAAATGAATACTTAATGTAGAGGAAGGACTGATTCTCCTGTCATGAACAGGTAAAATAGAAGTTATAACTTTGTAATATTTTTAACCACAATCATGATTCAACCAGAAAACAACTGTTATTAAAGAGGGAATTCCAAACCAAGAATGCCAACCTACAAATTAAAAATATCTTCCAGTACCTTCCTAGTACCATTTTTTCATACGGACAGCATCAAGTGTTAATGGAAGGGTGCTGAAGTTGATGATCTGTGGTGCTGGACAAGAAGACAGCTAGTCCTAGCAACTTTCTCTTTGGCAGGATGCAGTCCCCTTGGTAATGATAACTCTTAGAACCTTTTTCTGTGCTTTCCTTCAGCTTCATTACTGAGGTGCAATTAGACCTGCTCCAGAGCCTCAGTTGAACACGTGCCTAACAGGGCTCTGCAATTTCCAGCTGGTTCTGTAGGAATACTTTCTTTCCTCTATCCCATTGTTAGAATCCTTGGTCCAGTGCAAGCTTCCTTTATATGAGGTCATTGCTTCTGTCACTACACAGGCAAAACACCTTCTTCTGAAGTGGATGACCCAATTACTCTGGTAACAGATGGGCCAGTGTACAATGCACTTGCCAGCTGACTGCTTGCAAACGTGTTCTTAAACAGATATCATCGTAATTCCCGACACAGGAACTGACAAATTGCATTCTATGTGACACGGTGTGATATGGATCTGTTGCAGTGCCAGTCTCCTATACAGTTAATGAAAGGTCTCCTTTCCCATCCCACACATGGGCAAGGCTTACAGTGAGGGGGATTACCATTACATAGTTATTGTATTCCTGTAGTTCCCACTGATATATGCAGCTTGCCTGAGTTATCCCTATAAGGAAGCATTTTATCTTCTGATCTAACTTGAATTTATTTTCTGGAGCTAGACTCCAGATACTACCTTATCTTATAGGTTGCTGCTTAGTGCTGCTATGAGCAACATATTTCAGCTATGTGGGTTTTTCAAATGTCACTACTGATTTTGGGGGTCTGGGCTTGGACACTTAGATAGCTTCCTGACCTCTTGAAACCAAGAAATGTAATGATTTTGGTTTAAATTCAAACCATAGAGGATTACAGTTTATAGCTGCCATGTAAACAGAGGGATACAGCCATTTGTTTGTCTTGAAGAGAAAGAATGGTTTCAGCTCTGCAGTTCCACTGTGCCTACCAGTGGGAAGCATCTTCTCCACACCCATGCTGTGAGACCAGGGAAAAGAAAGAGCCAGAGGGACAGTCTCTGAAACAGCAATACTCAGTACTTCCATTCTGAACTCCCATGTCTGCAGGCAAAATCCTCTCCTCAGCCACCTTGGAGGAGCTTCCTCAGTGACTGTGCTGACACGGCCTGACTCTCCCCACAAGGCACTCTGGCTCCCAAGATGTCCCGAAGAAAACAATAGAGTAACATAGAATTGACACTGCTGAAGGTATATTAACTCTGAGCAGTCCCTAATTCCTCTTTCCATTGAGTTTGCTAACTTTTCCATGTGGTCCTACACTGTAGTTTTGACTCTAGGGGAGAGAAGAAAGACCGAGGTTGTTTGGCCTCTTTGCAAATCTTCCTCCCGCAAGATTTTTCTGGTCATAGGAGTGGCAGGGCAAGTTGGCAAAAGCATCCCAGAGCTTTACATTAGACTTCTGGAAGGTTAAAACTAGACTGTGCTAGTATATTACAGTATTTACAAATTATGACTGAATGTTGCAGCTCCCATTCTAATTTGCTTCTGCCTAATTTAGCTTAGGTTGAGTGTGCAGAAAATTAAGTGCTGACTGCTTGCTCAAACTGTTTGTTTGGTTTCTTACACATGATAGTACCATGAAATAGAAAAAAGATATTACAAAGTCCAAATTTTGTTGCTTCAAGATCCCTGCAGATGTAGCATTCATCTTCACTTTTGGATGTGGCAAAGAGTGAAAAAACACACAGATAATTCTAATATCCTCAAGGGACATAAAAGAAAGAAAACAAAATTAAAGCCACTAAGTTATTAAAATGTTTTTGTGATGCCAACATATTAGGGCTCTCTAAGAATTCTGAAACAAGCTATGGATCCAAAAAACACACTGTTCTGAAAAGTGTGGTCCTTCCACTATGTGCTAACTCTCTGTTCTGTAACATCTGCAAATTGCAGTAGTTCTACTGGCAGGGATAGGGGTATTCCCTGTAGATAAATAAATAAACCATCCTGTACCCTGCAACACGTCTGAGGCTGTCCCATGTATCACTGAACAACTGCCTAGTTTCTGGCATCATCTTTGGGGTTCCTCAGGCTGAGAACCCCAAGCAGAAGAAAAACCCAGCTACTGCTTCATAGTTATAAGGAAAGACCAGCAACTATTTCCTAAGTATGTGACAGTACTTGAAGATTGTTCTGCTTGCAGCTTATCCAGCAACTTAAGAGATAGCCCCAGTTACTTAGGGCCAAGAAGTAAAACTGAATGCCTTCTAGCATTAGAAGCTCATGTCAGAATTCAAGACTGTGAACAGGAAAAGCAAGAAATTGTAGTCTGAAAAGTACTTATTACTCCAAGCAAATATTTCAAGAGCCTATTTAACAGCTAAAGTGTAAAGTCTCTTGTAAATAGTTGGTGCTGAATGTTGTATATTATCCATAGTTAGGGGCATAACAGTAGGAACTTCTGGGTGGTTAGCAGGCTTCTCAGCAAATTATTGATCAGCTGGGCTAACACATAGAAACACATTAGCCATTTTTTAAAAGTTCTGCTAATTGTTTATTTTGACTCTGTAAACTATGCAAATATCTTTGGCCTAGGGAAACTTGAGAACCTTGAACTTTGTGGAGGGCTCTGCTTTGTGTTTGCTATATCAGAACACATAAGGAACACTTTTTTAACCTTTACTTTAGATCCACAACTAGTCACAATCATCAATTGTTTCTTAGATTAAATCGTGGGAGTTTTGCTTTCTAATACATTGCTTTTTCAAATTCAAGGAATACTTTATAAAAGGCAAAAATTTCTCCACAATACTGTCTGAATTTTCAAATACCATTTTCATTGCCAGATAGCTCCATTTTGACATTTTCCCTTTATAGTTCACAGTGAAACTGGCTCAGGATTTCCCCTTACTACAGCTTTTTAAATCTTAAGAAACCATCAATGCCCACAGAAATCTGCTCCAAAAAATACAATGCTGAAGTTTGAATGCCATCACTAAGCATCTGATTTGTAATAGCTCTTAAAATATTTGCTGAATGAAGGTTGGACTTGATGATCTTGGAGGTCTTTTACAAATTAATGATTGTATGATTTTTATTAATAATGCTTTTTAAAGAAAAAATCCATATTAACCAAAAAAATGAACAGTATTCAAAGAAATTTCTAATAAATGTAAAAGGGATGAAGGTATAGACGCCAAACATAGAATAAAAATGAAATAAATTTTAAGAAATTGAAATAAAGGTCAACGAATTGTTGTGGCAGAAAGATATTTTTTTTTCAGTGTCTTGTTAGTCTGACTTTTTTCTTGTGTTTGTAGGTACTACTAAATGAAGAAAGAAAAATGGTTTCAAGGCTGTAAGTACAACTTCCCATAAGATCTGTGGACAACAAAGATTTGTCACAGTTACTTGAAGAGACAGGCACTCATACAGAGTGGTCTGAATCATTCTGGGATAACCTGGACCTTTTGAACAACTTGCAGTACAGTTTCACAAGGAACAGAGGCTCTGCCTGCAGTTTGGGAGGGGGTAGACTGGACAGTGGTAACTCTGGGAGGAACTGCAGGAAACTAGCTGAACAAAGCCTCCAGTGAGTGCAATGCTGAGGTTCAGCATGGCTTGGAAAATAATGCAGAGAGAGAAATGGTAGGAAGGAGAGTTGAGCATGAAGAGCACTAGAAATCTGTACAACTGCAGACCTTATGGCAGCCTTCCAGTACAATGAAGGGGCCTACAAGAGGGGAGGGACTTTTTATGAGGCTTAGCACAGATATTAGACAGAAATTCTTCACTTTGAGGGTGGTGAGGCACTGGCACAAGTTGCCCAGAAAAGCTGTGGATACCTCATCCCTGGAAGCGTTCAAGGCCAGGTTGGATGGGGCTCTCAGCAACCTGGGCTAGTGGAAGGTGTCCCTGCCCATGGCAGTGGGGTTTAATCTAGATGACCTTTAAAATTTCTTCCAACCCAAACCATTCTATGATTCGATGAAAACCTCATTAGCCATCATTATTTAAAAGGTTGTTGAAAATGGTTATTGATACGGAAGAGAGCAGCAGTATTTATTACAGAGCTATAGAAAATGCCTTATGGACAAAGACCTGAAAAACACAATCTGTTATAAAAATCATGACATCACGCTTGATTACAGTATATAAGTGTCTTCTGAAGAAAGAAGTACTGAAAAGAAAATTGAAATGACAATCAGTGACTGGAAATTGGAGTAATGTACTTCGAAACAGACTGTAAGCCCAAATGATTTAGAGGAATAAATTGTCCAAATAGTGGGGAATGTTCCATCTCTTTTGATATTAAAACATAATTTAAATTTCTTTCCAGGGACTGAAGTGTAGTATTCTAATAAAATATGACTCATTGAATGAACTAATAGGAGATATTGGTCAAAATTAAGAATCCATGATATCCTCCAAAAAAGAATGGCCACATTCAAGTGGTTTACTAGGAATGGTCCCAGGACTGCAACAATTCCTGAACTATGCCCAGAACTGGTTTGGGATGATTAGTCATGACCACAACCATGCCAGCAACTATTCTAATAATTTAAAAGTTTAAAAAAAATAAAAATCAAGGTCCAGAAGAGTTCCCTGATGCTTTTTAATTTCTTAGTAACACATAAGTCTCTGGACATATCACTTCACTTGAGATTTTTGCATCTAGGTTACTTAGTTTATTTCCCTCTTTCTTACAGAGGAAGGCACAAATTAGGCCATTTTATGAATTCAGCCCTAAGATGCAACACCACGTGATTCGGTAGCACACAAAAATGAAGCACTTCCTCAGCAAAACCCTAAGTTAGACAAAACCCAGTGAGAAAATGACACAATGGAACAGTTTATGAGTAGAGAACATTGAATTGGCACACCCACTCATCTCATCCTACCTTTTTCGGGCCCATCTCCAGCCAGCTGAGAAAGAGGAAGAAGAAAAAACACTTCCTTTCCCAACACCCTCCAAGCGTTGTTTTCTAAATGTACCCTGCCCAGACAGTTAACATTGCACACTTGGTGCCAAAAGATCACAAGATATGCATCATCTGAACGTAAATGGGCCCCTGAAGAAATATCAGCATTCAGAAACAGTATGATTCTTGTTCCTTAGCCTGCACCCTATTCCATATCTCCTAACAGCAGGGTTACTTCTGCTACTCCTCTCATTTACATCCCAACTGAAACCATTAATGCTTGTATGTCAGTCTGATGTAACCAGTTAACTCTGCATGAAGGGTCACTTCATTTTAACATTGTCTTCAGATGCCTAGGAGTGAGCAGGTGCAGTAACAGTTTAACTTGTTATAATTTCAATGAGCACAAGAAGATGCACTTGAAACAGACAGCCCTAGTTTAGACAAAGAGCCTCAACAGCAGGCAGAAGCAAGCTGTATTACTAAGCATTCACATTATTAACATACTCTGCTGTCATGCCTGTGAAATCAGTATTCACAGAATTATTCACTGACCTCATACTTGTACCAGCACAGACTATTTTGTTTAAGTCACAGTCAGTCTAAAGAGGCAGCATCAAGGAAACCTAGTTCCTAAAAAACCTTAGTTAGCACTTAGTTATTAAATTTCTAAGTACTTTCTCAGTAGCAATCCTTGCTTCCTTATGCACACAGTAATTTAAAATTATATTCAACGGTCAGTGGGTGGAAAAGGATTCTGAGAAACAGCTGAGAAAACCTGGATATGTATCTTTTCCTTTGTTTGTTGCTATTTTGTGTGGAGGTGTTTTGGTCAGCAAGTAGAGCTTTATAATTTGGAAGGGAATAGACAGCTGTAAGTGAACTGAGGAAATGAGTGTGAGGAAAAGGTTCTGATCAGTGCATGTGGGAGAAAAACAAAATCTAGAATTTGTTATTGGGGAGTTAATAATCAGGGGATTGCTCTTTCTGTCTCTCATGATGCTTCCATTTCAAGGTCACATCTGACTTGATCTAGTCAGGCAATAATTCAGCTCCAGGGAGGAGACTGACCTGCACAACCACTTCATGTCCTGGCAGCCTTTTCTGCTTCTACAACTCTCTCCTAAATTAACACCAGCATCTTCTACCATCAGCATGTGAACTTGTAAAGCACCTGTATGCAATGCTTGGCTCATAGTACAGCAGCATGGCACCCTTTCAGAGGCTTCTGGCAGTCCTTAGATCAAGGAAGCAATATTAAGACAGCACATTTTATAAAGTTCCTCAGGCTTTTTGCATGTTTCAGTAGTGCTGCCCCATTGAGCAAATCAGGAATATGTAATTATCCTGTTGTTTTTGCTGCCCTTCACCTCAAAAATGAGATTTATATCTCTGAGGGATTACATATTTACCCATGGTGATTCCCGGAATGCAAAGGGACATAACATTTGATATAACATTGATGAAGTGGTTGATTAGTTCATGAAGATCTCACTAATCTCAGTGCAACAGTCTCCAAAGTTTCCAGGCTCCTAAGGTTTCCCATCTGTCTCACAAGCTTAGAAATGGCATCCTGCAAAATCAGAAGAATGTGAGATCTGAAGAAATCTGTTTGTTTCCCAACTGATTTGCTGCTATCTCTTTCCCAGACAAGATCTTCCCATATGAGTCAGACATAAAAGTGAATTAAGGACCAAAACTAGAATGCATTTATACCCCAGCACAGCTAACTTAACCTACATCATACAATTTTCTGAAATTGAAATGATAAATTGTTTATGAAAAACAGAGCATAAGCCTCTATATTCTAAGTCTAGAGTTTAAATCTGAGACACAAATTATCTTTGTTCTCATGTAAAAAGATACTTTAAAGAAACTTAGAAGAATAAAAGAGCTAGAATCAGAGAAGCATTTCCCATTTGTAAATATTTATAAATAATAATATGCTTTGCAACTATATGCTTCTTCTAACAGCTACTGTCTTTAGTCTCAGAATATTGATGCCTGGCTAACAAGATTCTCAGGGATTTCAGAGTCTTTGGGGTTTTTTTAAAGATGCATAGCAAGACTGATCATTTTGAGAACTGAATCTTAAATTCCTTATGTGTGAGCAGATTGTGCCAAAACATGGGGACACAAAGGGACTAGAAAACCTGACAAGAGGTTTTCCTTCTGGGAGAAGAATGTATCTCAAGAGACACTGTTCCCTACTAGAAGTACAGAACACTTTATATTAGTGTCTTATCTCACAACTGTGAGAATATTTTAATTTATAAGACTTTGACAGCCACGCCACTGTACCCCACCTATGCATACAGAAGTTCTCCAAAGAAAGGGAGAGAGATTTGCCCACCTCTGTGATATTACTCAGAGTTCTCCCAGCTCACCACTATCAATCACAACCTCAACAGCCAACCATTCTAATATTTATGATCCTTGTTCTTGCAGTGGTAACCACTAACTGCAATGATAGCTGGTTATAAAGAGATTGTTTTTATTTTAAAAAGCCAAAGGCTGGCGAGATCAAAGCAAAGTCAAGTGCAATAAGTTGGTGGCAGGAAATGGCATGGTTTGGTAGGAGAAGGTTCTGAGAAAAGCCAACCAAAGAAAAAATAAGAAAAGTAGGTAGACAGGGCCTTGTCAGGGATAGATGTGTATTAAAGCTGAGAGTAAGAGACCGATCAACAGCTGCTCCTGGAGCTGGTTCTTCCAACTGCATCTGCAGCTGGTTCTTCCCTCGAGTTTGGGGTCAGATGGTATCACTCTTGCATGCATTTTGTGCAGAAGAGTCCTGAAGAGTGGGAAAATGCAAGCTGGTCTCTACTACATCACCTTTAGTGCCTGGATCTGAGTAAACTTGATTTTGCATCTGCACTCAAGCAAACCAAGCACAGCCGAGGGCCACAGCAAAAAGAAAATGCATCAGCTCTGTTAAGATCCCTTCTACAGAGAACCGAGACTGTTGTTAGTGCAGTGTGGAGCAGCTTGTCCAGCTGTTACTCAGCCAAGAGGAAACCTTTGCGGGGTGTTGTGCCGGTGGAGCAGAAGCTGCTTGCTGAACCCTGCGGTGCCAGGTGAGGTCTCGTTTGCTGCAGTTTTGTCTTCGGCCGCCAGACTCCACTCTCCTGCCTGGGATGCAGGCAGCTGGGACACGCACGGCGCCGCCGAACTCCTGTTTCCCAGAGTCCCACCCTAGAAAGCAGGAGTGGTAGGCAAGCTAAGCCCAGAGGAATGGGAAGTTGTGTGAGTCACCTGTTGTACAGAAACGGATGAGGAACGTGGCAGGACAGCAAAAATTCAACTCATTGGCCTCATTAACTGAACTCCTGCAAAGCACAGTTGAGAAAAAGTCTGGAGCTTCATTAACTCTTCTAGCTGCTGTCATCTCAGCTCCCTTTTTTCCAGGCACCTGGATCATCCCCGTCTCCACGTTGTTTCCATCCTTGTGTTGGCAAGAGAAAAATTCTCTTCAGCACTACAGTAAAACAGATCAGGAACCGATACAAGCTAAGACTAACCCAGCCCAAGTAAAAGTTGGCTTTAACTCATATCAGTTCCCCAGCCACAAGCAAAGGGAGGGGTAGCACAGGAACAGGAACAATTGATAAGTGAAAGGCAGGACTGCTTCTGTTGTTGGCAGTGACAGCTTCTGCCTGCTCAAGTTGTGCATGTAACTACAGCCTCAGGCAGAGGCTCTTAGGCTCAGTGCTCAAGCCTGAATAGTTGGAGCAACACTGAATTGCTCTGCCTGCACCCATGTGTCTACAAGAGGTAGCTAATTTGACCAGCTCTAGACAAAGCAAGAGGCCAGAAGTCAGAAAACAGGAACTCCCAAATGTTTTCATAAGCATCATGGCATGGTAACAGCAGGGAAGACAGAACAGTCCTACAGGAGTAGTTCTGACAATGTGGAAACCTTGGGATCTTGCTAAATTGGTTTCCACTGTAGGCTAAATAGAATGAGTTTCTGAAGCCCTTATGTGCTGAAATAATATTGAAGCATTATTTGAAAGTATTACTATTTGTTGTAAATACTTCTGATGCTTCTAAAGTGCATTTCTTGCAGCTGCACTCATGTGATGATGAAGTCTGAGATTTTGGTTAAGCTACCAGGTACTGGAGAAGTATGGCTGTATTCCTGCAAAAGTCATATTGGCAAATCAATTCAAACCAAAGAAAAATACTAACTGATATTGTTTACAGGCACATGAAAGAGGAAGATAATGATGAGCATAATTATACTTATAGAAACTCACTGTAAAGGTAAAAAGTGGATTTATTTCAGAAAGAAGACTAATACCACAGTAAAGAAATGCCTTTTCACAAGGCACAGAAAAATCTAACTGTGATCTCAAAGCAAATTTTACAAATATTCTTGATGCAAAAAGAATTCCTGAAGTGCTAAGGAAGTTTGAAAGCAAAAGAGAAGGAAGGACAGAATTTCTTTCTCCAAAAATGGTAATTTCTACATCTATTAAACCATAGATAAAACGAATTATGAAAAAATTCAGAACAAAACTTGTAATTTTGATAGCACAGTATGCTTCATGCAACTCTGCATCTTTTTAAGAGAAATGGTTGTTGGTTTTCTGGTTAATAAATAATAAATCTAACCATTTGCCAAAGCCTGTAAATAAAGAGTTAGTTCCAAAAGTCAGCACATTACGAGAAACAGCCTCAGTGCCTGGACATTTTAGGCAACTACTCAAAAAAGTAAATACAGCATGCGATTTATCTGATCTGGATGAATGTGGAAAAGAGACTTAACAAACCTGGATTGAATTAAGACGTTCCACTGGCATAACTTTCCTACAATAGGCCCACTTATAAGTTAAAGAAGGATAAAGGAGACCTTGTGTACACAGAGATGAAAGCCTTCTGGTTACAGAAGAGACAAAGCTCTAGTAGAGACTTTACTTTCCTGACTCAGGGAAGGAAACAGTCTCCCAGCTACTTGGCCATGGGTACTCTGCCTCATCCTCTGCCTGCAGCCTAAGCTCACCCCCAGCCCAGGCTCTCACCATGCAGCTGTGTGCTGGGCCAACATTCCTGGCCTCCTAGTGAAACCTATAGGTCTGAACCAAATGCTCAAGGTCTTCTGATCCACTGGGAGTGGAGAGAAACAGGCACTCAAAGTTAAGAACTGGCCTTACACACTCCAAAAAAAAAATAAAATAATAAAAACCAAAACAAATACCCAACAAAATGAGCAGGAAGCTTCAGTGAGGCTCTTACTCCAGTTCTTCACAGTAAGTTACTGAGCAGAAATTGTAGTTTTGTCTGATTGTTTGCCCACAACAAAGGATATCAGAGGCCTGGGTTCAAATTTGTGTTCTGCTTACTTTGGAACATGGGCTTGAACTTGTGCCTCTGTCCTAGGAAAGTACATGGTCTGTGGGCACCCTCTGAGGGAGTTGTTCCACTTCCAGCCAGACTGACCACTGTCAGAGCAAAGCCTCAACAAATGATTTCAAATAATTGAACCAAAAACCTGGATTGAAGCCCTTGGTGTAGTGTGGAAAATTGAAGAAAACTCCAGAAGTTTGAAACAGATGCTTAATCAGAATGCCCTGAAACTGTAATTCACCCAAAAAGTCACTAAAAAACTTGTTCTTTAAAACAAAAACATTTAATACAAAAATTCACAGAAATTAACAAATCATATATTGTCAATATTATATATCTGATCTCAAAAACTTTTGGAAACCAGTTGTTCTTGTGAAGTTCAGAGCATGAGAGGTTCAGTGCCTGCATAAGTAGCTGTCCCACAGACATTACATACTCTAGAGGCCAAGGAGGTGAAGAATCCACCTCTGGGTGCAGAGTCTCTCTACAAACAGTTGCTTAGCCTTGATTATTGCAAGGGGATTGTTTGTTCTATTGGGAGGCAAATGGTTCAGTTATACAAAGGCTGAAACAACTAAAAGATTGAAGGTTTGAGGAGTAGACTTAAGAGGTTAGATGGCTTGAGAGCAGCTTTACATTAAATTGCTTTGTGTTTTAAATAGCACTTGATCAAGAGGAACACGGTTTCAATTGATTACTGTGTCATGACATGGTGCAGGAGGCTACTGTGGACATTAACTCTTTATGCAGAGTTGTATTGAATTGACAAAAGGGATTGGAACTGCATGGAGAGGAGCAGACCTGATGTCTCATTTCACTCCCAGTGAAACCCCCTGCACTGAGCCATGTTCTTAGAGGGCAAGAACTGAGGCGTGCAGTAATCTTGCAAAGGGAAAGGCAGAAAGTTGCAACAGAAGGACCAGCAGTCTAGCAAGTAGCCAATCCCCTAATCCTGCAACACACAGACACTTAAAGTCACCTTGTGATAACTAGCTTGTGTAGGTCAAGTGTATGTTCTGTCTTTCCATGATAGGGGCATAGCGCCCTTCCCTCTCATCAAGCAGATGGTCAGGTTCAACATTCCTCACTAAAACCCTCCCCATAGCAGAACTATGCTGACATACAGAATTTATAATGCATGCATGATTTTTGTTTTATTTTCATAAACAACATTTGCTGCAAATCAAAACTATATGTTTACCAACATATGTAGGTAATGAAGTATAGAAAAGGAAGACACTGATAAGTTTATAGATGTATACAGGACTTTTTTAAACATAAATACATGCAAAGAATTGAAATTCTTTTGGAATATCAACAGATTGTGATAAGCTTGCCTAGGGTTAAAAAAAATTATTGACCCTGAAAAGTAAACTCATCTGAACTAGGCAATCATTTCTCACCATACAGATCTTTTGTTATTTAGGTTTAATGGATGTTACACAGGAATAATGAGGCGATGCTACAAAATGATGCTCTGTATGTCCTTGCTCTAGTTAGGTGGTCACTCACTTTCTCTGAAACCACTGAAATAGGAGAGATGTGTCATTAATAAAAAAAATTGTGTTCATGTATAAAAAATGGTATAGCAAAGTGACATTTCAAGGTTGATGCCTTTTAAAAATTAAATAATAACCTTATGATTTTTTTCCAGAAACTGTTAGGTAAATGTGTGCAATAACTAGATCACATGCTGCTCGTAACAGTCATTTCACTTCTAAATTCTCAGATCACATTCTTGGAAGAATTTACAGACTAAGGAAATCAATTCCGTTTTAGTTTAATTTCTCTGTTTTTTAAAATTTGTTCTATATCATAGAAAATATAATAATAATCACTGTAAATTTTAGAAGTGTAGATGTGATTCGTAAAATTGCTCTGATTTTTATTTTTGTTTATTCTCAAAAGGCTCCCTAAAAGGGATGCCTGTATATTTGCCCTCTGGGAGGACAGACGTGCCTGTACGTATCTAGCATTTTGTATTCTGGGACACAGGTTTTCAACCTTCTGTCTCTAAAAGCTAAATAATTTGGTCTGAAATTTCACAAAGAAACCACTTGAGAATCAAGGCAAAGGGAAATGACCCGTCTTTAAAAAATCTGACAGGCTTTTCTTTGAAGCAAAGCCGTGAAATCTAGTCAAGAATGAATCTAATACAAATTTTCTGAATATTTTTTTCTGAAAATAAAATATGCTAAACATCTCAGCTCACAATTGTTTAGCAGAGAGTCAGAGGATATCATCCTAGGGTGGCAATCATTAGTGGTGGGAGCAAAAAACCAGCATCACAATCCAGACTGAAAGAGAACAGACTTTGGCTTTTTCAGTTATCTGGAGATTGTTCTGGAGAGGAGACCAGAAGATCAGTTGCTTTTCAGAGATGACCTCCTCCACCTTTAAGATGGTCCCACCCTAATGAGCCAGAAATCATGCAAAGGCAACAAGAGGCTGGTATAGATGAACAGGGAGCTCCTGCCAAAACTCAAAGGAAAAATGCAAGAGGTGGAAGCAGTGACAAATGGCCCAACAATAATATGGAGATGCTGTCCAAGCATTCATGGAGGGGCTTAGGAAAGTGAAAGCCCTTGTGAAGTTGAATCTGGAGAGGAATATGAAAGGCAAGAAGAGTTTGTCTAAGTATGTCAACAGCAAAAGGAAGATGCGGGAAAATATGGGCCCACTGCTCATGGAGAAAGGGACTTGGTGACAAAGCACAATGGAACAAGCTGAGGTACAGAATACCTTCCTTGCCTCGGTCTTTACTGGCAAGATTTGCCTTCAGGAGTCTCATCTTTCTGAGACACCAGCGGGAAGGTCTAGAGAAAAGAGGATTTACTGTAGGTAGAGGAGAACCAAGTTGGGAACTGTCATAAAGTTTCCTTTATGAAACTCTCTGTACACTTCTTATATATGCTTTAATTATCACTTTCTTTAGGTTCCTTCCACTAGCTCCAGCAAGTGAATTGCATATTTAACACGGCACGAGGCTGTGACTCTGGCATGGGATACCCCGGAGGATGAGTAGCTAGCTGAAGATGGCAGGGACTATGGCAGAGGAAAACCATAGAAAATGCTCCAGATGACTGAAGATGAACTCTGAAGTAGGGAGAGGTTTGTGCTTCTCTCTGCTTCTCCTTGAGCCTCTCCTTGAGGATATGCCTCACCCAGCCAGCAAGGCGCTGTTACAGGAGCTGTGGCCAGGGCATGCTGAGCACAGCTTTTACCTGCTTCACCCTGTGCATGGGCACAGAGTTGGACATTGCTGGCTGACTCCTTAAGAGCAGTCCACAGTAGCAGAACTGATCATTTGAGTGCAATTTTAAAGAGCTCTGAAGTTCTGAGTTCTGAAATTTTCCAGGCAACCCCTGCTCCTGACTGGGCTGGAAGACATTGAAAGGCTTTTAGGTCTTGCATGCTGAGCACAAATGCAAGACTAAAAGACTTGCTAAAATAAGTCTTTCTCATCTATTAATAAGACTCACCCATGGATAATCTAATGTAGGATTTCCTTACGACAAAACTCATTGATCACCAATTGTCTAGATTAAAAGTAATATTTAATAAAAAGTTTGTAACCGTCTCTACAGAGGAAACACAATCTTCTGTGACCTTCTGTGTATTAGGTCACTACAATGTCCTCTTCCCTTACTTTTCCCTTTGATGAAACAAAAGCCAACCTACAAAGGATTCTTCTTCTACTTAAAAGGACATATTTTTCTGACCAGGTTTTGTTGCCCATTCTGTGGATTCTCTCCATGTGGTGTCTTTCCTAAAGTGCAGCACACAAAATTGCATTCAGTAGGTTAATCAAGGCTTTTTCAGTACCAAACAGAGCAGAATTTGCTCCTGTGATGGAAAACATACCTGGAATGGAAGATGCCCTTATTTAATACATAACAGTATTGCACCTTAGCCATCTGCTCTGACTGACCTGGGGTCAGACGAGGGACACATTTAGGCAGGGCTGAGGATCTTGTTCATGCAGCTGCTAGAGATGGAAACACGGAAGGTTCCCAGGGAAAAGGATCCTTATCTGCCTGACTCAGCAGCGTCAGCCTGGACATGATGTCTGCTAGGAGCACTGGTTGAGGGAAAGGTGTGTCTGGAAATGAAACGTGAGAAAATGAGGCACGGCTAGTGGGTGCTGGGCAGGGTGGGGCATTTTATAAATTTAGGGGGCATGTTGGCCACGCAACTTAAATTCAGGGGGCAGGGTGGTGGTCGGCCAAATGTTGGACGGATTATCTTGGAGGCCTTTTCCAACCATAACGCTTCTATGATTCTACGGGGCCATTTAGTAAGGGAAGACACTATAGGAAATCGGGAAGACCTAGTAGGCATACCTCCACTGTTTCACCTCTTGGAAGTAATACAAACCATAATGGAAGGGAATATTTTTCTAAACGCTCACTTTTTGCGAAAAAAGAATAAGTCAAGTGCCTCGAGTGGGCTGATTTGAAAATCTGTGGATGCAGACGCGTGAATAAAGCGGAAAAGCCGTTCCTCAGCTACCGGAGGTGACATCCCGCGCCGGGACGCCTTTAAAAGGCTTCCTGAGAACTTCCCCGCCGGCGCAAGGGTGTCTTTCCGAGTAAACCGGGGTGAGAACTCAGGTGACCCCTTCCGAGCCGTAGAGCTGCCGCGCGGGAACCGGCACCTCCCGGCACCTCCGGAGCGGGGGCAGTGGCAGGGATCGTGCCCACCGGGCAGTCGGGCGAGAGCCTTCCGAGCGCTGCGGAGCGGCAACCGCCGCACGCCCCCCACACCGAGG
>VWYI01026236.1:64899-157254 GCA_013399455.1 Anthoscopus minutus | reverse complement strand
AAAAAAAATTCTGCCTCTCCCACTCGTGGGGTTTTCTTTGTCCTCGCCGGTTTCGGGTGCGCGCTTGGCCCTCGTGGGCTCCGCCGAGTTGGAGAGTGGGGGAGGGCGCGGGGCATCCCCGCCGTGCGGGGGTCGTGGACGTCGNGGTGGCGTGGATTGCTGAACTCCTTCCCACCTCCCCCCTTCCGCCCCGGTGCGCCCCTGCCAGGGCAAAAGGGGGTTTAACACCCCTTCCCCCCGCCCTCTTTTCTCTGCATCCAATCGGTGATGGTCCAGGTATGGGATGGTGTTGTAATTCTGAAATATTTCTGGAAGAGCTTTGGGAGCAGCTGGGAGCCCGGTGAGGATGGCATGAGCTGCTTCTTGTGTGGGTTTTTGCAGGTGTTGGTTGTTGAGCTAGTGGTGGAAGTTTCAAGGCTCATCAAATCCCATCCAAAGCATTTTTTTCTAATCGTTATCATTTTTTACTTTTAAAATGAGCATCTTTGCTGTAAAAGAAAATGGATTTTGGGTTTTTTTTGTACTCTCGGTCTTCAGCATATCCTAATGGCACTCAGTGTTAAGCAGGCTACTTCAGGCCACAATGTAAATGTTTGGCTGTCCTATGTGAAGGTTGATTCCTAGAAGGTGGTGGTAAGTGAATTCAAAGAGGAGCATATGTTACATGATGATTCTGGAAGAAAAATTATACAGGCTTTTTTGGCTTTGTGGGAGGGATGTTGATGTCATAGGAACTCCTAAAATTTCTCATTAATGGGTCCTGTAAGACCTTCATGTACGATTTTAGTATTTTTTTTTTGTATGCTACTCCTCTAATGTGAGCAACTCCTGGCCTTAAAAACCTGGGAAGACTTATTTCCATCTTAATGGTTTTGAAGTGGGGAAAGTGATTTTGGCCTCTGCCTGCGAAGAAGTCCTCACACAAGTTACGAGTTTCTTGTATACCCTCAGCCCCCCTGTTAACTTTGGGGAGAGTTATGGGATGAGGGAGGAAGAGAGTGGTCAGGCCAGCAGTATCTGCAGCCTCTGGCTGGCACCCTCCCAGGGCGATAAGCCATCCATGGCACCCAGCAGGAAAGGGGCTGGGCATCCTGTTCTGCCCTGACAGCTGTGCTCATCTAAGTGCCCTTCTTGGAGCTGTGCTGGCTTGCTGCAGACCCATCTTTTGGGAAGTCAGGCTGAAGTGCCCTAGTGCTCTGCCTTGTCTTTCTGCACCACAGACTGCTTGGCAGGGACACTGTCCGGCACTTTATGGTCTCTGGCTTCCAGGTAGCTTTCCTGGAGGATTTTCTGGGACTGGGAGGTGAGGATGTTCTGCCCTTAGTTCCTAGCAGAGCATTTTTGACAAACTAATATTAGGGACTGGTGAAAAGAGTGAGAAAATGCTGGGTAGCTAAGGCAGTGAGCTTAGGTAGGTAGCACTAATATAAATTTAGCTCTTGAATATTGAGTTGCAAGTAGTGGATGGAATCCAGGACCCCCAGATGAAAACAAGACCCTGCTATGCAAAAGACTGTAGAGATTAGTCTGAAATTTGGTCAGCACACCTGCACTGGTTAGGATTATGAAAATACTCTTGCCTTGCAGATGTAACTGCACTGGCAACCCACCCATCACTTCTAAATATAAACTATGGTATGACTGGAAAAGAGTCAGTACAGCAATATAGTTTAGGCTGTGCAGGGAGGTTCAACTACACGAGCAAATGAAAAAGGTTCTTAGGCCTAAGTAAGCTACTTCCCCTTGGGAATTTGTTAGTTATTTTATCTGTGGTTATGTATGTGTAACACTGCTGGAAAAGCCTTGAAAAGTGGCCTAGTCCACAACAGCAGGCCTCTCCAGCCCGAGGAGAATTTGCATGCTCTTCCATGTCCCAAGCAAGCGTCTCCATGCTGTCCAAAGCCAGTTCCTTGCTCTGGTGCCGCCTGTCACAGCAGCTCCTGTGGCTGGTGGTGGCTAACCTGGCCCTTGTCCCCTGGCTCTGGGAGGCTGTGACCCAGCCTGCCTGCCCTTTCAACCTGAGGGGCTTTTGCAGGATTCCTGAGGAGTTAATAGAAAGTGTTACCAGGTAGATCTAAACCCCTCCTTTTTAGTGGGCTTAAACACCAACAGTAATGAAGAATTAACCCTTGAAAAACAACCATCAGCTTGCACTCCTTGGGGAGCCTGAGCCTCTGGAGACAGGGTCAATGGCAAAAGGGCTGGTGGTCCTGCATCCTCGCTTGCTCTCCTGCACCCTGCTTGGGGGCTAGTGCCTTTTCCCTTCTGGAATCTCAGGCTTCCCAGGATGGTAAATTAACCCTGACATAAATAAATAAATGTTTTCTGCTGGGCAAGCCGGTTGAACCAGCTAATGGCAGGTCTGGAAAGTGCCTGGGACCATCAAGGGAAAGTGGTGGCCAGGGATATGGCACAGGAGTCATGACACCACACTGTCAGTGAGTTTGTGAATTGACTTGGATCCTCATGAGAGCGCAGGAGAAATTAATGTTTGAGGTAGCCCAAGAGCATTCTCACTGGTGTTGTTTCTCACTTGGTGTGAGAAAGTCACTACCATTTGTACTACCCTGTACTCAGAAATGGGGCTGCTATAAAAGCAAGCTGCTCAAAATGTTTCTAATTCAAATAGTGGAGAATTTCTTACTGTCTTTGGGTTATAAAGATAAGCCTTTAAGAAGAGGGCCATTTTCTTAGCCATGAGAAAATGCTTAAATGGAGACACCACCCACATGTTAAGTCCTTTTTAAAAGGGGCTAAATCCTCTTAACAACAATATCTTTAGAGAACTCCTGTGGCCTTTAGATGACATGAGCTGTGGAGAGGCTAGTTCGGCATACTTCAGAAGGGGGCAGGAGGATTTACATTTCCAAACTGAATACTTAGTACCTCTCATTTTTCTGGTGGTTTAGAAAGTACCTTTTCCTTCCTCCCTTCTTCTCAGCAAGACGCAGCTGGAAAGGGAGAGAAATGGGGTAACCCACAGTCTTTTCTCCTGGGTATTATGTAAAGGAGCAAGCCAAATAGGACATAAATAATGAACAAGGGTTTAAGGTATGGAAGAAAAACGTGTAAGTAGCATAAAGGAAGCAGACAGTTAACTTAGTAGCTTTTCTTTATTTTGCAGCAGTGAAAAAGTTTGTATCTGAAGACACAGGTGTTTTCATATAAAACATCTTTCTTTTTTCAAAGAAAACATACCTGTTTTTTTTACCTGATAGTCTGTGTTAGTAGAAATGAATGTTACTATGAGTCTGGGACCTTTGCTTTTTTAATAGCATTTAAGGGATTTTCTTTGATTCAAATCCCTCTCCTCCAGCAACACATTGTTTCTGAGCCCATGGAAGTACCAACATGGTCTTCTGGATGCAGCTGTCTGAGGCAACTTCAAAGAAATATAAATCCTGATTGCCCTAACCATGCCGACAAACATCTTGTAAAAAGTAGGCATCCCAAGAAAACCCTACAGGAACAGGCTGTAGCTTGCTGATGGCTTTGCTATCCTCATGCAGAGTCCAGCTGTGCTGGTGTGGCTCCACCTGCACCAGAACTCCTGAGTATGGTAACCCCACGATGATAAGGGCTTTTGGCAGGGTTCCATGAACAGCTGAGCTGCTTAAAGGCTTTACTGTTGCTGGAAGGAGTAGGCTTGCTTGTCCCTCACTGTCTCCTCTATATCATCCCTTCTGCTCTGCCTATGGCCAGACAGGGTTCTTCTCCTGCTACTGTGCCTGGGGAGCAATTGGCTGCACTGATGGGTTGGATTTTTGCTGCTTTAACAAGGTAGAAGACTTGGATCTGAGCACTTGGGTGTCTTGGGCCCAACATGGGATGAGTGAGAAGAAGGAAGGAGACGGGAACTTGCCCATTCAGTGGTGTGGAGGTGTTAAATTGTCCTAGCAAGACTCCATTTTATGATGTTGGTATTACTTGTTCTTTTTGTGTATGTATTTTCCTTGTACCACCCGTCTGCTTACCAAAAGTTGGGGTCACTTTATGACCTGTTTATTCTTCTGTAAAGGATGCTCCACCTAGTTGAGCAAACACAGGCATTTTGTTTCCCCTCATTTTATGCCAGGTATGTTGGTGCCGTTCTGTTAAATTTTACTGTGTGATTATCTGTGAGTATGTGCAAGCATTTACAGGGAGAATAATCTTTGAATTTAGGAACAGCTGTATATTTTGCAAGATGAAGGGTTCCCCCACCACTTCTCTGACTATGACTGTGGCAAGTATTTCAGGAAGGAGCATGGGGAAGGAGACTTGCAGAGGAAAGCCCTTCATGTTTCAAGAGAGCACTTTCTTGGTCAGGGGTTACAATGGGTTTTATAGCTACCAGTGGCTGGTGATTTTTGTGATCCCTGTTTGAATCTACCTGCAGTTCTGACTTTAGGTAGCAACAAGTTCTAGACATGATTTAGCTATTTTGTGTGAAAGGAAAAAATTATTTTCTTTGTTTCTTGCCTTGCTTTTTTTTTGTAGTTTGAACTTGCTGTCTGTAGTGCTCTTGGGTGATCCTAGATATTGTGGTAGGGAAAAATGATTTTCTGATATATGTTTCTCTGCAGAGTTTATGATAAATTATCTTCTATCCTCAGATGTCTTCTCCAAGCTGAAGTGTGTCAGACAATTCATTTTTCCTGAAATGAAAGGCATTAATGTAAAGATAAAGGTGTCCTTTTATAAAGGAGCCTCGTGGGTGTGAAAACAAATGTGTCTGTAATTGTGAGTTTTTACTTGTGAAACTTCTGTGGACTGGCAGCTTCGAAAGATGCTTGGAACACATGGCAGACTCACTTTGCAGAGACCCTTTCAGACCCAACTTGTTTCATGAGGTCTTAACCTGGCCCTGGGGAGGGGAATGGGAGGTTTGGGACAGAGGATGAGTAGGCATAGCTGCTGTGGAAATAGCTCATTATGAGATGCAGGTTGCAAAAAGGAAAGTGAAGTAGCACCATTCCTCTTTGGAGCCCAGTCCTGTGCAGGCCAGTATGCCTGGTATGGTTGTGAGAGGGAAATTCAGCCCATTCCTCCTGTTGAGAGCAGCAAGAATGAGATTGGTGCATGTGCAGTGAAGACAGGATGTTTTCTTGGTAGCTTCAAGTATGGTATCTTTCAGGATTCACTTCCAAAGGTGTCTGCTTGGCTGATGGCCATGGTTCTGGTGGCAGGGCTGGTCCTGGTGTGTAGGGGTGGCAAGGTGGTTCTGGCTTAGCCCTAGATTGTGGGGGAACTGCCTGCTAAGGATGAGTTGGAGACTATTTTCAGTGGGCTTCTTGTGCCAGTGGTGGTAAGGAACATCCAGCCTGGCCCAGTGCAGGGCTTCAGCAGATGGAAAGCTCTTAGAGTAACTAAATCTCCAGGTTTTATAGTCTCTGCTAATAATCTCATTTACAGCTGGCAGTGCTGAGTGTGTATATGGAGGTAACTCTCATCTTTACAAATGACTAAGTTGGACTTCTGGCTTTTGTTTTGGCTGACAGAGTTAATCACTTCCTGCATTGTTTTTCAAGACCCGGGTTGTGTTTGTAGTTCTGGGTAGAAGAAACCCCCATCATGTTCCCTGGGGGCAGTGGTATGCAGTGGGAAGGAGGCTGCCTGTGCCTCTGGGATAGGGCTGCTGCAGTGCTAGAGGTGCTGCTGGTGAGATATTTGGATTCTATTCCATTTCAGTTCTGTTTGAAGACAGATTTGGCAATATTGCCAAATTTATCACATCTTTAAAAAGGAACTATTTAACTTCTGTTTTCCTCAATTAAGTTGGTCCAAAACCACGCTTGGAAGTGCCATGCCTGGCATGAATGTTGCTTGAAATATGCTGTCTGCTTGGATGCTGCTGCTATTATGCTGGACCTAGTGGCATTCATGGAGTTCTTAATGCCTTGTGAGCTCAACATGAGTTGTGGTAAATATTTGCATCTGCAAGCCCTGTAAAGGGAGAAGGCAGGAGCTTGTCTAGGTGTTGATTAAGCCAGAGCTTAATGAAAATGGCCTCTGTGGTGTGGTAAGAGAGTACTACTTCATGGGTTTTAGCATCCCTTTAATACATACATGAATGCATAGCAAATGTGCTGTTAGCTGTTTGCAAACTGAGCTAGGTTAATGGCTGGTGTCATGAGTCTCCTGTCCCACTTATGAGTGTGGACAGTTGTTGACCTGACTGTGACAGTGTGAAAATGAACGTGCTAACTCTGTCACTGCTGCACATGCATGCCGTGCAGCTCCCAGGTGTTTTGTGCCCAAGCTCTTTGGCCTAGGACTAAGCTAGGAAGGAGAAATGGAGCGTTACACATCACCTTCTCAGAATCAGCTGGCATCTCTTCTGTGAGTGTGCTAACTTATTGTGGGCAAATATGGCTTTTCTTTATCCTTGCCTCTAAAAGTAAAACCAGTATCCCATTTCATTGCTTTCTTTGAGTAGGAGACTTAATTTGACCACCTCCAGCTACTTTCAAGATTCTTCCAAATTCTTTCTGGTTGCATTTAGCTACAGAAGTGGCAGAAATGTCCACTACCTAAGGCTGATGGCATATTCAGGTGCCTCACTGCAAGGGTCTAGACCCTGGTTTTTCAGAAGATATGGTGTGTTTCCTGTGATATGTGCTCGTGGTATTGTAGATGTTGAGTTCTTGGTATCTGGAGCTTTATATGGACAAATCACTGTTAAAAGCACAGGCTGCTATTATTTTGGCTTTCATTTCTTTATTTTTACAATGAAACTTTACAGTCCTGCCATATAGACCTTGTGAGCCACTAGTTGTTTTGCAAAAATCTATGAAAATTTCAGAAAACATGTAAAGAACTATTTTTGGTAAAAATGAGTTGTATTGGGAATGTGGACAAGGGATGTTTGCTTAGCCTTGGCTGCTTCAGCTCCAGCATTCCTGCCCCGAGCTGTGGTATGTCTGTTGGTTATATATGCATAGATTCTATAAGTAATTTTCATTAATGAACTTCTTGAAAGACATTCTCATCTTAACCATGCTATTCTGGTTTGGGTTTTTTTTGCTTGTTGTACAGCTGTTGGTTCAAAGGTTGTTGCATATTGCATAACTTAGTGCTAGAAAAGGGGGGTGGGGGAAGGAACTCATTGGCAAACTTCCTTCCTTGCTAATTAAGGTGACATTAAAAGTCTCTGGTTGAGGACTCAATGGTGCACACCATGCACTGCAAGAGTAATTCCTATGTCACGTCAGGCTCACTGGTCCACTCTACTAGTTCTCTCTGAATATAACTTTTTCTTAAATTTGGTTCTACCCGTTAGTTATAAAATCGTACTGAAATTAGAGTGCAGTAACAGATACATTTTTTTGCAAGCCACTGAATATGCACTGTAGGATTTTATATTTTTTACACGTTTTAAAGTACAGATGTAATTTTAGAGTGAAATACTTCTCCATGGGGTGAGTGTACTATGCTGTCTAAAAACTTAGCTTTCAAATTTGCCTTTCAAATGTTTTTCAGAAGCAAACTGACATATAGACTTGTTTGCATCCCTCCTTCCTAGACCTTCAATTTTTAAGAGGTGTCATCTGGCAAATTTCAGGTCTGGAAGTAGAATCCTTATCTCTTGGCCCAGCAATTATATTAGTGCAGTCCATTGAGGCTGACAATAGGCTTCTGACTTTTCGGTTGCTACCCGAATGTAAGCAGGTAAGTATGTTAAAAAGTACAAAATGATGCACAGAAAAGATTTCATCTTGTACCATAGGTGGAGTGGTGATTTGTGTGTCCCAGGTTGTCTACCATGGCTTAGGCTGGATATTAGAAAAATGGTCTTCACCCAGAGCGTTGTTGGGTGCTGTAGCAGGCTCCCCAGGGGGGTGGTCACAGCACCAAGCCTGACAGAGTTCAAGAAGCCTTTGGACAATGCTGTCAGGCACACATTGTGATTATTAGGGCTGTCCTCTGCAGGGCCAGGAGTTGGATTCAGTGATCCTGTGGGTCTGTTCCAACTCCAGTTATTCTATGATTATTAATGGGTAATGGTTTTAATCTAAAAGAATTAGACTAGATATAAGGCAGTTTTTACAGCAGGGCTAATGAAAAATTGGAACAGGTCGCTCAGACAGGTGATAGGTACCCATTCCTGGAAACATTCAAGGCTGGGTTGGATGGGGCTCTGAGCAACCTGATCTAGTTAGATGTCAGTTCTCATTGCAGTGGGGGTTGGACTAGATGACCTTTAAAGATCCCTTTCAACCCAAGCTATTCCATGATTCTATAGGAAAATAAATGCTCTGAGGAGCAGACTTGAGGGGTTTGCTGTGTTCTCTGAGTGCTTCTGTAATAGAAACTGGGCTTTCCTTCACCTTCTGCTTGGGTGTTTTTAACATCTGCTGTTTTTAAAGTCATTTTCCTACCAAGGACGCTAGAAATGGAGTTATATGGAATTATAACGTCTTGAGCAATGCTAGTAACCTAATAGTGCCTTCAGTACTTGTTTTCTTGCACTGCTAATTCTGGAATTAAATTGCAATTACCATGTATATATGCTGGTGCTATTTTGCCTTGCCAGCGTTGTGTTTTTAGACAGCATTGGTCCCACACATTGACAGTCAGTTTTTTGTCCCCATACAGTAAGCTAGTTCACACTTTGTCTAATGTCTTCGCATAGCGGGAATTGATGTTGGTTACAGCTCTCACAGAAGGCTTTTGTGTGGTGATATCTGAAAGCTGTCTTGTTGGAGCTTTTATCAAGGCTATTGCAATGAGGCCATTATCCCCGCTCGTGGAAAACATAGATATTCGCAGAAATTTTTATAGCAAAGCTTGGTAAGTGTCATGCTGGGACAGAGCGACAATGCTGGAGCGGTACAGAAATAATTCCTGAGGCGGCAGCTGTGCTGTGGTGGGGAGTTATCTGTCCTTGCAGACTTGGGGACGGGGTGGGAAGGGAACCCTGCACGGGGCAGACGGAGGGTAGTGATCAGGGCTATCACAGTCACGAATAATCCTGGCCGTCAGCTCAACAGAATAAAGTTTTACTTTTCATAGTAAGGGTTTTCTTGAGTTGGCTCTAAGTAACCCAGATCTGAATTGCTGTATAATGCTTCTGCACCTCGGACTTTGTTGGGTGGGTTGTTTTTTTTGCTTTCAGCTCCGCGGTATCTGTGACCAAAAAGTGTCTCTGGGGAGTTATGTAAAACTGCAAGCTGGCTGAGAGGAAGCTGAAACTTCATGACCTGGCTGTAGTACCCTTAAACACAAAATGCTTTAAGGAAGTAAAAAAGACAACTTACTACTTGAGGTGGGTACAGGGAGGGCTTTAAAAATTATAATAGCATTTCACTAGCTTCTTTCACAGTGGGAATTTCACTGGGTTTATTCTTTCTTTCCCTCAGGAATTAGGGGTTAGACAAAGCTTTTTATTTTTCTTTTTTGTAAATTACAGTGTCCTGAAAGCATAAGCAAGTTGCTCATTTTCTTTCTCTGGTTCTTAATCATAAGAGCTGCCTTGATGATTTTTCCCACCTCAAATTAGCAGTTTATTTATAACATGCTAATGTTCTGCATGCCCCTCGGTATTACTTTTTTGTCATGCTGAGCTGAGAATTGTTCTTTCAAAAACTGACACTGCAAAGATGACATAAAAGAACATGAAAAATTGCCTATGATAGAGAAATATTCAGGTGGCTTTTGGAAGGACTTTAATTCACACTTTCTATAAAATCATTTACATTTCCTTCCTTATTTCTATTGCCAGTCAATTCATGTTGCTTGGTTTTATTTTTGCTTACCAAAAATAAAGAAAAATGCAGACCGTTGGCTTTTGGCATCCTCGTTACCCTTTCGTTCCTGCTGGCAAACTTCTCTCTGATCGTCTTCCACGCAGTGTCACCAGCTGCCTTCTTGGATTGCAGGCAGGGGAATGAGGAACTTCATGGGGTGTTTCCCCCTTCCTGCAGGGTGCCTGTGGGAAGCCTCTTCCAGATCTAGGGGTTAGCAGCATCCTTCCCAGTGGTCCTCCTCTTTAGCTGCTCTGCCGAAAGACAGGGGAGCATTTGAAGCCCACACAGTGCAGTGTGGGATGTCTTGTACATGGAAAAGCAAAGGGCAAAATAAAAACACATCCCATGGGTTTCTGTACTTGGAGCTATGTGCTCTGTAGGTGTTTGCAAGAGCGATGGCAAAGAAAGTTGCAAGATCATTTGGCAGCCTCCAGCGCTGCTATGACCTGTTTGTCTGTAAAGATGCTCTTCATGTTGTTGCTGGTCTTGGCACACTGAAGTCCTTCCTTATTTTTGTCTTGGTAGCATCATGTTTGCAGAGTATGTGGGAAGTGAACGCAACCGTAGTGAACAGGTTGTGTGCAGTTGGCTAGTTAATTCTGCGCACAGAAGGCTGTGCCGAAGTTAGTTGTTACAAAGGAATTTTTTTTTTTGCAGTATTTGTATTTTAGGGGGACAAAAACCCCTTTTGTGAAAGGGAATGTGTAGGGAATTCCAGAGACTGGAATATTTAATTTAGATGAGAAAATAAAGAGAGAAGAGAGAAGGAGACAAATCCCCCTTATTTAGAGCCATATGTTCAAGATACTATCCTTAGTGTGATTTATTTGCTTCAGAATTAGGAAAGAGGGTTGCTAGGAAAAGTAAGATGCATTCACTTCTGTCACCTAAAAGAATTTTATAAGGATGATTGCAATCTCCCTCCTTTCTCCCTCTTTCTTCCTAGCCCTGGAGAATAATAAATTTAGTAGTAAGTCAGAGCAAGCAAAAATGTGATTGTTCTCATCTGCAATGCAGAGACTAAGATGGACTCCTTTATCTAAGGCCAAAACTGGGTCTTTCTGTTCTGAAGAGAAGGAAGAGTTATTATGTTTTCAGTAAGAAAGGATCAGAATTTCAGTCTTTCTCTTTCCTCTTAGGATTTGTGCGGTTTGGGATGTTTTTGACTACCCTTTGACTCTTTTGATGGCCTCAATGCCAGTTTCAAACCACTTCCTTACTTCCTCCAAGGTGGGGAAGCAGCACCAGCTGTACTAGACAGGGATTATAATCTGTTCTAAGTATTTCATTTGAAGTGGAGAAATGTGGCTTTTCCAGCTGTTTAAAGAGCTCGGTTGCCTCAGCATGCGAAGAGCAGGTCCCAAACTCTGCTCAGCCAGCAGCAGAGAAGGGGGGAATTGCCTTCAGACCTTACAGGGAGAAAACTTGAGGCATTTGTGAGGTGCTATAGAATATCTAGCTAAAAATATCAGATACTTGAGCTTGCATATTGACTTGTTGGATGGCAATACCTTGTTGAAATGGAAACAGCCAACAGATCCAGAATTTTGTGTAATAGTGCAGTGGTGTAAGAGGGATGGCATAAAAATCCCTGCAAATGTACTTGCCCACCAGAACTACCCCAGCTTTCCCACTGAAAGTGGCATGCCTAGGAGATTAAGAATAGCCTGCCTGCCTGAAATGGTCCTGGAAGGTTTGCTTTCCTCCTGAAAAGCTGATGTCAAGAATTTTTGTCTAGATTCAGCCCAGTCTCTTTGGTTAGTATTGATCAAATCCTATGAGAATGTATTGTTCCTTCTGCTGCAGAGTAATGCTGAATGCCTTCTACAAGTACTCCGCCTCTCCCTGAGAGATGATGCTTTTTGTCCTCATTGTTGCTCTACCTTGTCTTTGAGTGCCTCTCCATGACCGCATGGGCATGAGCCCCAGCATGGAGCAGCTGCACTGATCTTCCCAGACAGAACCTTGAATTAAAAGTATTGTCTTAATGGGAAGGTACATTTTAACTGGCTATACATGCATCTCCTGTAGCGTGATGAAATTACATCAGTATTTTCACTAAGCCTTTTTATCCAGAATATCAGTTTCAACAAAGTGATTTTTTTTTAAGTTCACTGTTAAGATCTTTAATCTTAGTAGGCAGGCCAGTGAGGTGATTCAGGTAAAGAACCTTTTGGAGTCCCAGTACGGAAATTTTTCACCCTAACGAGAGAAGGCGGCGGTTTGAGCACGTGCCAGTTTGCCTTTCCAGAGCTGTGATACAGCTGAACCACAGTGGGAATCTGGAACTGTAACAACACTGCTTATAGGAAGTTTGACTCCCTGCATTCAACCACAAATGTGGTAAATGCTAGGAGAAGCAATAGCAGAGGGGAATGAAGGTGGTAGTATTTGATTAGCTTTTTTTCTCCTTGTCTTCTGCTCTGAGGAAAAAGTGATAATATTATTAACCGATGGTTCTGGTTTCTTCCTTGTTACACTTTGAGGATACTCTTTTAGGGTAGATAGGATGAGACTTGCTTTCAGCATTTTCAATTCAATAGTCACATGCTGTTAAGCAGTTGTGCTGCTTGGTAAACTGTTGGGTATTTCTGAAGACAGTGACATGGAGAAGAGGATTAAATACCATGTCAAGATCCTTCAGGTGGTCACTAGCTTCATGCAGGGATTGAAATGCAAAGTGATTTAGTCATGATGGGTTTCTGCAGGAGGTTATTGAGGGATAGAGATCTTCCCATTGGTCCTTACCATCATGCTGTATTCATTCAGTTCAGCAGCCTGAGAATAGCTGTCTTGTCTTGGATGCTAAAATATCCTATATTTTATACATTCTTGGAAACAAAATGTAATCCTCTCATAGGCAGAATAGCCTTAATTGCCTTTTGGGATAGGAAAGAAAGAATGATTGGGGAACCAGGTCTGTGCTACTAGCTTCCTGTAAGAGAGGGGATGTCCTGGATCAATCCTGGGACACCCTTTGGGGATGTGGTTTCACAGTCAACCTGCAGCGATCCAAGTTGGTGCCGCCACAAATAGGGTCATGCTGCCCTCCCTTCCTGCCTGCCTTGGCGCCTGCCCTTGTACCTCTGTGCTTGTCAGACCAGGGACTGCTCCACCTGAAAGCTAACACTGGCTGAGTGATTAGTTTTCAGCACCGGGAGCAACCTGGCCCGGCTGGCCACGTGGTGAGAGTGGAGGTGGCTGGCAGAGGCTGCCCCTGGCCATGCCCTCTCCCCACACAGGGAGATGCTTGCTTGGAGTGGCAGCAGACCAAGAGCCTCGATGTGTGTGTGTGTGTGAGCTCAGCATCTCCTGGAAGCCAGTGGGGTTGTGCGGAACGAAACCCTAACAGATGGCTCTGCAGAGAAATAGGCAGCTTTTGTGCCGCTATTCACTGCTTGGGTTACCGAGGGCGTGCAGCTGCTGCAGCCTGGCCGGCAGTGCCCAAGGGCTGGAGGGAACTCCATGCTCTTCTCATCTCCAGCTTTGAAGGGCTTGGGGGCAGTATAGTGGGTTTGTGAGCACATGGAGGAGTAACTATGGCTGAAAACATCCTCAGTTCATGGAGGAGAGCCGTATTTGCTTAAACTAGGAATCGGCTCACTGCTGTTTACACCATGCCTCATGCGCTTGTCTTCCAGCCCTTTACTGAGGCTCCCAGGCTACGTGTAATTTAATTACAATCTGATGGCTGGCACTGAAGTAGGTGAAGATCTAAATGTAATTTGTGCCTAGAAGTTATGTATGTAGTGAGCTTGCAATACTGGAGGCCGTCTTGGCAATCATTGCTATCAGGGTATACCTCCAGAGGAAAGACTAGCTGTGCTGCTCTGGGAGGTACAGTCTCACAGGTACAGCTCTAAACAGGGCTTTAGTGTGACTGATTGTTAATAGGTGAAAGTAAAGGAGTTGTGGTCTTGCATGAAAGATTACAGAATCCCTGGAGGTAGCAACTGGGATGGCTTTTATAATCAACAGCTGCAGCAGCCAAGGGTCTTGCGTTGTGTAGCTTATGATGCTGGGAAGGGTCATAGGGCTTCCGGTCAAGTGAGTGGTAATGAATGCCGGTCACACGCAAAGTTGGCCAAGGAAGGTTAAGTTTCATGGCTGCACTAATAGCAGTCTCCTTTCTGCCCCTCAAATGGCAAGGTGGAGTCCGCTTGCGTGGCAGTGAGAGGACCCAGGGCCCTGCTTATTCCATGGTACAGCAGAATTCTGCCTTTGTGACCAGAATATACTGCTGAATTTCAGCTTTGGCCTAAAAGAAGGTGTATCATTGTTATTGTAAGTAAACCTCCACTACAAACTCAACTAGAGCAGAACTAACTGTGAAGACAGCCTGTAACTCATAGGGCTGTGAAATAAGAGTTTCATTTTAATCCGTTGTCGGATTTCAAACATAACTATTTTGTTATTGATCGCTTGCGAAAAAAGTCCGATGTGTTTATCTCTCAATCTCTACACATGCTGCCCACTGCCAGTAGTCTTACTTCTCCTTTAGCAGCTGCCAAAATTTCCATCTTTCTCCTGATACTTTCTTTAGCAGCATTGTGCATTGAAACGCTTGCAGGATAGCAATATGGCAAAGCTATGTAGCATTCCTGTTTATCTTGGAAGTCAGTGTTTTGCACAAGGAGCACTGTAACTCTGCCATATTTACTTTCTTGTATTTAATTCAATAAAATGTATTTACCTGAAGTGGACACGAAATTTCCAGTTTGCGGTGGAAAGCATAGGACCAGGCTGCAGAGCTCGTTCCAAGTCGGGACAGAGTGCATGAGGGCTCCTTGCCAGTGCAAAGCGTGGGAGGAAATTCGGGAGTAAGACAACTCTTGCTGCTATCATCAGCAGGCGCCTGTTGAAAGGGTAGGAGTTATGGATGTCAAGGCAAGACAACCAGTTTTTGTGTTTTCTTGGATTTTAGACTTCCAAACAAACCAATGACTGGCAAAGCAGGTTTCGTCCAAGACTGTCTTTGCTTTAGCTTGGAAAAGAACTTGCAGTCTCAGATAGTGAGATGTAGTCAAGTTTTCTGGGGTAATCTTAGCTTTACAGTTTGATTATAGTTTGGAATTAGGGTTGGGAAAACAATTAGTGTAGAAAGTGAGGGTTTCTATGGGAATCTTTCACGCTTAAGGATTTTTAGCAATCTAGCAAGCCTACAGGCTGGTGAGGGCTTCCCACGGCTGCCTGAAGTTACCTTATCTTTTCTCCTGCTTCTAAGAGAACAAGGTTATCCTCCTTTCTATCCATATATTGTTGAGAGAGGGCATCATCCACGGGCTATTTTTATTCCTATTCCTTTCCGTAATTATATGTAGCTTTTATAAATCTGTCTGGATGGAAAGCTCTTGTGTACTTTTGAAGGGCTTATTTGATCTAAATTTAAGGATGTCTCATGTCCAGTTGTGAAACTTGCTATTTTAGGTTGCCCAACCTACAGCTTTTACTAAAACAAGAGGAAAAGGATGAAGAGGAGAGACTGAAAAGTGTGTGTGAGAGGAGGGAAAGATGACTCATTAAGTAAGACTGCATTTGAAAATTTAAAGGTTCAAGGTGTACTGATCATAAGAAAAAGTTTTGGCTTCTGTGAAGAAGGCACAGTTAAACCATGTGGTCATTTATCTTCCGAACAGATTTGGGGAGGAATCCATGGGCCTGAATTGAGTAGTTAGATTTCTTCTCTCTTCGAAGTTATTTAAAGAAAGGAATTTTTAGTGCAGCCTTTAATAGGTGATATTTTAGTGCTAGATTCCACTGGAAGACTTCCCTAGACTTCTGGAAAATCCCATTTTTGCCTACGGGATAGTTCTAATAGCTGCATGGTTGTACAGCATGTCAGGTTGCAGAAAGAGAGGGAAGGCTGCAATACAAGAAGCCAAATGGACTTTCTCTGAACTTTAGGCTACAATGAATAGAAATTAAAGCTCATGAATAGACGCACAAATGTCTACTTTCAATCCAGGTGTTGTCTCTTTTACCCCTCTGTTAACATTCTGCTCTTCCAGCCTTGTGCCAGTGCCCATAAAACTTCCAGAATACTTGGGATGGCCAATAGTCTTGAAATAAACCTGTCTGTAGGGTTTAAGTAGTGTGCAATTATGGGGATGGGGTTCTTCTGTACACAGCACTGCAAAGAGTGCCTGTGGTGTTTCCAAAAGTGTTTACCAGCAGTATCCCACAGCCAGCTCTTCCCACCTTCACCCTTCTCCTGCTGAAAGCTAGAAGTTAACAAAGGTACAGCTGTCCAATGTGTGAATGAGACTGGTAAAAAATATATTTAATTTTATAAAGCATTTTGATTAACAAAAGTAACTGTCAATATGAAATTGGCTTAAAAAATTGGCTAAGTGTCAGGGAAAGAGTCCTTGTGATTGATTCCAGTAAGTATTTGCACTAATCCAAATACTGTGGAGTGCTTTCATCATTGTTGCAGAAGTAAACAAAAAAACTGTTGCTGATAGTAATTGCCAGCAGAATAGTAAATGATAATGGAGCTCTCACAACACGTTCTATAGGCACATTCAGACACACTGTGTCTTTAGTACAGCGAAAGGCAAAGTTGTATGCCAGAACACAGGGAATGCAAGCCATGCCTTATGAAAGGGAGCCTGTATCCTGGAAAGCAGCACTTCTGAGAAGTCTGTAGTGGACAGGCAACTGCACACCAGTTTCCAGCACAGTGCTGAGAGGTGATGGCACTGAGGTTTGCATCCTGGCATGTACAAAAAAAATGAACAAGAGTGGGGATACTTTTGCCTCAGTCAACAGTTTTGGTGTGATTGATACCTAAAATAACACGTGGTTCAGTACTAGTATTTGTAAAGGAAAGATCTTGTAGTTAGAAGATGCTGTTAAACAGGGCAGCATGAATTATTTGAGATCTGAAGAAAATGCCCTTCAGTGCAATTTAAGCAATATTTTGTTTATGAAATTAATATTAAGGAGTGACTTGACTGATAGGAGATACAGAATCAGGGCAGTAATTGGTACAGCTGATGGTTGCACCACTCTCCAGAGGGACTTTGACAGGCTCGAGGAAGGGGCTGACAGGAACCTCATGAAGTTCAGCAAAAGAAAGTGCAAAGTCCTGCCTCTGCAGAGGAATAATTCCAGGTACCAGAATGGGCTGGGACAAACCTGCTGCAAAGCAGCTCTGCAGAGTGCAATGATCCTTTCCCCCCCTGCTCAGCCCTGGTGAGACACAGCTGACATGCTGGGCCCAGTTCTGGGCTCCCCATTATGAGAGGATGTGGACATATGGGAGCAGATCCAGTGAGGGACTATGAAGGTGGTTAAAGCCTCAGAGCATCTCATATAGAAGAAGAGGCTGAAAGAGCTGGGACTGCTGAGCCTGGAGGTGTTTAAACACATGATGGGAGAGGGTGAGAAAAAATGGGAGCCAGGGTATTCTCAGTGGAGGCCAAGTGACAGGATAAAAAGCAAGAGGCAATAATTGAAATGAAGATAGTCCATTTAAACAGAAGATTATACGGCATCCAGGTATGCTGGAACAGGTCGCTTAGGTTGTGGAGTTGCATTCACTGGCCATATTATAAACCTGATTACAGCCCTGAGCATCCTGTTCTAGTTGCCTTCTCTTTGAGCAGTGGCAGGTGGACTAGATGATCTCCAGAGGTGCTTTCTTCCCACCTCAACCACTCCGAGATGATTCTGGTGTTAAAGGATTTATAAGGTGTTGAACTTGAGCACACGGAGAATTTAAAATTGAAAGCTTAAACAATGCAAACTCTAAGTGGAAATCAGATTTTTTTAAGTGAGGGAAAAATTATGAGTTTATGCCTTCCAGTTTTGACACAGTGACTGTTTCGCTGTAATTCCTCTGTAGAGTTATGCTCTGTAATTTAAACTCTGAACAGCCTTGAGGTTAGCAAATCCTTCTACTTGCTTTTTAGAAGGAGCAACTGTGTTCATGGTACTTCCTGACAGGTGTTTGTTCATTTCATTTTCATAACAAAGATTCTAAAATTACATTTTTATCCTTGGCTATAACAGCACAGCAGCTAGGATCTATAATATGTAGGAGGTCATATTAGAAAGTCAGATTCTTTCATCAAAGTGTAGATTAGAGAAAAAAAATGCAAATTCACTTAATTTTAAAATTTGAGACTACAGGGTGATACTAATTTTTCTGGAGAAGTCATCTCTGTTTAGTTTAGAAAATACCTTGTAAAGAAGACAAAGTAGAAGGGACAGATGGTGTCTGGTGTGGGTCTGTTTTCACATAGGTTCAAGTCCTTGCTGGACTGTATGACTGAAGATTTTCTGCTTCACCACAGCCAAAAGGGATAACTTTTTGAAAATATCCTGTATAATCTGAGAAAGAGCAACAACTTTAATGTCTTTTCCCCTAGAAATTCATTACCTGTGACTCCCTGGAAAACCATCTGGCTTGGTTGTTGTCTTGTAAATTAGGCTATCACATCAGTTTTAGATTGTCCTGTGCATGACAAAATTTTCCTAAATGTGAAAAAGAAAATTATTAATCTACCAACACTCATTCACTTCACTTAAGGCCTGCTGCCATCTTGTTGTGTTTTTTTTTTATTCCCTATCAGTCAATGAGAATAAGTAAAATTTACTATTTGAAATCAGATTGTCATCATTTTGCCAGCACTCTCAGGTTGTTCTGCTCCACGGTGTGGCTGATGGATTGATAAAATACTGCCAAGGTAGAATGTGCATCATAGTGGAAGCTCAGTGCATTAGTTGTTCTTTGTGACATTACACAGCATTTAAAACATCAGGAACTTGGCTATCTCTGTGCCATTTCAGCCATGTAAGCTGTTGCCAAACTGACCTGTGCAATAAAAGGAAACTCAGCAGCTGCCTACCTTGATGTGAGGTGGGAGGAAGTAATCCGTTTCTAGAGTTTAACAACCCAGGCTAGGTGAAAACCAAATTCAGTTTGTTGTGAAAGAAATGTGCTTTGAAGAGAAGCCTTCTGATGGTAGTACCAGCTCCACATCTGGGCTGGAGGAGGCTGTCAGCCATAACTGGTCTTTAGGCCCCTGCTTTGTGTGATTCTTTCCCTTGTTCTCGTAATTTTTTTATTTCTGTGACTTTCTGCTAATCTGGAGCCTCCTTTCTGACTGCTTCTAGGAATAGCTGCTTTTGGATATGTAAACTGTGTTTTCCTGTTTCTTGGGCACATACTTATTTTTATTACTCTGAATTCTGGTGTGTGGAAGAGGTTATTGTATTGACTGCATCAAGGTTATGTAAGGATTTTTTTAATGCAATGCTAGTAGTTTAATTTTTGAAACTATACTTCATCAACTTGCAAATGATAAATGGATCTCTTGTGCAAAGTCAGCATTATAGTTACTTGTAGGTGCAGAAGTAACTTACCAGGGTTGATCTGTTTGAACAATGTTGAGACTTCACTAAAGTGAACTAATACTCTCATAATTTACATAATGTACAGAACTGTCCTGTATTGCAGTAAATGCTTAGGACACCATATTATTTCTCGTTGTCTGATTCTGTAAATGCAAATCATTGCATCTTGCCTGGGTCTTCTGAATGTTTTTTGTGAACTTTTCACAATGACCTTTGAAAACTAGACAATATTTTTATCACCCTAAATGAATTCAAAGTCCATTTATTACTTTTGAGGAATCTTGCTGTATGCTTTTATACTTGGGGAGCTGGGTTAAGAAAGTACTTCAAAATAAAAGGGTTTGCTACTTCAGATCTGACTTCTCATTACTAATTACATTAATTGAAAAAGTAGATAGATTTAAGAGCCATTGTACAGACAGTGAGTTTAAAATATGGAGTCAAGATAGGTGTTGACTTTTTTTAAGGAAGGATTCACCTGCTTTGGGGATGTGAATACCCAATACGAATGCACATGTGCACCTGAGTATTTTAAAACTTTCTTCCTTCTTGTTTGTAGCTCTCTGCTGTAGTTTCTGAATTGTTTGCATACATATTCTCTTTGCCATTAATTTTTGAAAGAATGTACAAGTTTGTTGGTTCCCTGTGAATCACCTCTCGGTGAGTGAAGTGATGCAGTGCTTGGCACTGCTCTTGTATAACTTGAAATGGGTATTTTGTATGGAGTACAGGAGGATTTGGGGTGCCTGGGTGGGACATCACGAACCGCAGACATGTGTAGACATGAAAACTTGCACTCCAGAAACTTCATTTGTGAGATTCCACAGACGTCGTCCTTTCTTGTATGTATCTTGTGTTCAAGGAAGACAAAGCTCAAGATGCTGTGGCTGAGGCAGTTTACTAAGCAAACTTTGTAAAGCAGGCCCAATCTTGCACCATTACAGAGCACCCACACTTAGATAGCACTGGTGTGCCTTTGTGAGTGCTCCTCTTTCTCCTCACTTTCACTTCATATGTATCCAGTATTTTTAATTACATCTTCCTAGAGAGATTTTATCGATATATTCTGTATGTTTTGTAAGTGAGGGGTAACACTTTCCCTGATTCCAGTGTCAATGTATATGTTTGGAATGCTGCTACTAATATTTAACCTGTTTATCTAATGCTCCATTGGCATTTACTGGAATTTCCTATGAGGAAGTTAATCATCCTATTATACTCTCCAGCTCTCAGTGTCCTTCCTCCCCAATCTCGGGGCTTGTTTGTTTAATAGACAATTTGGCAGACAACTGACAGTGTTTGAAAGTTTTTCTTTTCTAAGTAGCTGTGCTAATTTCCGCACATAGAGTGGAAGCCACTCAGTGAAACAAATCCAATTGCAATTTTATTTTGAAGTTAATAACTTTTAAAATAAAAAATAATCCTTAAATACATCCTAGAGATATTTTTGTCTTTTGTATTTTGAGACTGATCTGCTTTGCAATGGTTTTTCTTTGGGATCAACCATAAAATATAGAAAAGATTTCTTTCCCTTGGTCTGTTTCAACTTTAGCCTTGCTAGTCAGGAGGCTTAAAGTCTCCTGAAGGGCTGAAACAGTGCAAGCAGCTCTGAAGCCACACAGAGATGTTGTGCCCTATTATACACCATGTGAATTGAGCTATTGCTTCCTTATTTGGCTTACTTTGATCTCAATGGGTAACACAAAAAGTGGACCTGTGTTGGTGGAACTGTTACATATAAATACAATACAAAGAGATTACACCAAGAAGTCTTTCACATGGTCACATCCTGTCCTCTCTCTGCTTGCGTCCCATCATGTTCTCCACTCCCCTCATCCCCCCTCAGCTGCTTGCCATGAGTTTGCAAGTTCAGCATCAGACCTGTTCTGTGAGAATCTTGTTTTCTTGAGAGGATGTGCGTGGTGAGAAATCACTAATGTGAACCACAACTGAAAATCCACGAGCTCTGTTCTGGAGGCATCAGCCTTGCCAAGATGGTGTCCTTGGGAATGAGGGTAGGCAAATGGGCTGGTAGCTGTGACACCAGTTTGTAGGATGAGGCTGGTGTTAGAGCCTGTTACTGACCAGGCCATGCTTCCCAGGGAATGGGAGGGAAACAATCCTGCTGCATCCAGACACACCCCCAAAAATGTGTGGTCAGGATTCCACACCCCAGATGCTGGTTAGTCTGGCTACGCTTCTGCATGTGAGTGTTGGCTATTTGTCATTTCATTTTCTGGAAGTGTGGTCTCCACAGCTTCCACCTTAACCAAGCAGGTGCAGCTCAGCCCCTGGCAGCTTTGGGATGAGGGGGTTGCATGGAGGTGTTTCAGGACTGCCCAGAGACAGACACACACACACACCTCACCTTGGGCACTGTAGCAGTTGAGATGAAAACTGGGTGCAGTTTCCTGAATACAACTTTTCATATTTCAACATGAAGTGGTAACTGGAGCTTTCAGCCTTAGTACAGTGCAAAGCCATTGCTTCCAGTAAGAAGTGTTTCGAATTTGGTGGAAAAATTGCAATGAGAAAGATCTCGGATGATTCATTTCCTATGCAGCATAGGTGTAATTCTCTTGGTTTAAGGCCAGAAACGTGGCTTGTGCTTTGGTTTATGTCTTGCACAACCGTTGTAATGTCCTTCCTCTTTTAGTGCAAAGAAAATATTAAGTACTGCGGCAGAGTAGGAAAACAAGATAAGCTGCACGTTTTGCCACTGGCTGCTATACTGAGTGCAAGTCTGGTGGGGTGTGGGGCTGATCCCATTGCATTCCAGTAGATCTATGAGCCTAAAATGGAGTGATGTCAAACAGGGTTGTCTACTTACCTTGGTGTCAGAATTATGTTGGCTTTGGTGACTATGAGATAATCTGACCACAGGCCAGGCCAGGTCACATGAGATATCAGGATGAAAATCAAATGCAACTAGTACATTCAGATTACAGTCCTGCTTCAGTAAAAGTGACCTGCTGTGCAGATGTAGGGAGAAGCCACCATTTGTCGTTGCTACATTTCAGTACTTTCTTGATTTGGCTCAGGGCATTGTGTTTCATTTAAAGGCAGTTGAAAATGTTCTTCTGTTCAGCCAGGCTTGAGAGGAGAGTGTGAAGTGCCCCGTTGGGGTGGCACGATGCGCAGCGCCACTAACATGGGAGCGAGCTACCCGTGCTCAGACTGCTGAACGTGCCTGAAAGCTGATGTATTCCTTTCTGTGGGTGTTAGAAATGGCTTTGTGGGATGTTCTACAGCAGCAGCTGGGAGGCACTCATGGCGCTTGCATTGCTTCTTCCTGCACATTCATCCTAAGGGAAAGCCGTCGCTCAGTTCCTCTGGCTTGGGTCCCACTTTCAAGCAAGAGTTTGCCACTGAAGGTTGACCACCCACACTTTAACTTTTTGGAGCTAAATGGAAGTTGTGTGGTTTCATCTTTTAAGTTCTTACAGTTCATGGCTTCCTTGACTCTTGGATACTTCTGAGGGAATAATGAAAATGGAAGATTGATAGAAATAGTATGGTTTAATTAGGCCTTGAAAGAAACTTCACCAGAGTAACACAGCAGCCTTCAGCTCTCAGTGTCAAATACCTAATGGGGAGGGGCTGCATATGATCAGAATGTCATTTAATTTGGTAATTATAACATGCCGCTTACTGAATTATAAACCAAATTAACATATATAAAAGGGGTTTTATTTTAATATTCATCTGCATTAAAAACAGTTTGACTGCAGCTGAATGAATAATTTCAATAGAATACAAGAGAAGAATTTTCCTTGGTCAAAACTATAGTAAGCTGAAAAATAAGGTGATAACTTAGAAAACAGAAATCACTATAATAGAAAGTACTTTTTGGTCCTTTTTAAAATAAGTTGCTGTTTTATGAGAAGATAGTTTGGGGCTGTTGTGTTGGGTTAGAATGATCAGGATGATTTCTGTAAACTTTTCATTTGTTTTAAAAAGATTATTTAAATTTTACTTTAAATATAAGCTGCTTCTCACTCAACTAATAATCCTGATGAATAAGTAGTTACTATTTAAGACTCCTTTTCTGCCTTGTGTTGATTTTATAATGTATTCAATTTTCAAGGCAATATTTTATATATTTATATATATTTGTGTTCTTTTACCTCAGTCTTATGAATGGCTATGAATAAAACTGAATTTTGAGGTCATGCTTTCATTAAAAGTGCCATTCCTGGTCTTGTTCCTCTGTATGGAACAGCCTGCTTTTTGTAGGGAGGACCTAGGAGGACTCACAGAACTTTCCTTTTAAGGACATGCTTTGTTGTCTTTTACATACAAATAGTTTAATTCCCAGATATTTCTTTATTTTCTTATTCTTTCCTTAACTATCCTTTTAATGTTTTGTACTGTCAGAGTTAACTACTGAAACCAAGGGTAGTATGGTATAAATTACTGGTATCTGTGTGTAGACCACTGGGATAAATATTTCTTCATGGGAAATGGAAATCCCTCTCCCTTCCAGGAGTTTAAACTGCAGGTTTTATTTCTGTTGAGAAATGAGGCCATGGGTATGAAATGAGTTGTCAGTAGAAGCTGGAAGGCAGGAACTCTGAAACTCCTGTTGCGTCTTTTTGGTGACTTAGGGTGTTTCTTTGCTTGTGAGCTGACCAGCAGAGCTGAGCCCCTTCCTTACTGAGAGCTCCTCTGCTTTCCTTGGTGTGCCTCTCCCTATTTTCCAGCCTTCCTGAATTTTTGCCATGCCCTCAGCTGGGTGCAGCCCTCTGGCAGACACTCATGGCTCTCTTCATACCAGGGTTTGTTCATTTGAGTGTGTTCTAAACACTCAGCCTGTATCCCTTCATTCAGTGGAGACATTTCCTTAGTGTATGAATATTTCTCTGCATTTGCCCCAAGGTGTCTTTTTTCCTTTGCTTTCTCTCTTGTATGCCTTCCTCCTCAAGCTCCAGTTTAATTTACCCTTTCATGTAATATACTTGCTTTTTTCTCTGCAGCTCCTGATGTCTGGAACAGCTTTCTAGACTTCATGCGTCCAGAACGTCAGCTTTTATATTATATTAAGTGACTGCTTAATATAGAAAATGTGTAAGGAGAAAGCCTGTGCAAAATGTGTGGGGATTGGTAATGACCCTGTACTATGTCTTCCCTGCTGCAGTCAAAATTTATCTGTGCTTGCTGGAAAGTCTTGCATCCCGTCCCCAGTAATATCAGCATTGTGGTGGCATACAGAAAAGCTGCCATTTTATCTGCCCCCAGCAATTGTAATGTCTTCTAGAGACTATGCCAGGCTTAGTCATCATCCCCTGCCTAACTTGCCCATCTTACTCCTAGCTCTGAGACAGCCTCAGCTGAGCCCCAAGACACATTTTTTTGACTTGCTGCTTAATTCACTGTCAGCTATCACTTAGTACAAACAATTTGTTCCTTGCCATGCTTGGTCGTTTCCCATCTTCCTGTTTTTTCAGCCCAGTCAACCATAAACTGGAGTTTCTTTTCAGCTCCTCATCCTATTATTTTTTGGAATAAGTTTTTATCTTCTGTCCCCATCTCAGCAGGCTTTGTCCCAGGTTACTTTTGTTCTAATTCTGAGGTCAACTATTGTCCTTCTGTGTTTCTCAACTGCTGCTTTTCAAATATACCTTGAATGCCTGCTAGGGGAGCAGGGGCTGTTGATATATGTCTCAGGACCTCCAAGGAAATGGGACCTGGGAGGCCCAAGAGCTGTGACCAGAGTTTGAAGTGGAATTTGGCACTTCACGCTTGTAATGAAAATATATTGACTGCACTATTCAAAAGTGCAAAATTTAAATTAAATTTGGGTTTCAGGGCAGTAGAATATGCCCAACTCAGATCATTCTTCCGGCAAGTTTTATGTGCTTGTTGAAGCCTAATGAGTGCAGCAATACTGCAGACAAAAGATTTTCAGAAGGTAGCACAGGTAATGTAATTTTTCTTAGGTCTATCTCTTGCAAGCAGTGCAGCTAACTTGCATCTAGTAATAAAGCTGAGAGACACATCTAGCAGGGAAAATTTTGGTGTGCTTAGTTTGGAAAAGTTATTCTCCATGATTTTATCACTGGAAAGGATTAGAGAGTGTTTTACTGCTTCTTACCTCAAACTTAAAAATACAATTTTCAGAGAAACTAAAGCTTTGGATGGATATGATGCAGTCCTTAAAAACTGATGCCTGCTCCACCCGGCATTGTGCTCTGCTATCTAAAACCCTGTGCTGGCTCTTACCTAATGATTAGCACTTACTTGTCTGTTACAAGGTAACACTCTGGAATTTTTTCTTTATTTCTAATTGTTGCCAGTTTCTGTTTCCAAGAACTGAAGTTGATTTCTCTGTGACAGGGAGGTTGCTCAAATGTCAATCTGATGCCCCAAGGGGCATGGGTGGGTGTCACACTACTTCTCAGCCGCTCTCTCTCTGCAGGCTTATCACCCACAAGGGATAACTCGGCAGAAAAATAGTTTCTGTTTTGGAGTAGGTCTAGGTTACTGCTGGTAGGGCCTCTTGAACCAGGTTCTGTGGGGGCTGGTGAGGACATCAGTCAGGTGCTGCCTGCACTAGGAGAGCAGGGATGGAGGGAGGATGCAAAAGAGGTGGTGTCAGCAACCTGATAGACCCAGGTAGCCATGAAGTCAAACCAGCCCATTAAAGGGAATGGGCTATAATTTCCCATTTGCACATTTTCCACCCTTTTTTCAATTAATTAATTCTACACTTGCTCCTTTTCTTCTATAAGCATAACCTGTCTCCAACCTCCTCTTGAAAGTTAATCCATGAGACTGAGTATTGTAAAGTGAATTGCATCGGGTCCTGTGTACTTGAATATTCTTAGCATATCTTAGGAGTTTTTAAACTATCTTCCTCTAGAGACAAGTGTTCTTATTAAAGACATTCTTGAGGATTTGCCTCTGATGTTGATTATGGTAGCTATCTGGTTGTGTTTTTTTTTTTAATTAACAAGATATTGAAGCTAAAAGGGCAAACCTATGTGGGATTCAAGATACCACCAGTTTTTAGTGGTGTGCGCTGAAAAATGGTCTATATTGTATCAATATCAGAGATTGCTTATAGTGTTTGAAGAGAAACTTGAGTTAACACAGTTGATGCCACAATTTTTAGGTCTGGAGCAAGGAGTTAGGTAGATATCTGGTTTGGCATAATGGGATGCTTTCTTGTAACTTTTGTGTCTCTTGCTGAAATGTATCAATTTGTGGCTTACCTGTCTCATAGTTCTGTGTATTTTGTGCTCCTTTCACCGTCCCCCTAAAGAATCTGACTTCCCATTTCTTCCACTCAGATTTCATGTCATTGAGAAATATTTAGTTCCTTTGCCTCCTATCTGTCCCTGTCATTTGGGATTCTTTGTGCTGGGGCCCTTTGGCTTGTTAGTTCATAGCAGGTCCCTCATACCATATGTCAGATAGTTGTTCATGCTATGTTTGATCAAGTAGTGCAATAAGAACAAATAATACTAATTTGTATAAATAGTGCAAATAATGAATATAGTGCTGTAGCAAAAATAAGTGAAACAAATCAAGACTTTTTTAAAAGACTCACTGATTCTGCTGATCACAGATCTTGAGATTTCTGAAGAAAAGCCAGATATCGGAAGGCATTATGAATAATTTTGGAGATGGGAGAGAAACTGTGAATCACCAAGGACCTCTAATGCAAACAGAACAGCACTAGGAAATCTTTAGTCTGCAATGCATGAAAGAAGAAATTGAGAGAATGCACCACTTCAGTCCTACGTCTTATCAGTTATGAAGTTTGTAAAACAGGAAGGGGAAGCGAGCACTTGCTGAGTGACGTGTAACATCTGGCCTGAAATCAGACATTCCTCAAGGTTTCCTAAAATTGCCTGTCAGTAATCAGGATCTTTCAAACTCCACAAAAATATTTTGCTCTGTATATCTATCAAAGTTTCCTGTATGCTTTGTACCCTAGAAACCAGCTGTCTTGTAGAGCTCTCTCTGTCATGTGGTATTTTTTTCACATGCCCTACACTGTCTGTAGGTGCAGCATGCTGATGAGCCTGACAAGAGTGTGTTGTTTGTACCAGCCCCAGCACATGCAGGCAGGATTTTGCTGCTCTGTGCAGCCAAAGGATGCTGCCTGTGTTCTCACTGATTGTTTGAAGTTCACGGGAAAAATTTATATAAGTTTTTAACCATGAAATCAGAGGCAAAATGCTGTTGTTTGTGTCTTGCAAACAAGTTGAGACAAAAAGTTTTGTTATATAATCCAAACCTAAGTTTCTTTTCTGATGGAGAGAGCTGCAAATCTCTGGATTTTACGTCCTAAGCATTGCCCCTCCTTCTCACACCTGGTTTTGAGATTCTCTTTTATCTTTAATTGTATCCCTTTGACCTAGTCTTCCCACGCCCTGAATTGTTCCCTTTTCACCCCTCCTTCCTTTGCTCTTACAGTTCTCAGGGTGGAAAAACACTTACATGAAAAACTGTGAAATGTATTTCTCCCTGTGGAATGGCTGTAATCTTAATTTAATCCAATTACATTGGCTAAACATATTAGCTGGATGCTTTTGTTAACACTTGACCTTTTAGAAATCTGTGTCCTTGGATTACAGAGCTGAAGGAGCAGAGGTGTTTCATGCTATTAGAAGCTGCTACCAGTGGTCTGCTGAGAGTGTGGTGCCTGTGTTGGCTAGGATGCAGTTCAGTTTTGCCCTGTTGCTAGTGAATTTTATGTCCCTTCTCACAAAATGTGAAGAAGAGTAGCTTGAGTGCTCTACATGTGCTGTTGCACCATGCCGTGTATGAGTTGCATGTGCTTTAACTTGCCTTTTAATAAGTTTGAGGTTTTCAAGGAGAGTCCAACAGAAAGATGTTAGTTAGCTATCCATAAATAAATACTTATAAATTAATTTCTTTAGAGCCTTCTGTTGGTCACAGACCCAAAGTAAAGTGCATAAGACAAATGGACAGTCCAGAAATATCTACCTACAACTCCATAGCAGAATGTATTGTTTTGTCTTGGTTTGCTGAGGAGCAAGACATTATCCAACCCTGTGGGATGAATCTTAAAAAAATAAGCAAATAATATACTCTGAATTATTCTACCTAATTGAATAAACAACATTCTTCAGGAACAGTTATTTGTCTAAACTTGATTAGATATAAAACTTATTTTTCTTCATTTTCCTGTGTCTTCTAGGTGATGTGCTTTCTATTGTTAGGATAGCAAGTATCCACAGATTTAATTTCAGTAACCTGAGTGGTGAGGAAAGGTATAGAATTGTTGCCAAAGATAGTATATTGTGTTTCTGTCTAGGAACAGAATTCATATGAGTGGTGGTTTTCATTGCAGTTTGTTGCAAAGTTTAAGGAGTTCATTCACTATTTTCATTATTCAAGATGTTACACAGCTTTCCTTTGAGATGAATGCAACATTTAGCTGATTTTCAGGCATTGTCTTATACTACTTTGCTCCACCTTAATTTAGGCAGCACACATGCTAATTAATGTAGAATAAAGGTAGTGGCAGTGCTTTCAATGGGGACAAGTTTTGAGAGGCAGAGGAAAAAACTTGTCCAATGCTGCTCTTGGTATAATACATGCTCTTGTCATGTATTGCACTGATGGGAGGTTGACAGTAGTGGAAATTACTGGTCCCTTCAAAGCTATCCTCTCAGGTAGTGAAGGTGAGAATATAACTTGCACGAGCACTACTTTTGCACAAAATTAGATGGATATAAGGAGTTTTTCAAAGGAAAAGTAGCTTTGTGGGTTCCTACATATGGGTGTGTGAGAGGCTGTCTTGTTTTTCTTAAATTAAATATTCTCAGCCTATGTAAGGGCCGAAATCTTTCATACCTATTCAAGAAGGTCCAGACTAGACTGAAATGCACCATGCAGTTGTCATTCAGCTCTTCAAATCTAAAACAACTGCTGAATTTTCAAATAAAAACCTCATCAGACTAGTCTTTGAGTGACATATTTAGGTCTGCCTTAGGATTCCAGTAAATATTTGGATTCCATTGTGATGCATATGGGCTATGAACCTGTACTGATACCTTGCTGTAAAAAGTTCACCACTCTGCCTTTCCTATAGTCCCAATACTATGTTTGATAGTAACACAGTAAACAGAAAAATAATTTCTTAACAATCCATGAATTGAAAAAATCTTTTTTTTTTTTTTAACAGGCAAAACGTAGGCTGGAGCTAGGAGAAAGTGGCCACCAGTACCTTGCAGAAGGACTAAAGACTCCAAAGGGGAAAGGAAGAGCTGCAACAAGAAGTCCAGATAGTCCAAAAAGTAAGGGAACTTGTAACATGCTGTCATCAGCCTGCATTACTTTAGAGTGTGTTTATTGCTGTCCTCACCTAGATGTGTATGCAACAAACTCAACCCTCTAGCAGGGCAGTGGACAGCAGGTTTGCAGCACGCAGAGGTTGCTGCAGAGCTGCTAAGAGGCTACAGAGGCTGCTGGCTGCCAGGGGTGTCCCTCTGCCTGCTAGGCAGCCTGCATTCTCTCTACCCAGGGCCTCCCCTTCAGCCAAGGACATGATGCTGGGATGCTTAAGAGAGGCGGATGCTGAGGAATGAAGGTGGCTTGATGGGATTGAATGCATTGTTATTAGGCAGGGCTCATCAGGCCAGCCCCCTCCTTGGCTGCTGGAGTTACAGCAGCTGACTGCCAGGGCTTCTTTTCCTGGGCAGGGACTTGCAAGGAGTGCTAGCTGCGCCTCAGCAGCACTGCAGGATAAATGCTCTTCGTGGCATCTGAGCTGCCTTCTGTCCCTGCAGTGTGACTCTAGTACTGCCACTGTACTAATTTTTGCACATCTGCATTGCCTTGGGCAGTGGACTTCTTGCAGCAGAAGCTGGGGGCTATAGCCTTGCTGTCTTGTTTTGGGGGTTTTCAGCAGGAGAGTTAAGCTGGCAGAGGGAGCCAGATGGGGCAAGGAGAGCACGAAGGCAGCAGTGGTAGTGATGTCACAGGAAGAGATGCCATGGGGTACTTCCTCACCAGCCTGCTGGTTAATATTGAGGCAGACAGGAAAAGTGAAATTAGTTGAAGATGCGAACTTAAAGCATAGGAGTTAAACTACCACAGCTGATTTAATTAAGCTAAACTTCATCATGTTAAATGAAGCCTATTTTAAATTGAAATGGATTGTTGTAGAAATTCTGTACTGTTTGGTGCATAGGATGCTGCTGCAGCATTGATAAGTCTGTACAAAGAATTTGGTGTGTGATGAGGAGCAGAAGCCATTTTAGGTGGGAGTCCAGTCACTTCTTGCTGTTACCACTCTGATCCTCTTACTCTTTTCTAAACCCCAAGTAAAACCCAGACAAACCAACCACCCTTGCTCTAAATCCATAAGGTCATGTAAGTGATGTGAATGAGATTTAGATGAGATGTTGGGAAGAGATTCTTTCCTCACAGGGTGGCAAGGCACTGGCACAGGTTGCCCAGAGAAGCTGTGGATGCCTCATCCCTGGAAGTGTTTCAAGGCCAGGTTGGATGGGGCTCTGAGCAATCTGGTCTAGTGGGAGGTGTCCCTATCCATGGCAGGGAGGGTGGAACTAGATGATCTCGAAGTTCCACTTTCAACCCAAGCCTTTCTATGAATATTCTTCTATTTCCCAGAGCAGACAAGCCCTGAATCTATCCAAAGAAATACAGCTAGCTGGTTCTTTTTGCAAAGATGCAACATCTTGGTTTTCATAGAAAAGCCATTGTATTCTTCAAAATATTTCAGGGTAATCTACAGGTTCACTCTTAGGTGGGATTATCAGTTTTGACTGACTTCTGCAGTTTAATGTATGACCTGACCCTTGAAGACATGGAAAGGACCACCAAATCAGCCCAAGTTCCATCCTGCATAATACTGGAAGCAAATGAAGGATTTGAGATGTACCAGCCCAGCAGACTTGTAGTAATGGCTGGCTCAATTCCCTTGACAGAAAGGCCTTGAACATTTAGAATTAGAAATCATTCTGATCCAAGTATTTAAACTCTAAGAAGCCCATCTGTTAAGTATATACATGCTGCATTTATGCATGGAAACCATGAATTGGTCCAAGCCATTTGCTGACTTCTAGTGTAGAAAATATCTCCCAGAAAACTGTCTCCCCGTTTGAGCATGGCTTGGTTGTGGAGTAATGATGATTATAAATTGTATTTTACATCAATCTCCTCTAATTCACTTGAGTTTTCTCAAGCTGTGGAGTCTGGCAGTGATGGAATCCGTCATCGTGTTCACCCACTGAAGTACACCTAAGTCCCGCCTAATTGCATATGAAACACATACCTCACATGAGGGGAAAATCAAACCTGATGGCAAGCTGAATATCAGTCTAATGAAGAAGAGTTACAGGGGATTTTTTGGGTTTGCTGCCAGGATAAATAGATATTAAAAATCCTGTTATGAATTCACATGGTAAAAGCCTAAGCAGAATATTGCTATATGTATCTGTGAGACTACTGGAAATATTTGCATTTTGAGAAACATATATATTTGCTCATGTACCTGTGACTTTTGGAAAAGTACATCTTGAAATACAAGTACGAAGTGGTAAGTTATGTCTTATTGCAGAGGTATGAGAGATTTCTTTAGTAAAAATGAAAGAAGTAATATATATAGTTTTTTATTAATATATATTATATAAAATACATATATTAATATATATATAACTTATGTATATAGATGTATAAATTTTGATTGCTGCTTTTGGTGCCAAAATGAGACAAAAATTATTTAACTTTCTTTTTCCTTTTCCTTCCAAGCTCCAAAATCTCCTTCAGAAAAGACTCGGTATGATACATCCCTTGGCCTTCTTACAAAGAAGTTCATTCAGTTGCTGAGCCAATCTCCTGATGGGGTTCTAGATTTGAACAGAGCAGCAGAGGTCCTCAAGGTGCAAAAGAGGAGGATTTACGATATCACCAATGTACTGGAAGGCATCCATCTCATTAAGAAAAAATCCAAAAACAACATTCAGTGGATGTAAGTATTCATTATCCTTTTCCATCCCTGCTGATTGATTTCACTATCACAGGGCAGCAGTGTTTTTCTTCTCCCACTTTCCGTTCTAATACTTTACTCCAAGCAATCATCCAAAACGCCTTCCAATAGGATAAAGTCCTATTTTTCTGCTAAGAAAAGTTTATAAAAAGCATTTGTTGTGGAAATTAGAAACCAGCATTTTGTTTGAAAGCTGGATTAATTATTTTACTTCTGCATGTGGAGTAAGTTTTAGGTGTGTGTCTCTACCTGCTGCCTTCCTTGGATTTTTTAAAGCTGTGGTTATAAACAATGTTTTCGAAATAGTTAGAAATACTCAACTCTTACATCTTGCTGGCAGTTCCAAAATGTAGTGGTGTGATAAAAATATGCATTTTCTGGAAAGCGTAGCTTTTGTTGACTTGCTAGGGTTGAGTTTAGGGAGAAAGAACTAAGAGTTTGATCTGCAGTGTAAAAATCCTGTCTCTCCCCTTTACCATGGTGTTAGGGACATATTTTACAGAAGGTGACCGAGTATCATCTTCTCTGTGTCTGCAGGGGCTGCAGTCTGTCAGAGGATGGTGGGATGCTGGCACAGCGCCAGGGCCTCACCAAGGAGGTGACTGAACTGACTCAGGAAGAGAAGAAACTGGATGAGCTAATCCAAAGTTGCACCCTGGACCTCAAGCTGCTAACGGAGGACTCAGAGAATCAGAGATATCCTTTTTCCCAAAACCTCAAAGGTGCTCAGCCTCCTTGCTGTGCCTTGTAATGCTAGGAGACTTCCTCTATGTGATGGCATAGAAAGAAAGCGACAGAAGATTCTGGAAGTTGAAAAGGTTTTAATGTAGTTTGATATAAAAGCTACTTAAGCAGCTTGAACCTGTAATGCTTCTGGAATGTGAAAAGGAAAAACAGAAAAGGTGATACATGAAGGAGACTGTTAACATTTGTGTTCACGTAGAGTGGAACTAAGAACCTTTACTGATTAATGAGTGATGATATCCAATAGTCCTGCGGTTTTTTTCAAGCCTAGAGAAAACCAGTTTTATGTGTTCAGAAATTATAAAGGCATGAAGAGAAAGTCTGATACGGTAATAGACTTGTTTAGTCATTACCTTTTTTTATTTGTATCACTTTAAACTGATATGTATATAAATTATAGGCACAGAGAGGAAAATAAAGTTGGGATTTGGTTCAGTCTGAAACTTGCAACAGAGTTTCAGATTCCTCTGGTTAGAGAATCTATAATAAAATGTAGATAAAACTTTCATGAGCTCTCAAAGTACCTCAGGCTGAATTATTTAATGCAATAGCAAAACTAAATTCATATAACTTATTTGGGCTGTTAATGCCCTTTGTAATTAACCAGTAGTCATTTTCCTTGGATTTTTCACCTTTTAGCAACACAAGAAAGTGTTTTATTAAATGCTGATATGAAAACTTATTACTATATATAATAAGTAGTGTTTAAATAGCATTCTAATAAAGTGGATTTATTCTCTGTTCTGAAGGACAGGAAATAACTATGGGAGTACCAGTAAAAAGTACTTGAACTTTGTGAACATTGTGTTTTGACTGGATTTCATAGACATTTTGATGTAACCAAAGATCACCAAGTGGCATGGGGTGTAGGGTCAGCACTGCCTTCAGCTAAGAGCATGATCCGTGAAGAGACATAAGCAAGACAAAACCGAACGTGACAAATCTCAATTTTTGTAGCACTGAATCCTATGGGGATGAACTCAGCCTTTGCAAACCTTACTTAACCAGTGGTAAAAGCCTTGATAAAAGCCATTGGGGTGAAAGATGATGACCTGTCACTTTGCATCTTGGATCTGTTTGATCCAAGATAGATGCAAGATATATGGGAGCTTGGGTAGTCTGTCTTGCTGTACGGCTCAGTAACAGCACACATTCACACCACCAAAAAGTAGAAGTATTTCTACTATTTAGAAAATGACATTCTGCACTCTAGAGGTTTAAAGTAGCTGCTTAAACAGGCTTTACAAATATTTTTATATAATATACATTAATATATAAATATGTGAATGTTGCATAAATGTTTATTTATTTTATATATCTTCTATGTATTATATATTTATGTTTGCAAAACCCCTCATATTTAAATTAGGATTTTTGTCAGCCTGAAGAAGAGAAAACTCCAAAGAGACACCCTATAGCACCTTCTAGTACCTAAAGGGAGCCTGTGGGAGAGCTGGAAATGGAGCTTTTATAGGGACATATAGTGACAGAACAAGGGGAAATAGCTTTAAACTGAAAGAAGGTGGGTTTAGATGAAATATTAGACAGAAATACTTTACTGTGAGGGTGATGGGGCACTGGGACAAATTGCCCAGAGAAGCTGTGGATGCCCCATGCCTGGAATTGGCCTCAAGGCCAGGTTGGATAGGGGTCTGGGCAACCAGGTCTAGTGAAAAGTGTCCCTGCCCATGTCAGAGAGGTTTAATCTAAATGATCTTTTAAGGTCCTTTCCAGCCCAAACCATTCTATGATTCAGTGATACTGTGTATGCAGTTCCACAGCCTGCATCTATAAATTCCTGTACACTTCTTCAGTGGTTTTCAGCTCTCTGTGTTTTGATAGCAAGTGCATAAAAATTTTTGTTTCATGGAGTCTGTGAGTAATTTCAGGTTGTTGAACCTTAGCTTATGTAGTTTCCTGCATATAGAGGAGCAGAGAAGCACTCAGCACAGAGAATCCCTTTTGTTCACTGAGTAGTGGCCCCAGCTGTTACATCAAGGGGAAGTTCTCACAGGGCTTCGTGGCATTCACACTGTAGAGAACAGAAAACCTTTGCCTGAGAGCTCATGTTGCATGAGAAAATGGAAAAATAATTCAAAGACTTCTGCCTCTTCTAATTGTCTGAGTGTATTGTAACCTGGGATGGAAAATTCCTTAACAGTGATTACATTAGCTTATGTGACATATCAAGATATTCGAAAAATTAGTGGCCTTAAAGACCAAACTGTTATAGTTGTGAAAGCTCCTCCAGAAACAAGACTTGAAGTGCCTGACCCAGTGGAGGTAAGGAGAACCCAGCATTTTCTGCCAGGTTACATATCATTTTTCTACAGATGCAGTGTCTTTTGAGTCTTACTGTGATACGTGCCCAGGTACGCCATCCTGTATTTTTACAGTTTTAGGGTTGTTTCTGTAGATAAGGAAGGGGAAACTTTAAAAATCGATTTACACATAGCAATTGTTATTTGTTTCTTTTTACTCACTTTAAGATTTCTTCAGAGTAATCCATGCTATTTACAGACATTTTCTTTTGCCATGCTTTTTGTAAAGAAAAACTCTTGACAATTGACATTTCCTTGATTTGTAACAACGTAAATCTTTCACAAGAAATTTGGCTTTCTTATTTTAGTTTAAAAGTTAATGGATAACTCAATGCCTTAAGCATCTTGATGACTCATATAACTGATATCCTAATTTGTTGAAACACGTTTTTATGCAGGACTTTTTTTTCTGAAGTATTATAATTACTGTAGAAATTTGTGTTGTACTCCTAGAACACATTCTTGCCCTTCCTTTTTTCATCATCATCTTTGCTTCATTGGTGCTTACTTTAATTTTTTCACTCAAGGTGCAACTAGAGATAGGGCTAATGCCACAAACACTGCTAATGTTTTGTTCATACCTGTGCATTAATCCTTCATCCCTGCACTGGGCCAGTGATATCAGCCATACCTGCTGCCCTGTGGGCAGGAACAGACTCTGGATTCCTTGTCACTTTGTTTTCTCCTAAGATTATTCTTTACTTGCTTAGACCGATTATGGTTTCCATCCTTTTTTTTTTCTTTTCTTTGCCTTTGTCCTTATTTCCCCTTTGAACCTTGTTGCAGGTTTTGGCAGGAAGAATAAATCATTTTGCTGCAATGAGAAAAGGGTATCTTTTGTCAGTATTCATAAATACATTCTGTTATTGTTAGCTTTCCTGTTTCTTTCCCCTGGGCATTATGCTTTGATTTTTTAATTCAGCAAAATCAGGCAGGCAGAGAGAGATGCACACAATCATTAAAATTAGTGCTTAGACCTCCCTTATCCTCTATAGCCCCCTTATTTAATTTTCAGCTTCAGGCAGTAAGGTCCTATTTCCTTCTGTCACATGCAATTACATTTCAGTTTTCATTTTTTGCATACCTCAGTCGCTCAGTAGTACCTTCCTTCTTCAACTCCTGCTCTTCCTATCTCCTTTTTTTCTAATTATCTGTAGCATTGCCCTAAGTACTCTTAACTGTTTTCTCTCCCCTGGCAAACCCCCATTCAGTTGCTGTTCTCTGTATTTGTAAATGCTGTCTATTATGTTACATAACTGTCAGAACCCAAATGATAAGAGGAACATTTTGTCAAAGGGCATAAAAGGAAGTATTCTAAACAAGTCTGCAAAATGGTACCTAATGCCTATATTTATGCTTTTTAGAGAACTATTGATGCAATACAGCAGCAGCAGGTTTATTTATAATGAGAGTCATTTATGATTTTCCACCATAACACAAAGAGCAGCTTTGCAGGTTTTCTGTGCCTGGGTCATGTTGGTTTATTGCAGCAGTGTGTGAAGTTAAGAAAAATGTAATTCTTGCAACAAATTAGCAGTTCCTATTCAGAACCACCATCAAAATCTCTGCCTTGAGGGGGCTGAAGGACTTATATAAGTAGTTTGGATGAAGAAAATTACATCTGTTTGGGTTTTTTTTTTTATTTGGAAATGTTGCCTGATAAATAGGTGAGCTTACATATAGCTATTTGAGTTCAGTTGAGTAGGTGCTGAAGACTTTTGGGAGAGTGGAAAGGATATTTTGGCATCTTTTTAAAGCAGAAACATTTATACAAATGCATCCAATATTGTTGTTATGAATAATAATAAAACCTGTGACTTGCATCCTACAGTTCCATTCCATCAGAATGCTCCAGGCTATTGTGGTTGTGAGATGATGTTGGGAGTTTATGCCTCCCTTTTTATGAAATTGGTGGGATTTTGAGATTTTTGCGCTACAGTGGGAAATGTTTTTATGTTCTAGTCTGCAAGATACATCAGCTGAACCTTTCACATCTTGAAAAAATAACAAGGCTTGGTGCTCTTTTCAAGTTCTTTTTATTAGTAAAACTGTACTCAAATGCTCACAACCTAGTAAGAATTTACTCAGTATCATCAATATTCTGTTGTGTTCATTGATGTGATGCCATTCTGATATTTGTTTTGTTAGCAGAGTGCATTGATACATTTATCTAGTACTCAAGGACCTATTGAAGTTTATCTGTGCCCAGAGGAAAATGATGCCCTCAGTCCAATGAAAACCTATAGTCAGGACCACAATGGAAATATTTCCAAAACCATTTCCAAAGGTAAAATTATTTCTTTGCAATACTAATGGCCTTTCTTCAGCTCACATTCAAGGTTTCAGTTTGAACTTTGGATTTCCAGCTCTTTGCCTTTGGCTTTGTTTTTCTAAGAAGTGAAAAGCTAAGGTATCCATTTTTTGCTATGTATTTCTGGTTTATATAGTCAGAAATAAGTTTTCCTTTGCATCATTTGTTTAAAGTAAGTTTCCTATTTGCATATTGTATGTACCTAAAGTGTGTGTAATACTGAAGAAAGAAATAATTTTGTTCCTTTTAAGTTTTCAAATAAGACAGCAGCAGTAAAGATCCATCTCAACCAACACAAAAGGCAGAAATCTCTGTGTATGGGTACATGTGAAGCTTCACATTGCTTCACTGATGACATCTGGTACCTAGAAAATTCTCAGTTTTGACTGTGAACTCCACTGAAAAATGAGCATGTCACTGTGTTTGATTTATTTTCCCCTGTAGTTGTTTAAATCTTGCAAGATAACTTTTTTAATAGAAAAGTCAGAGATGATAGCGACTTTTTTGAGAAGCCCTTTGTAACTCATCAAAAACAAGCTAGAAATTTTATGGAGACCATTTTTTTCTTGTTGAAATGATGCTTTATGAAAGGCCCTTCATACAGGGGCTACTTTGTTTGATGTGTGTTTGATATTTCTACTGAGATTAAATGTGGCATCTTTTATTTTTTTCTCTCCCTCCTGTCACAGAAGTGGCTTCTGCTAACTCAGGACAAGGTGACTGCTCAGTAAATATGGCAACGATCTCTCCATTGGCTTCTCCAGCCAACCTTCTACAGCAGACCGAGGACCAAATTCCCTCAAACTTTGAAGGACCATTTGTGAATTTGCTGCCTCCTCTGCTTCAGGAAGATTATTTGCTGAGCCTTGGGGATGAGGAAGGCATCAGTGACCTCTTTGATGCTTATGATTTAGAGAAACTTCCTTCACTGATGGATGAATTTATATACAGCTGATTGTCTTAAGTGCTGTCCATATCTAAACTATGTTTTTAATGGAATCAAAAAACCTGCCGTCATTCAGAGTTGTCCTCTACTTACCATAAAATAGCATTATTAAATAAACTAGGCTCCTGAGCAGTGCTGATATTTTAATTGAATACTCCCTATAATACTATGAGAAACAATGGAAGGCTTTTACAGCAGAACCTTCTCCTTGACCCCGAGCTCCAGTGCCTTGCGAGTCAGCAGGTGCAAGCAGGTGACCATAGATGTTCTGTCTTCACACTCCCCCAGTCTCTGCTTACCATGACAATGGGGCTTATGGAGAAGGGCTTCATGAACTGGTTTAGTCCTAAATAACAATTTTGTAATAGTATTTCAGGTCGTGCCTTCTGCAGAGAATGCATGTCTTTTGAGTGTCACAACATGAATTGTATACGCAGTGAACGTAAATATGAAGTAATGCAAAAGAGTGGAATGGGATTCTTCAGCTACTTGTGGGAATGTTTAAATTGCTGTCATAATGCTCATCTTGAGCTGTGTATATGTCTCATTATGAGGTCAAATACTTATGTCCTTAAAAGCTTTTAATGAAAAGAAAATACACTGTAAATGTAGTGTATATTGCAGATATTGAAAAGTATGAAATTCTGCCACTTCTCATAGTAATCGCAGATTTTTAAAAATGCTTGTGTGTGTGCGTGTGTGTGTGTGTGTGAAAGTAGTTTTTGTTGGTTGTTTTTTTTAAACTAGAATGAAGATGCACAGTTCAATTTTACTGCCCCCAGAGTGCATTAGAACTGGTACAAGATTTTTCGTGGTACTAAGTGGGGCTTCATGTTAAGTGCCTACTAGAGATGCACTGTGGGTTTTTCCCTCTATGGAAAACACTTATGCCAAGCTTTGTTTGTTCAATATATCATATTTATCTCAGTGGGTTAGCTTCATCTGCTTACAGCTTTTTATAATTCTCTTCGCCAGCAAAATGGAACTAATTTTTTTCCAAAGTACATAACTGTAAGTACCACATCAACTGAATTGCATTTATTTTTTGAAGATCTTTGCTAGCATAGTATAGTACCAATATTTATTTTTTTGAACGTCAGAGGAATTCTAAGAAGTCTTAAATAATTTTCTTGAGTGTAAAATATTTTGCCATGTTCTGGGCTAAATTAATGTAATGTTGATTAGATGATGCCCATATAATCTTTTTTGTTTGCATTACTGTTGTGCTTATCTGACATACTCAGAAAATTAGTACTATTTGTACTGTAGGAGAATATTATGTATGCAGGTTTTCTGGTACCATTGAGTTGCTGCTATGAAAGCTCACACATGAAAAGGCAAGAAGTCACAGTACTAATATGGAAACTGTATGACTGTGTGGGTTTTGGAATATAACAAATGTATAAAGGGCAACACATAAAGAACTGTTAAACAGTGTTAAGTGTGTGTTTATATGTACAAATGTTTGCATAGATCATTCAACAGTTGTATTTAATTTGATATATGTTCTCAACTCACACTTTAGTTATCTAGCAGTTTTGTACAATAGAATTAATTTGTAAACACTACCAGAATATTTTCTATCTGGTTTGTAATTTTTTAAGAGTTTTTTTAGATGTGGATCTGTAAATAAAATTGTAGTATTTAAAGTTTTCGTCTTGTGGAAGAGGAAAGTAAAAGTTGTGTGAGCATGAAGATTTGTGAGACAAAGGGGCACTTTTGTGAGGGAAGAGAAAATGAAGACTAACACAGACCATCTTCTTTTTGTACAAATTAAACACTTGTCCCAATGTGTGTGGGCAAAATACTAATCTAACTTAGCTTTGCATTGTATGCTAGTTTAAAAAAAAAAACAAAACAAACCTCTGTAAAATACTGTAAAAAAAAAAGGAAAAAACCAACAAAAAAAGCTTTTATGGTGAGTTTTGTAAATAGATTTATTAAAGGGTGACGTTCTCTAGCTGTGATCTTACAACTTCAAATGGATGTAATTTGAATAAATTTTGTATGGTAATGAATCAATAAAAATGAAATTTTTTAAAGTCTTTAGATTTGTATACAGCTATTTAAATTTTTCTTACTCTTGGTGCCTGTCATACTGTTTCTTGAAACCTGTTACTGTTTTTGTTATTACTGCAACCACTCATTTGACACCAGATAGTTTCAGTCCCATTTTTTTGAGATGCCAACAATAAGTTGGCAACAGTGGGATTTTTTTTAAGCCAGAGTGAAACAACAATAAAAGACACATGTTAAGAGACACAGCCAGGTGACCCAGAGGTTGGGATAATAAAAGTTTATTTTTATTTGTTCCATCTCCTCTCATATGATTTAGGAACAGACTTCTTGCAAACTTCATAGAAATGGTGTTACTGTAGGATTAAATCACATGAAAGCAGTGGTTGAGGATCTCCTTAACCTGCCTACTGGTAATTCTCCAGAAGTTTCCTAATAGTAGCTTTGGAAAGAAGTTGTGTTTTCTTGAGTCCCTTCCAACAGTCCCTTGTGCCAGACCTATATTTAAGAACTTGTACTTTTTTCTGGTATTGGTGCTGCACCTTTTTAGATACACAGCCACTTGTCAACTGCAAAAAAAAAATCAGGATAATAAAATTACAGTATTATGGTTGATTGCTTAAATGCTGAACCTCTGAGCAAGTAATTTGTGTCTTGTCAACTTCCTTCCTTCCTAGGAGAAGGCTATTACTTTCTCTGTGCACCTGTACATATTCAAACACCTGCACACAACAGTACTGAAAGGAAGATTACCAAGATCTTTATATTCTTAATAAATAGTAAAGGAGGGCTCTAGACGGCTGTGTTTTCTGATTTCCTTTCAAAGCAGAGGTGGCAATAAATACCTGCTATACCTCCCTGGCCTGTTTTCAGTTTTCCTATTCTGCAGTTGCCATAAGCACTTCTTTATTTGCCTCTAGAATCTGCTAGTGATTACTAGTTCTCATGTAATTTTCCCCTCTCTTCCTTCTGCTTTCTCTAGCTGCTTTGCACATCTGGAATGTGCTGAGGTGCAGGATAAAAAAAATCAGCCAGTTAAATATTTATTTCCTGCTCCTCCAGGCTAGCACACCTAGTGCTAGTGTACCTTAACATGATTCTGTGTACAAGTATTAATTACAGGGATGTTTTATTAGTGCCTGTATGTGCTGCATTCATTGACTGCCAGTAGAAATGGTTTTGGAAAAATCTGTCAAAATGGCCTGAACGATTGGCAACTATTTGTTCCTTTACAGACAGGAAAGGAGTTTGAAAAAAAAGGGAGATTTATGCTCTTGAACCTAAAGAACTCATCCACCTACAAGTGACAAGAAAGTCACTATATTCCTTTTGACTTACAAGAATAGTCAAAATAAATTGCACCTTGGTCTTGATGCAGACATAAATATTTTTATTTTAGAAAGAATGAAAGATAAATGAGGTACTTTCTGTAGCATGAAACATCTATATGTTTAAAAGCAATAAATTTAGTATATGTATTTTTTCCCACCGTGTGAAAAACAGTTAATGCACAATGCCGTTAGTGTTCCTGCAGCCAACAATTCTCAACACTAAGTGAACCATGAGCCTGTATAGCAAAGTCAGTGGAGTGATACTAACAAAAGCATAAACAAGTAGAATTCATCTCCCTATTCTGCTTTTCTTGCTGAAGTGAGATCTGCCTGGATATTACTCTACAGCTAAGCAATGATCAGAAGAATGCTTGGCCTTCATTATTTTGGGAGTTTCTTTACCCACTATTTTCTTTCTAAAACTTGATAGGAAGAAAGTGTCATATCTAATAGGAAAAAATGGGTTGTTACCAGTTCTGACTGATGCTGAATGTTGCTCACAAGTAACCAGCCAGATTCCCCTATATTTCAAGAATAAAGGAAAAAAATATTTAATTTCTTGTATCTCTTTTAGGACTCCTCATTTTTTTTCTGAATACCTTCCCACCCATTTCCATCCAGAACTGACATTAGTTATCAGAGAATAAGGCTGACATAGGAAAATTGAGCCCTCATCTCCCTGGCTGCTGTCCTTCCCTAAGGGTATTTGTTGAGATGCTTTAAACACACTAAGGATATATCTTCTAACCAGGACCTGAAGCAGATTTGGATTTTATTTTCCCAGTAGTTTTTGTATTTTTCCAACTACCTACTCCTGCAAAACTTAAGAGTTTAGTTGGTAACCCAGCCTGCGGCTGGTGTCTTTGAGTCTACCAGCCATGAAGAGTAGGAAGTAATATGTGCAGGCAACTTGGAAAGGATGTAATCCAAAGCTCTTCTTTGGACACTCAAGGAACTGGAGCCTATATGCTGCCAGCCCAGAGAAGGCCAGCACTGGAAGTTGTACTCCCAGCCACTGTTACATAAAAAGCGGTTTTCCCAGACAGGTATGGGTGAACCTTCTTCCTGGGATCAGGGGGTAGTAGGGAATTATCTGCTCCCTTCTCTCCCTGCTGTGCTACCTGCTGTCTGCGCACAGCTTCATTTATTGCTATGAATATGCTATGAAGCAATTCAGGTTTATGAGCTTCCAAAACACCGGGAGAGTGCCTTCCAATTTGTGGCTACATCCTAGGACTCAACAGGACTGTGCCAGCACAAGGGCTGCTTGATACTATGAATTCTTGGCAGCTGGACAAAGTAAAGGCTCTGCTGGATCATGCTGGAACTGATCAGTGTAGCCTGTTTGTGTCACTAGGTATGGGACTCATGGGTTATTCCAGCCTGGGAGCTGTTGTTGGAGATCACTGACTCTCCTTAATGAGCAGTGCTTGTCAGTGTTGGCCATTTGGAGATTTTTGGTTATGTCTTGCAGGCTGTGCTTTGATCTTTTAGTAAGCTGTACACCAGCACTGGGGTGTGCCCAGTTGTGTAAACCAGACTAGAAACAATTGGCTGGTGGGGACAGCTGTGAGGGAGTGCAATGCAGTGCTCCCAGAACAGAGAAGATGAATTCAAGGACTACATGTGAAATACTTTTAACACAGTAAACTGAAAAGAAAAAAGGAAAAGAATAGCTAACCCTTTCAGGTAGCACTTAAAATTCTGTTTGGGGATATAGAGTCCATTACTTCTTACCTAATAAAGACTTCTTACTCCATAGGAGAAGCTCTGAAATAGATCAGCGTGTCCACCCATTTTGAAATATTTTCCTCCATTCTCTCCTGGGCTAAAAATGCCACAAAGGTAACAAATTACACATCACACAGTGTCTCATTGAGAGCATCTCTGGAAAGTACTTGTGTGCTTAAACAAAGACCAAACAGGAAGGCAAATATATCTTCAACTATAAAAATGACTCTATCATGAGACCAGGGTGATATTAATAGTGCACAGTCCTTCTCCAAATGATTTGTTCTTAAAGACTGATTTAACTGACGTGCTTATTTCTTTCTGTCCCAGTTCTCTTCTTTAAATATCTCCTGTTCCTTTTTCCACATTTTCTTTTTTTCTTTTTTTTCCTTTCTGTGAACATTGTCAGATATGTATTATATAAAATAAGCATGAGTTTGTAAGAAAAAGGAGAGGGAGATTATATTCATCATCAGAAGTTGCCACATTTTATCTGTGATTGGACCAACAGACTTTTTATGGAATACACCCAGGGTTTTCATTCACTTTCCTTCCAGTTCCGGGGAGACTATAATCTGCTTTTTTAAGAATAAACTGATTTCAAAGGCTTTTTCCTTCTAAAGAGAGAAACCTAATGTTTGAAATGCAACTACTTTGGAATTTACATTCCAAAGCTGACTCACTCAAAATAGAATATATTAAAGACACAATATAGATAATAGATAATAGTTTTAGGTTAACTGTGTATATTTAAACCAAAGCAATAATAATATGCTCACTCTCTACAACACTGATCACTAAGGACACTGAAAGCTTAATCTGCTCAGAGCTTTAGCTTCAGCCATCCAATAACCACACGGGTGTTTTACAAAATATCAGAAAAGTTTGGAGGAAAACAGTGCCAGGAACTTCAGCCATCTGATACTAAACATTTTGACCAATATCGTTTATGCTATTATTCAGCAAAGTTGCTACTAGCATTGTATTTTGAAGAAATTAACAATGAAAAATAATTATACAGAAAATACATTGTGGTCAGAGGAGGATTGAATAGCTCATCACCCGTTTGGAACAGATACATCAGCATCGCAACCGCTTGAACTGGATGGGTATTGCTGGGATTGCTATTTTCTAGTTAAAACGAAAGTGAGTCTCCAAGGCTCCGGGAGACCTCGCTCACGGTGGCGAAGCGCCAGCGCCGCGCCCTCCGCGCTCTCGTGGCCTCCGCCGGCCGCCGTCCTGGCGCCGCTGCGCGCGCGGGGCCTCGGGGCGGGGCGCGATGGCGGAGCCCGGGTGAGGCGCGGGTGAGTGTCGGGGTCGGGGTGGGCCCCGGTCCCCTTCTGTGCTCTCTGCTCCCCTCCTTTCCCGTCCCATCCTTCCCTCCCCTGCCTGGCTGTGACGGTCTGGGCGAATTTCCCTTCTTCTGCCCGCGCGATGTCCCCGTTCCCTGTGGGGCCTTCCCAGGGCTTCGCGTTAACGTCGGAAGGAGGAGACGAACGTCCTGGCGGGAATCTCCGGAGGGGTCGGCGGCGGGGATGCAGCTCAGGATGGGCTACCAGCCGGGTAGAGGGGCCGAGCCCAGCCGGGCTGCGGGAATGTGCGTGGTCCAGGCGGCGGCCCGGCTGCCCCTCGCCCGTGGGCCGTGCTTCTGTGTGTGTTTATATGGATATGCATACGTATTGTTTACATTTTTACGTTTATGAGGAGAGACTGCGGGAGCTGGGTCTGTTTAGTCTGGAGACCAGAATACTGAGAATGGGTCTCATTAATGCGTATAAATATCTCAAAGGCGGATGCCAGGCTCTTCAGGTGCCCAGTGACAGGACGAAGAACAGCGGCCATAAACTAAACCGCAGGAAGTTTCACTTTAACGGGAAGAAGAGCTTTACATTGAAGGTGGCAGAGTACTGGAATAGACTACCCAGGGAGGTGGTGGCGTCTCCTTCTCTGGTGACATTCCAAACCCACGTGGACACATTCCCTTGTGACCTGTTCCAGGTGGCCCTGCCTTGGCAGGGCTGGATCATCTCTGGAGGACCCTTTCCAATGCCACCAATTCCATCATTTTGTGATATGTATATATGTACACACATATGAATTCTTTAAACTCGGTCTCACTGCGTATTAAGACTGCAGTTTTCTTCTGCTCTGTGTGAGGCCAGGATAAAATACCGGGGCTTAACCGGAGACACCTGTTGGTAAATAGCTGAAAAGAGTGGAAGATAGAAGTCCTGCACTGGTATGTGTGAGGAGATTGAGAAGGGGTGACCAAACCAGACTGGCACAAGGGAAGTTTTATTTGTGGCAAGTTGTTAAAACAACTCTAGTTTTTTATTTGCTTACTAACATTTTTAAAAATAAAAATATGATGTTCTGTAGGTGCAGCTTGGCTGTGTGAGAAGAATACATTAACTTCTAATTGTATTATCACTATTTATTTCAGTCATCCTACCAGAATAACAGCAGGACTCTGGTTTATTTTTTTTTCCTTGTAGGAGATCTCCTTGAAGGAGATCTCTTGCACACATATAGAACTAGTACAGATATCAAGTAATCAGTTTTAAAATAACTTCACAGTGTTTTAATTAAAAAAAAAATTATGAGTGACTTGAACTAAAATTTAGTGTTAATCTTTTTCCCTTCTTTCATTCAGAATTTTAAACTGTTTGGAGACAATCTGGAGGAAGTCTGAGATTACTTAAATACTTCTGACTTTGACAAAAAAAAACGACTATAGAAGAAGGATAAAAAGAACAGTACCCTTGCTCAGGAGACAGGGAAAACATGGGAACTTTTCCACCATGCAAGCCAGCCAGCCAGTGTGTGTACCTGGTCCACATGAGGTCAAACTGAGCAAGGAATGTATTTCTGCAAAGGGAGCATGAGTGCTTGTTGGACAATAACATGAATTCATGGTTTTCTGTCTGCTAGTTCTGCTTGTTCATGCCATGTCTTTTTTTCCTTTTCCTCCTCCTTACCCCCCCCCACCTCCCAGGTTTACTGTCCAAGAGGATTTAGACCTTCCTTAAAAAGGTAGGAATTTTAGTTTGTATTCTTTCCTCCATGGGTCAATGAAGTAAGCTAAACTTATTTGTTTTTCCAACTCCTCCATTACATTGCATATTTTTCTGTAAGAGAGAAAAAACAACAAATCAAAACTTTTTATTCCCTTCCTGATATGAATTGGTAGCTTTACCTACATATTCTCTGTGGTATAAATTAGTGTAAGAGATGTCACCTTTCCATCATATTCTTTATTGCTAGACTTTTCACAGATGTTTCTTTTTGTTCACCTGTGGCTACACAATTGTATAGATTCTGTTTTTTTTTAATTTTGAAGAATACTAATTGCCTAAGTAGCTAAGTATCTTTGTGATATCATTCTGTTCCTTTTTAAGTTAAATGCAGATGTATGATGGTTCAGCTTACATGAAGTTTTATTTTGAAGTATATTTTACAAGATTGAAGGACACATGCTGGGAAAATGCACGGGTGTTTAACTTCTTATGTTTTTCAATAATTCGTTTGCAACATCTGGAAGTGTTTTTATGCTGGTAGCAAATATTTGGTTCCTGAAGTCTAATTTTAAAGAAATTTAAGCCTTGTTTTTTTCTTCTTCATTGTCGGTTAGGAAAGTGTTGTATTTTCCCTGTAAACTGTGAAATACCCTCCTATGATTTTCTTAGTAAACTGTTGGTTTATGTAAAGCACCCGAGTTTCCAGTGGTAATTCTGACTTTATTCTAAGTAGGAGTTACAGCACAGTGTGGTGTGTAATTAACACGCTAACTTTTTTTGTAGGCTCTTCTAGCAAATGGCTTTTTTTGATTCCTGAAAACTAGTCTGCATTTTCACACCTGCTGGGAGATACATAGGCATATATATTTAGCTTCTTGTGGAAAATATAATTAGATATTAACAATCTTTTAATATATTATTCTAGCCAGATTATAGTATATTTATTTTTTATTAGTTTGGTACAGTTGTTTAACATTCTCTACCTGAAAACATAAATTTTTATTTTACTGTCCCAGTGAACGAGCTAATTCAGATGAAAGGCCTGTGGGATCAGGAATTCTAGGAGTAGTCAGGTTTGTTTTCAGAAGGACTGTGAATAGTCCTGGATAGTGTCCACACACAAATAAGAGAGCCAGAATGGCCTCTGAAGCAGTCACTTGGATTCTGTGCCTTTGATTCTTCCGTGATGTGATGAGTACATCCATCATATAACATGAACTCAATATCTTATTATGATGACATGATTAAAAATACCTGTATCTTGAATGTGTCATGTCAGAGGAGATGAAGGGTTTTTGAATAGGATATGACAAGATTATTTATAAATAAGCCCTTAAGAGTCTGTGTGGTTTGTGACTTTCTCCCTGCCTGTGTTTGAGGTTGAGAGAAGAGGGCATTCAGGAAGTGTCTCTGATAGTGAATTGTTTCTATGTGCTCAGTATCCATTGTGGGTGTGATACATTGCACATATGCTTAGAGGTAATATCTGACTCTTCTTTATGAGAAATGTGCAGTAGATACGAGGCTTTGGTTTTGTATTCAAATGCTTTCCTAATGCCAATCTTCTCCAACACTTCTTGAAGATGCCTGCTGCCTGTGAGTCAGTGCTTGAGGATATTGAAGACATCGTGTCAGCAGAAGATTTGAAGCCGCACGATCGGCAGTTTGTGAGAAAGAATGTTTTTCCCAAAGTGCGAAAACGCAACTCCCAAAAAAATGTTCAGGCAGATGATGAGCCTCCAAGTGACAGGTAAAGTCTTACATTGACCCTGTGTTGGTGCCTTTCTTGTATCTCATATGTGCTTGTCAGCTTTTAAAGATAAGGTGGAAGATTGTGTTACATCTTAATGTATAATCTGCATACAAGATAAAAATGAGTTAAGTAGTCCTTATAGAATGTAGAGAGAATAAATAATAAATCCTAAGCATATTTCTTTTCCTAGACAGATTTTCTGTAGAAATCAGTTACTGCTGAGATATTGATGAATGGAATAATCAGACTGGAAAAATGGTCTCTGTTACGCTTTTATATGTAAAAGATTTCTGAAAAATTATCTGTGTAATTACCTAAATACAATAATTGAAATACTTAATTACGTAAATATAATTAATGAAAATACTCAATTGCCTAAATACAATCTCAGATCTTCAAAACAAAGTTCTGGAGTACCCTTTTGACATCTGAAATGAGAAATAGGAGCAAAATCCTGAGAGTTCCAAAAGGGTTGCAGTTGGAAAGTCATCTTTTCCAAACCCACTGCATGAGCACTGCCACAAAGAACCACTTGGCAGGACTAGGTAGTTTCTTAATATCTCCAGGAGCTGGAGATTCTGCATTCTGCCCGAGTAACCTGTGCCAGTTCTTGGTCATTCCTAGAGTGAAAAAGGTGTTTCCTGATGCTCAGAGGGAGCCTCCCATGTTTCAATTTGTGCTTGTTGCCTCTGGTTCTGTCACTGGGTGCCACTGAAAAATCACGGCTCTGTGTTCTTTGCACTCTCCATTCAGGTTTTATATGCTTTGATGACATCACCCGGAGCCTTCTCTTCTTCAGGCAGAGGAGCCCTAGCACTCTGAGCTGTTTCTGTTATGAGGCATGTTCCAGTCCCTTTATGTTCTTTATGTCCCTTTGTTGGACTGTCTCAGGACGTCCCTGTCTCTCTTGCAGGTGCATCCTGTCAGGTCCCAGGAACGTGTGCGTGCTCAGTATGCTAAACTGTTTATTCTCTGACCCAGTGTCCTTTCATGAAGGGTACATCATCCTTGCTTCGGTCTTTCAACCTGTTTTCTGCGTCCTGGGATTTGCAAAGGCTGTACTTATCTTGTGTACATCCTGCAAGTGACATGGTGAAACTTCTTTTGAGCTTGCTGTTTTATTTCAGTGGAAATAGCATGCGATTTTTCCTACTTGTGATTTCCATAGGGACAGAATCAGCTTTCTGCTACGGTGGAATTGATTCGAGTATAGGTCAACTAGTTAATGATCATAGTTTCTACTGCAGGTCTGAGATCTGATTTTTTTTTCTTTTATTTTTTTTCTTTTTTCACACATTAGTTTCAAGTTGGAGGATAACATTTCCCTAGATGATAAAGATGAAACTAAATTGTATGTGGAAATTTAATTCCCTGTGCAGAAAAAAACCTCTTGGTTTGCACTTGTGTTCAAAGGAGATTTTATATGCATAATAGTGCATCTTTATCCTCATGCCCCTAAAAGTGCATTGGCCCCAGTTTGCCAGTAATGTATGGACAGCTGAACTGGTGCTCTGTAGGTACTTCACACAAGTACTTCATGCCCCAAACCGTTCAGGTACTATATATTCTCTAGAAGGCTGTGTTTCAGTGTTTTGTACCCAAGAAAGTGCATTGAACATGTGTTGTTTAGACAGCAGGAAGTTTAAATACCCTGTGTTTACAGTTAATGATCATTAAAGTTCCATCAACAAATATCTATTTTTAGCTAGGGGAAGTGTCTGTTAAAAAAGAAGCATGGAGGGGGAGGGGAAAAAAAAAGGCTGTAGGCAGGGTGCAGTATTGTGTTCCAGGATGTGTGGTGTTCTTGTACTGGCATCTTAGCTCATTGGCAGTTATCCCAGGAATTTCAATGAGAGCTTCTTACAGAACTTTTTGTTGGTTTTTGGAGCCTTGTATGTGCTAGCTCCACACTGCATGTCTGCCATGCTGCTGCTCTAGCCTGGAAAGGTTGGGATGGGGGCTTTCTGCTGTTCGTGTGGCTGGTGGCCATCAAGTTAATTTATAGAGCTGGCTTCTGTGGAGGGGGCTACAGTTAAGGCATGCCATAATATCAAAAGGTTGCAGTTTATTTGCTAGTGGCCCAGCTTTCGTGCTGTCACTTGAAGGTTACTTGTTCCGTGATAATTCTGAGAAAGATGGGGAGTTTAAGTTTGGGATTTTTCTTTTTTTTTTTGTATTTATTTGTGTGTTTTGGTGGAGTTTTTCTTGTTGCTTTAACATAACTGCAATGTACTGAATCTGTTGTTATCCTACAGCTCCTGTACCTTTTCTGTGCTAAAACTCTTTTCTCTTTTCTTGCTAATTGTGGTGGATTGACTCTGCCACAGGGGAGAGAACTGGAAGAGTAAAAGTGAGAAAACTTGTGGGTTGAGGTGGAGAGATAAAGTGAAGGAAGGTGCAGGGAAAAACCCCAAGTAATGCAAAAGCAGCCATTTGCCACCTCCCACAAGCAGACTGGTACCCAACCAGTCTCAGAACAATAGCTATTTTGGAAAGACCAAACCCACAGCTTTTATTGCTGAACATGATGTCATCTGGAATGAATTAGCCTGTTGGTCAGCTATTCTAGTCATGTTCCTCCCAACCTGTTGTCCATCTGCAGCCTGCTTGTGGTGGGATGGAGCACACTGGGAAACAAACAAGTGCTGTTCCAGGACAGCTGAAACACCGATGTGTCAACCTGTTCCAGTCACAAATGCAAAACACAGCCCTGTATGGGTTTTTGTTACCCAGCAAGACCTAATACCCATCACAATAAAATGACATAGTAACTGTTTTTCCTCAGCTATTTTGGAGTTGTTACTTTTTGCACTGCATACTTTATGTTTGAAGAATTACAGTTCATTCAGTCCGTTCAGTGGGCTTAAAGGGGAAGCCTGTTCATCATTTAACTTGCATTTCTCCTTTGTTTTTACTTGATAGCATTATTCCTGGTGTTCAGAAAATCTGGATTCGTACATGGGGATGTTCTCACAATAATTCAGATGGTGAATACATGGCTGGACAGCTGGCTGCATATGGATACAAAATTACAGGTAACAGTGTGAGTGAGCCCTGTAATTCAGTTTTTCTGGAGTGAATGTTCCAAGCTGTCAAGCTGTCATCAGATGTTTTCAGTCTTAATTATGATTTTAAAAATCCCCTTCTGATCCCTTTCTGATTTGAAGATGAGGAGGTGAAGTGTTTTCCTGGCATTAAGCAGAATGAGTGCTTTCAGAATGGTTAGATTTTCCTGACATCAGGGCAGATATCAGATAGATGTCATTCAGTGCCTTTTTTTGACATTTTACTTGCTAAACTGAATTGAAAAGTTTTCACAGGAGTGAATGGAAAATATATTAATTCTTGGGTTTTAACTGTAATTGATGGAACCCAAGGAGAAGAGAGAGAGAGGCAGTGTGTTTTCACTTGATGATGTGTGTATTTGCCCTGGAGCAGTGGCGGTCTACTCCAGCTAAATGATCTTTTGTTTCAGGAGAGATGATCTGTAGGATGGAGGTGGGATGATACCTTTGATTGGAGTCGGGATTGTACATTGTAGGTTCCAAAGAACTGACAGTGCTATTTCTCCTTCCCTTCCAAGTACTTAAAAAATCTCCCCATCATCTTGTTCTGCCTCCCCACTCCTAAAAATAGCCCTGAACTTGTGGTTATGCTGACCACATTCCATTTCATTAATGGAAAATATGCTGACAAAAGAGTTGAAAAGTTGGATTAATACCGTATTTCAATAGACAAGTATTATCTTAATACTTATGTGTAGCTTTTGACTAGTCAAAATATAAACTTAAATTCTGTTAATTAATTGAAGTTCAGGTGTGTCTTGCACCTAAACTTGTATACTGAAAGACTGCATAGTTGTCTGTCCTGACATTTTTCTGAAAACAGTCCTGATTTCACAGAATGGCTGTTTCTTTTCTTCAGCGTGTCATGATACTGTTAAACAGTTGCATTCTCATTTTCCTGTATAGGTTTTGATCTTTCTTACGTAGAAATAAGACACTGAATTATTCAAGTGCCGAACTATTTGAGGGAACCCAGATTATTAAATTAGTACTACAGCTCTGGAGTAGGTATGCTCTTTCCACAGGCAAGTGGAATGCTGGCCCAGAAAAACATTATTTGTGGCAGCTGTTTGTATAAGATTGTAAATATGTTGTCATTATGGCTGTCTTACATTTAATTCCTCTTTACCTTAGTTGTTCTAATGCCTATTATTCCAGAAGCTACTTTTGGCTTGTCAGAATTCAGATGGCAGTTCTGTGCACTTGGAATTTTACTGGGAGAGGTGTAGAAAAGAGTGCAGTGAAGGAAGGAACTACCTTAAATTTTTGATAGCTTTTTAGAAAATTAACTTTTTATAACATTAGAATAGAAGTAAGTCTACATCTAGTCTGAAACTGAGAACTAAAAACCTAATAAAAGTTGCAGTTGCTGGGAGAGGAGTCACAGAGTAAATTTGGTAGTTGTACACTAAATTGACGTCTAGTTTCTAGTCATTATTAAATCTAAGTCTTGATTTGTTTTATGTTAATGTATGCACATACATTAAATGGAGCAAACAAAAAAGCTTCAGTACTAGGTGATAGGCAGAAATTATGCAGTGTAGTTTCTTTCTGAAATTAAGTGATTCTTGTCAGTCTGTTCTTAAGAAGGCATGTTTGTCTTTTTTTATATTAAGTCATCTGGAAGTTAAGATAGAATGTCCAATAGGGATTTATCTTTTTGTCCTATACAGTGAAGCAGCTACTCAGTAATAGTAACTGTTGCTTAACATGATCCAAATGTCAAACATTTCTTGAAATTAAACTCAATATTTTTATGGTATGCAAAAAATAAGAAGTTTTGCAAGAGCTATTTTGTAAATCAATCCCTGTGTTGTTAGAATTTGTTAGTTTTATTTAAAACTGTTATAATCTTGGGGCAAAGATGATAGAAATGCTCACTAAGATGAAAGATTGTTGTCACAATGTCTTGGACAGCTATTACTTAAAACTGTTTGGATTAATTTATTTCCTACATGTTCCTAAGCTTTTGAGACAACACTTACCAAAAAGATCCTGGAATGAAGTTCTGGCTTTAGAAAATAAGATTTGAGCTTTACTTGCAGTTATTGCTCCGTTATGAAGGAGTCAAGCACTATGTCTAGTGTCTTCTGTCTAACTGCGAGATTGGAAAAAAACAGAAGGAAGAAAAGCAGCATCAGACACCTGTTGCTAACCGGAAGTTGTAACAATGCAGCCTGCCTTGCAAGTTAACTTGTCATGGATATAATGTCCTTGCTTTTCATGTATTTCAAAAATGTTCTTTATGTAGAAGCACCCTTTGTTGCTTCCAAGAGTGCCTGTATCCAAAGGTGAAAACTGAGGGCTGTGCTTTTCACAGCAAAGATTGCCTCTATCTGGGGAGAGACCAGAATGTGAATCAGCAATGTACAGATACTGCAATAGCAGCAATGGTGATTAAAAGTCAGAGACTGCATCAGCTTAAAAATAGGCAAAGGGAAGCCAGCAGAAGAGCTGAACCTATTTTTGTGTCTGCTTTTGCTGTGAAGGTGGGCAGCTTTCTGAACAAATCTTTCATACCATCCTGTGGGAACACAAAGTTCCTTTGTGAGCCTGAGCCACACAGAAATGTGTGGACCAGCTGCTATCAGTGTAGGGCTGTACCATGGGTACTTGTTCATATTCTGAAAATGGTGTAGCTGATGATGGCTTTACTGGTTCTAAAACTGGTTTTGGTTTCTTGGCAGCATGACTTGCTGTATAGTTTAGACATGCCTGCAGACCTGCTGGAGTGCCCCCTCTGAGATACGCCCTGGAGGAAGAAACTCTCATGGTACAGACGAGTAATGCCTGCTGTGAAAAACAGGAAGTGGGCGAGCTGGGAGCTTTCAAATATTGTGAGGAAGATTTTTGTTTGGGAAGGGAGTTCAGTATGTTTGCCATGTAGCTGCACTTTCTCTTTGAAAAATTGAACTGCTCATGTATGGTTAGACATAGAATGCTTTGACTTCTGAAGTGGGTGGTTGTATTCACATATGTTGACATGTATGTTTCTAGTTCTGTGGAATTAATGAGTTTTGGCCCAGCTTTGAATGCATTTTGATAGATGAAGACATTGAGTATGCTTGTTATTTTGTACAGATTGCTTCTGGCTCGGGGCTTTTCAGGTCCAAAGCATTCCTTCCTCAGCCATTGTAAAACATGCTAGGGGCAGGAAAGGCATTCCCAGTAACTTAAAAACATCAGAAAAATGAACACTAGCTTTCTCTTTTATGAAGGTGAAGCAAAAACGGTCATTAAACATTCAGTGAGGCTAAACCAGTCACAGTTTATCTGCACTACAATTTTGTGGATTTTAGAAACAAATGCTAGCGAGAACATAGTCCTCCTCTAGCATGGGATTCTGCAAACAAGAATTGTTTCTGATAGTTCAGTGGGCTTGGCTTTGACGTAGCACTTAGAAACTGGGTTATGTTACAGACCTTTAGCTTTACTTGTGCAGTATTAGACTAATTTAAAATTAGTTCAGGCATCCTATTCGCTGTCTCAGAAGTTTCTTCTGTAAGTGTGTTGGGTGGAAAGTTGATGTGTAGAGCTCACTCCATTATTGTGTTTGGTTGGCAGGATTTGTATCAGTGAGACTTGCCAATTCTTACTGAATCTTAGTATTTATAGTCCAAGTTAAATGTCTTACAGCTCTGTAACTCCCTGTGTAGAGAATTTATGTATTTCTCTAAAGCAAATATCAAATAATATTTTGAAATCCTGTTAAAAAAAGTATCTGAGTATCTTCTACTTGTTAATTTTCTAAACACTTGTCAGTTTTGCTTACCAGTGGTTATAACTGAGGTATCATTAAGACTCTCCATCTGCTTAAATAACACATTTGAGTAGAAGAAAGAAGAAGACAAAGAAGAAAAAGAGATCTCCTTAAGACCTTATGTTGAAAAGAAGACAAATGTAAAAGGAAAGATTCTGCTGTTGAAAAGCAGATGAGGTGCTACAATCTAAAATGGACTTCAGCATTCAAAGGCACTGTCTTGTGTTCACTGTATTGCATAAGCCATGCTTGTGTAGACTTTGGTCTTCCCCATACAGACGCAGCAAAGCATGCTGCAGCATGAGTTTTATTCATCCAAGTGCAAAATAAAGAGAATTACTAAGACTATACAGGAATTGATTCATGGGTTGTGAATCACTTCAGAATATGGTCCTTCGTTTCAAGTGCTGTTTTAAAAGTACTCTTGTAATACACAATAAAATATTAATACTAAATTTTGATTTATTTTATTGCTTTAGAGATCTCTTTAATAGGTTGCTGTATTAAAATAAGCTCTCTGCAGCCTGCATAATAGTTGATGAACTATTTTGACTAAGACCTCTGCTGGTTTCCAGTGTATGCTTTTAGTTGCTTGGAATCAGCAGTAGGTCTTTCCATTTTTTGCTCTCCACCCTGCTGATAATGCTCGTGTGTTCCTTCATAAGTGTCATGTATAATGGTAGTGACTACTGTGTAATTTTCGGGGTGAGCCATCCTCATTGTGAGGTATTTTTAGTATTCGTTATTAAGCTAAAAGACAAATCTTAGCTGCTTATAAGTGCCTTATCAGTCAGAGAATTCAAAGTTTGTCCTTGTGTTTGGATTTGTACTTTTCAAATGGTTGTGAGTGCAGTTCCAATTTAGAAAAAAAAAAGATAATTTACAATCCTTTTTTGAGGGGCAGGGTATGCATGGTGTATGCTTAAATATGCAAAATACCGCACACTACTTTTCTGTTGATGAGAGGTGTTTCTGTTTTCTCTACAACACTACAGTCATGAAAATGTCTCTCAAGCATCTGAGCAATGGAGAAAAGTGAACGGAGAAGTAAATTCTGGTGGTTTAGACCTTCACTGAAGAATCCCCCCATTGTCTATAACTTGTAGATTCACAGCCCTGTATGATTTTTGCATTGCTTGGTAACCTTACCGGCATACCTGTTCTGCCACAGATATCTCTTTCAGATTGAAGCTGATTCATAATCTGGGTGTAAATGCTTTTGGATGTTGCTACTGAGCAAGGCAGTGAAGTAACTTATTTCTGTACCTTTTGTTTTGAGATAATTGCCTTACAGTTCCAGCGATGCAGATTCCTGCTTTTAGAAGACTGGAGTTGCTGCTTGTCATAAGTTTGTTTTGTGTGATTATTCTTGGTGCTCAGGCTTGAAAAGTGTGTTCTGACGTGCAGTTAGTATGGGAGTACTTGGGATGTGGGTGTGGAGCTTTTCTACTTTTTAGATCTGAAACTTTTGTAGTGAGATGGTTAGGAGGATGAGAGAGGATGAAATGGGCCATAGCAGGGAAAAAAGCAAATGAGCAGATGAGGCTCATGGGATCTAGTAGATGGACTTGCACAACTGTAGATGATCAAGATTTCACAGTTTGTTGGAAGGAATAGATATTCCCTGTTCATCGAGAACTGTCTTGTAAGCCAGCGAGGGGCACAATGAATCTGGATATTGTTGAGATGTTTTCTTGCAGTGTAGGGTTCATACAGCATCATGCTGTGACTCATCTGCAGCACTGCATGTACCCTAACTCTCTGTAAACTAACGTATAATTGTGGTTTTGGCAGCTGTGTATTACTGCTCCAGTGTTCCCTGTAAAACTTCCTAACCCGTGTGTGGCTAGAGTTCTGTTACTTATCACTTCTGACTTTTAGCACAGTGCATGATACGCGACCTCATTGTGGTGAGTTTTTCCTACCTCAGCTTCCTCAGCATCAATTTCTTATTCCTGTTAGGCAACTTTCTGTTAAGTGGGGAGTCCAGCTTTGAGGATGTTGTCTCCGTTACAGGATTGAGTTCTTAAACTGGGAAATGTGTCCCCTGTTTATGGGGGAACTAGATAAGAAGTAGAGTCTGTTTTCTCTTCATAATGATGTCTCTGCCATTAGTGCTCGATATGACAAGTGTGTACTGTCTTTATCCCCTTTAAGATTGTCTATTCATCTGTTAGTGACTTTGTTTTTTTTTCTTTCAGTGTTTTCATTTCATGATCATAGGGCAGGCAACTTAAAGTTGGGAGCATGGTGAAGAACCTAACAAATCCTGTGTGCACATTATCTTCAGAGACACTTGTGGAGAGCTCACATAGATTAATTTAAGCATTCATGACATGTTTAGGGTTAATTCTAGTGACAGAGCATTGGCTGCATGCTCTGGTGGTTGTGCAGTGGAGTTTAATTCTGGTAATGCTGAATTTCATGTAATCCAGAGGAATGAATTTGAAAAGGATTGAACCATGAAAGGTAAATTTCAACTCCTGGTAACATCCATCCTCCTATCTGGAATATGTCCCTGTAGTAGATGGTTAAGCAATTAGCAAATGAAGCGTAAATAGCAGTGATGAAGTCAGTTCAGCATAAACACCCAGATGATGAGGAGCTTTGTAGGGTGTTCTACAGAGACATTAGTTTCACATGTCTCATGGTTCTTCATGCTTAAGGAAAATTTATTAGTAGACTTATGAAAGCTAATGGGAGAACAGATAATTTTTTAATAGCCTGAAGAGGTTTCTTTGACCATGTACTCTCAGAGGTAGGAGCAGGATTATATTTTGATCAGGAACATTTGTAGAGCCCTTTAAAATTATGTGCTTGTTATCCTGTATGACTGGGGAGTAGTGGTGGAGAGTTAATGTTCACTGCAGGCTCTTGCTTCAGTTTGGCTGCCGTTTCATTTATCAGAAAGGATGAAGTTTAGCTGCCAATGAGGACAGAGTTCTTTGAACTTGCCATATTCACAGTTTTGCATTAAGATGTTTTAAATATATTTTGGGAATGCTTTTTTGTCAATTGCAATGCGGATGCCTCTGTATGTGAATTGCTGTAAGTTACTCTGGGGAGCAAGGCACGCCTGGGTGAGTTGCTTTCTGGCTTGTTGCTTTTAAGAATTTTGAATGTAGCACAACTTGAACTGTTTTATGTCTCCGAATACAGAACGTTAATCTGTGGTGTTCTCTGTTAGGCCAGAGAGCATACTAGAGAAAAGACTGCCCTGTGATTGTGGAGGCTGGCTGGAGACAGTAGATATGCACTAAAACATAATAGACGCAAATTGGTTTTGGTGCTTTTCCTCATTGATTGGAGCAAATAAAGACGGAGGAGAAAAACAAGTGAGAGAGAGAGAGAAAAGTGCTATCAGACTGAATGTAATTTTTTTTCCCCTTTTCGTGGCTGGCTTTGGTTATGTTCATGTAAGCCTGGTATGTGATTCCGTGGCTCTCAGGTGTTAAAACAGGTCCTGTCACTTAGTGAACAAGTAATGGAACATGTAGCAATTTTTTATCCCTCCTCAATTCCCATCCCATGCCTGGAGTGTGTCTGCTGCTGTTCTAGCTCATCTGTGCTTTTAATTTATGCCTTTTTTTTTTTTTAATGATACAGCTCTGTGTCTCCCCAGGCCTGCTTGGCTGTATGAGCGAGTTTGGACATTACCCTTCTGGTTTATTTCTAAAAGACTGTTTATACAGTGGTCACGCACACACACAGTTGGGATAAGGTAACGTATGAAATAGTTGAGGCTTTTTGAGCAGGAGAAGGTTTGAAAGGCGAGGCGCGCTCTGCCGTGGGTCTGGGCGGGAGCCTTGGCGCGGCGGTGCCGTGCCGGGAGCAGCCGAGAGGGGGCAGCAGTAGCTAAGGAGTGCGGGGCTGCGCTCCCGCCCGCCAGGAGGGCTCCGCGCCTTCCCAGCCCGGCTGGCCTCGGAGCCGTGGGGCCGTTACAGGATGAGCATTAGGCACCTGTGAAGTACCGTCGTATGCATTTGACTAAACCTGCTTTCTGTCATTCTGATATTGTGCCGGTTTAGTTGGCGACTTTGCTGTTGATTGTGAAGGTCGATGTTTTGTGCTTCTGTTTTGTCTCAAGAGTTACCGCTTTTTAGCTCCAGTTGTTTTTTGTTGGACTCAGTTTCCCTTCTAGAGAGTCTGTGTTAAGGAGATGAGATTCATGAAGTGTAGTTGCCTAAATGCACCTTTTTGAAGAACTGTTCAATTTGGAACCACTTTCTGCTTTATGTTCGCTGGTCTGGATAGGCTGAGTTACTTTTATATACAGACTCCTCTTTGAAACATTATTTGAGAGTTTGTTTATAACGGTCAATGTATTGTTTTCTTTGAGGAATTATTAAAAGATTGTTTAGTAATCTTATGTACACTGTCTTACTGTGTGTATTTCACCAAGATACTAAAAACTGTAAGGACTACTGAACAAACACTACTTGTTGAAATGCATTACTACAGCATAAATAAAACTGAGTGTAAAGGCAGATGATGGTCAGGTTGGACGTCAGAATTTAATTGTATGGGTACCTAACAGCTTGTTAGGGCTAGCATTAGGTAACTGTTGTCGCTAGTGTTGTGCTATCCTAAGTTTCCAAAGCTAGCTTTTTCATTTGTTCGAGCAAATTCTAAACAATATGCAGCATGTGATTTGATGTGTTTTTTGAGGGAAATTGTCACCTGCTGTGAATCAAAATCCTAACTTGAGAGTGGGTAAGACCTAGCTGCATACTTAGTGTGTGTATTTTGTGTGCTTAATTTAAGGTTTGTGGAAGTACTTGCTTTTTTTAATTGGTTCATGTTGACTGCATATAATTTTCTTGAGCTTATCTTCAGAAATAACAACCACCTCTGAGTTGTATAATTTTCTTGCTTTTTCCATCTACATGTTTTAAATTTATTTTTGTAAAATCTTTTGCTGTGAATGATGTTTGAAATAGTGGAGACAAACAAGTTGTCAAGGGACGAGCTGTCCCTTGTACCTCTTGGGGCAGTAGAACTGTGCCCTGGGAGGTCCTTAAGTTAGCAGGGAAGGAGCTCTGTGATAGTGAAATGACATTGTGTTGCTGTTTGAAGCAAAGCTGGAGCAGACTCCCATGTGACCTGTATTCTCCTTGAGGTGTTCATGAAATAACCATTCAGTCCTGATCTTTTCTGGCATTGCTGTACTCCAAAGCCTAATTTGAAATCAAGTGAGTTATTTACAGGCTCATAATCTTTTACAGAAACTGAGTAATTATTTGGTCTCAGCGATATAGATAGTGAGCCTTTTCAACCAAAGAGAAGTGGTAAGGCTGCTCTGCATCGCAGGATATGCAGAGAAATGGCTTTATTGCATCAAAAAACTGTGTGTTAGAATGTCATAACCTATTTCTGCTGTTCATAGGAAACTTCAGCCTCGTCCTGTTCAGTTTTTGTGATTTTTGTGTTATTTTCAGCCAATGTTGGGGACAATGGGATAGCCATCATGGCCAAACAGCACCTATGGGGACCTTAAGCTGACTGAGCTGGTGCAGTCTTTCCAACAATCATGCTTTGCCAGGGCATTATGGGCCTACAGAAATGCACATCCATCAGTCTTGAATTTGCTGCTATGAATCCTGTAGCTTTTGCATACCACCAGTTAGAGTTAGCAGATTAAGTGTTGGGACTGAGGAACAGGCTATTTAAGCAGAAGACATTAGCTTTTGTCTTGTCTTAAATATCTGGCTTTGGAATTTGCTTACAAGAAAGCTAAGCAGGAACTTTGTCTTGGATAACTATAAATAGACTTTTAGTTAATTGTGCCAAAACTGAATTTCTGTTGATTGGTAGAAGACACTGGTGGGTGTATAGAGAAGTGATTTTTTTGGCTTGCAGTTTAATAGAAGACAGAGCACTCGACTGCAGATTTTATAAGGCATTTTGGACCCGCAGCTTTTGTTGGCTGGGTTTTAAGGGTGAAAGTGTGCTTGTTTGAAATGGATTTCCTAAGTCCTTGTAATTGATTCCCTTTTGAGATTCTGTTGTTTGTTCACGGGTCACCACTTTTCTGCTTGTCTTTATCATGCTTTGAAAAATTCACTTCCCATTTGTTATGTTGATTTTCCTTTGTAAATGTAAAGATGTAGACCGTGAGATGATGGTAAATTTGAGCATCCAGTAGTTATTTAACTAGAAGTTTGAGTCTTATAATTGGCAGTGATGGAAGGAGAATATCAAGTGAATACGGAGTGGAAGTCTTACTAGAAAATAAAAAAAATTAAGAAGTTCTGTTGTAAGACAGTTACCTTTATATATTGCTGATGGTTCTAGATATTCTTTGTAGCACTAGAGTAGAACAAAACACTACCAGAATTTTCTGTTACAGAAGAAAAATCTGATTATTAAAGGGTTTTTTGTCTTGATTTTCATAAAACCCCAAACTCCAGGAAGCTTATAAGGAAGGAAACAAATTCTTTTCCCATGACACTTGTGTCTTTTTGTTAAAAATGGCTTGTTGGAAAACGTACATGTTCAGAATTGTCCTTGAGTCTGTTCATGACTTTCCAAATAAGAACACAGCAGAGCAAGAAAAACAGTATCTTCTGTAGGTGACTGCCAGTTCTTTTACAGGTGCAGCTTTTAAGTGTTGTCAGTGGTTCCTCTCTTTACCGGGGCTGAATTACATTTAAATGGAGGAGGCTGTGAACTTTGCCTCTGCTCTTCGGTGGCTTGAGGAGGAATTCACGTAGTTTATTAGCACTTCAGTTTGATGCTGCTCACCTGCTGCAGGCAGCCCAGCTGCCAGGTGCAGGAAGAAGGGTTTAGTTCTGGGGTGTAAACTGATGCAGAGGAGGAGTGGGAGAGGAATTTTAAGTGGAACTGTTTTACCTCACCACCTGCAGGGAATAGGTTTTGAGTTTGTGTTCATGACTGACACAGCCTCCTCTTAAGACTGCTGCTTTCTGTCGAAGATCATAGGCCAAAAGGTACCTGGCATGGTGAGCTCTCCTTCCTAGGGCTGGGCCAATCAGCAGCTTTTGTTTTAGCTGGGTGTTAAAAACCTGCAGTGATGGACAATTTGTAACCCCTTTTGGATGATTAACTACCTTTCTGGTTGAAAAGTGTTTCTGAGTGTGTGACCTATAGCCTTTAGGTGCCTGTATGTTCTTTAGTGAGCATGGCGAACATCTGATTCTTCTGCATAGTAACCTTTCACATATTTGAATGCTGTTAGGTCTTCTCTCTATAGGCATCTTGTGTTTAGGCTAAATAGATCTAATTCCTAAAAGCTTTTCTCATAGGTTTTGTTCTCTAGAGTTCTGACCTTTCTTGTTCCGTTCCTCTGGACATTACCCATTTTATTTATTTGCATCAATCTTCAAGTACATTAGTATGTTTATCTAGCATGTACAATTTTGATAAATGTGGAGGAGGGAGGTTTTCTGTTGCCTTACTCAAAATACAGTTTATGAAACCTTCAGATTTAGGTTCCAGAAAAGCTGAAATATTGATCAGACTCTGTTAGAGAATAACTCCGTCATAATTGACTTAATGTTTTTGTATAAGATGAGAAATACTGAAATACACTTCCATAGAAAAATACTTACAGGAAATAGTTTTTGGAGTAAAACTGTTTGAAGATGGGGAGATTGAAGTCTTGATGCTAGCTTGTCTACTATCTTAATTAGAATGGCTTGCTTCTCTGTGTCTGTTTTTCAATGTGTCTGAAGTGAATGCTGCTAATTTATAGAGATTCACAGTACTTGTTTTTTAAGGATTTGCTTTCACAGCTCCTTTAGGGCCACCACTGTTGTTCATAACTGTTCTTAGTAATACTACCTGAATCGCTAAGACAAGGATTTTCATCACACTTCTGGTATTTGCTTTTATTTTTTCCCCACTGAAGTTTCAAAAATACTCTGGCACCTTTTGTTTTATTTTTTGGCCATTTTAGTATAAAATCGTATTAGTTCCTTCGTTTGATTCAGTGAAAGTCTTTTAAAGTGTCTATGCATATGCATTGAGACATGGAGAGAGAAAGAAGGCAGAGCGTTACCTGGACTGAGTTGGCAAGAGATGGCTTACAAGAGATGGCTTGTCTTTCATTTAGCACTAAAGCTTCCTTGTGCTGAGTTAAGGTATATGCTTGTGAAACTAGAGCTATAGACTCGGAATGCTTTGTTTTAGTGTTTTGTGCCGTGGTAAATTTCTGCAAGTATTTTGTGCAACTTGATCTGGTAAAGAAGATGCCATTTGTTGGGGCCTTAAAAGATCCTCCCCCCGCCCATTATGTTGGAAACCTTGAATTTATTGGCCTGTGTAACTTGAGATGTTTCAACGGTTTTAGTCATGACAGGCAGAGAAATCTTCACTGCTTAAAATATGGGAAGGTAAGGTATTGTAGAAACATTAGATCAGTTTGATGTCTGACTTGCAATAAGAACTGCGCCAAGACTACATTGCAGTAGGAGTTCTACTAATGCTTACTTAGCTTTTCCAGATCGTTAGAAAGATTTAGAAAGATTTTTTTTTTCAGAAATAATGAGCTATCAAAGGTGTTTATAACACCTTCTCTCTTTTAAGAGGCCAGAGTTTGGTCAGTGGGAAGAGGATTGCAACAGTTGGCATAAATTCAGCTTGTAAAGCTTCAGCTTTAGGTTTGCTTATAGCAATTGTACAGGTCACTTCCCTGGTTTCTTTGAATTTCTTTAGAGGAATGAGCACTTACCAAACTTATTTAATTAAAAAAGTGTCAAACTCGGTGTCACAGTAACTGCTGTTTTGTGAGTCACTGCTAGATGGCGCTGCGTGACCGCGGTGGCGCTGAAAGTTTCTATTCTTGAGAACCGTTTAAATTAATATTTAGGTTAAAAATGCCATTTGTTGAATTTTATTTTCAATTTAGTCACTTAATTGATCCATCTACAAATGATCTCCTGGCTCAGGGCCTCACTTTGCATTTCTTGAAAGGACTCAAAAGTTCAGAGGAAACCCTAGCGAGCGAGGTAAAATTTTCATTCATTTCCCACAGAAATTATTAATAATGCAGGAGCATTGCATATATTAGTCTTATGTAAATATCCTAGAAGATTATTACAAAAAAATGAGATCCACTGTCACTTCAAATATGGTCATAAAGGAAATGAAGCAGTGATTAGTCTTTTGAGATTAGAGGGATTTGTATTATATTTATTAATTGATGATCATCTGTGTATGTTCATGCTAGTTTATGAACTCTTTCTTTTCTTTATTTTCATGATCTTAGCTGGGACAGTCTGAAATTGTTTTAACTTTTTTTGTAGCCTAAAGTTGGACTTTTGGTTTCAGAGTGTGCTATATAATTGTAAGCGAGTAGTCGTTCATTCATGGGAAAGATCATATCTAAATAAAGCTTTCTGGGTGTGGTTCTAAGATGCTTGCAGTGTGATGCAGCCGGAGTTTTGTTTGTCCAATCAGGATGGCATGAGGTTTTTTCATAATGATCAGCCTTAGCAAGAGGTTTTCACTGTGCGGGAGGTACAATGTGCTAAGCAGTCTGTTTCCTTTACTGTCATGCTTAAAAACATTTTAGAAATTTTGGCAAGGCAGATTTTCATGGGTCTCAGGTACGTACACCAGGAAAGTTTGCATCTCTTAAAGATGTGGATTCTTCCAGCAAAAGAAGAAAGTTTGCTTCAGCTGCAGCTTGTTATAAGTATCGTTAAAAAAATCCCAACCAAACTCCAAGGGTCTGTGAAATGCAAAAATGGCATTTATGTTACCAGACTGCATGTTTTCTGTGTGCATGTATGAATTTTTTTTTCCCATTGTAAAAGTGTGTTTTAATCGTTTTTCTTTTGGGAAGGGGGAACAGATAAAGTTGGTGAATGCTATAGTTGTTTCTTACAGTAATGATTACATGGATTTATTTGTTAGAATATATTTATTTACTTCCTGAGATCTTGTGGGTTGCTGTCTTGGATCACAGCTCTACTGGTGTATCAGTGATTATTTGCATTGTGCGTATACGACATCTTTAGTTTGACTCACTTTCCTGGCACCAATTGAAATCAGTTGATAAATTTGAACTTGAAGTTCCAGGTTTGCCCCCTAGCAAAGGGGGCACATACTAAAGGGCAAATGTGATATTTTACATAACCCTTTGGTTTAAAAAAAAAGAAAAAGAAGAAAGAAAAGAAAAATATTAGCAGATTCTAAGGAAATATTGAGCATCAAGAAGAAGTTATTTGCTTTTCTTCAGCAGCAAAAACCTTTATTAGAACCATTTTTTTCACGGTTTTTGGGGAAAGCTCATTTGTATTGAAGTGTTTTTAGGGATGCTGTATAGCAGAATGAAATTAAAAGCAGTTTTTAGCCATATATAACTCAGGATATTGAAGTAATGGTGATCTGGATTAGTTAGCAGTATGTGGTTGGATGGCAAAACTTAGATGTTTGTATCTTTAAACAGTGGAACACCAAAGAACATCTGTTGAAACTGGTCAAAGTTTCCTCAATTTAGAAAACAATTCATAACTCCAGGAAATATATCCATAACTGGTGATCTCTGATCATGATGCAGTGCTTCTGAGGTAGTTCAGTTTCAGTCTAAAATGTGTAAGAATTAGTTTAACATAATTCTCTTTCTTATTTTGCAGGTTTTCACAGCCTTTGGTTTGAAGCAGTAAGGCAGCTTCTAGGATGAATTAATAATATGTAGTTGATTCAAGTTGAGATCTTTCCTCCTGTATCTCAGTTAATTTGGTTCTGCAGGAAAATGATTTTATAAGGAAACCAATGTTTTTGTGTGAACTGATTTATAGGTTCTTTGCAAGAACAACCTGTCAAAGGACCATTATTTATCTTTTTTTTCTAGAGATCTATACCCAAATTGTGATTCAAGAAAGTGATTGAAGGGGTCAGCATTTTTCAAGCTTACTACTGGTGAACACACAAAAAAGGAAAATTAATGCAAACTGTAAACATTATTCTAAATTTTGTTATATATATGAAGGAAAGAAAATGGAAAATCCCTGTGGACTAGGATTGGGGTTTTATGAGCCCTGAGACACAGAAATGCCTGCTTATCAGTCTCTCACCCCTGCAAAACCTTGTTTTAAGTTTTCATAGCTGTATTTTTAAATTTTCATTAATACAGTCTAACTTTTTGTAAAAGCAATTCCACTCCCATTAACATGTATTTCAGGTACCAGGAAGTAAATCAAGAATAACTTTGATGTGTGGAAAGTGTGGAACTAGTTAAGGTCTTGCTAACATCAAGGAGTGTGCGACTTGTGAAACAAACTGCGGTATTTGATACCGACTTGTACCCAGTTACTTTAGACACATTCCAGTATTGAAAACACATGTGCCATCTATGTTGCAAACCGTATCCTCAAGAAACAGATTCCTAAAATGAAGGATTTAAAGCCTGATGAATGAGGTGGATTTAAGCTGTGTCTTAAATGGAACTAGTCGTATGGCTTTCTATATGCTAAAGCATGTCTTTTTTTTAACCTTTACAGAGTCTACTGATTTTTAACATCGATTTCTACAGCATTGTTTCACAAATGTTTTCATAGTTACACCTTGAAAATAGAGTAGTGTCTTTGAAAATGTCAGTCTGGAATGAACAATGAAAATACTTCTTTGGCAAAAAGCCCTCAAGCAAAAAACTGTTGAAATGGGACTTTCTGTCCTTGTTTAAAGGTATGTTTTAGCTGCTACATTAAAGTCATGATAAACAAAAGACTACCTTGGGAATTCTCAAATATCTATTAAAATAGGTGTTCAAAAATTGTTTTTACCATGCATATCATAGTTTAGGTTTTTAAGTAAGGTCTTATTAGCTAAGTGAAAATATACGTGCTTTCCTGCAGCACCCCCTGGAGGTAAGGAATTCACGTGTTGGCTTTTTCCTTTGCTTGTATGGGGAGTTCCAGTCCTAGCCCAGGCAAGACACTTAGGTGAGATGCATTGTTTTAAATGATGTGAATACCTAATTAGTAATGCAGTAGGTCCAAGTATTTTGTTTTAACCTTATCTTCTCTCAAATTGCATAAATCCTTTCACTGTTTAGTCAGCCTTACAGTTCTGCATAGTTTTTGTGTGTAGAGGTAAGCATGTGAAGTGTGTTAATAAGTTACCATGAAAATAAAGTGGTCAATACAATTTCAAGTTCAGTTCAACTTTCAAGTTTATTTCTTGTTAGTTGATATTTTATTATTTGGGTGGGCTCCGGGTTTTGTGTTTTAAGTTCAGAGGTACTACAACGTATATAGTTAGCCATGAATAAATTGATAAAAGTGATTCTTGTTCCAGTTCTGCTTTGGCAAGTGTAATTGCTATGCCTTTCTGATGTGCCTTATGTGATAATTTCATTTGTGGATCCATACATCACCATTAAAGCAGAGAAATAGTTACACAGTTCCTTGACACATCCTGTAAACAGCTGCAGCTCTGTCTGTGCATCTGATAATAGACAGTATCTGCTTATTGGACTGTCTTGCCACCTGCTTGTAAAATGCTTCTTCTGTCTGAAAAGAAACAGTCCAGTTCTGTATATGTACCCTGTGTTTATACACTGAACAGTATCCTATAGGCTGAAAGAAACAAAACAGAAGGTGGAAGAACCACTTGGCTCAATGGCACCAGTCTAACATTCTGTGATGAAGCTGTGAACGTGTTTGTCTGCTAAACCAGCACTGTGTTTTGCTGAATTCTATCCATGATGGCAAAATTCACACATGATTTCTTTTTGTGTCTGTGAAAAGAATATGACTATTAAAGTTTTTCCCTAATATGATGAGTTAAATATTCTATGTCCTTGTGTTTTAAGGATTACATGATGTTTTTATTTCATAAATAAATAGTCAAACTGAAATGTGCTGTTTTGTAACAAAAGTTCAATGCAACATTAGTAATTAACTATTATGTATAGATTTTCTTGCTGTTTGGCAATGGATGTGTCTCACTGGGAACCAGAATTATTTTAAATACATGGGTATGATAAGGTTCTGTTTACTAGGAGAAAGAAGCAGGTCAAATATATATGTTTTTAGCTTTGCACTAGACAAACAACATTCCAGGTATTTGGGCTGGTTGGTTTAAAAGGAAGTATAATGGATAGTTTCACACTTGGGAAAAACAAGATGCTGTACCCAGGGAAGGAAAATGCTCCTCATTTCTGCTTACACTTGCAAAGACCCATTTCTCTGAGTGCTGGAAACTTCACAGGCATCTGATGATGAGCAGCTCTTGTAGAAGAAGATTAAGCTTGTGTCACTGTTGTTTATAGTATTTGAATTTATAGATCTAAAGTGGCACTTGTTATTCAGGTACCATCCAATATTGTTTGACCCACACATGGAATTCAAACTTGAATCACTTCCACACCAGAGTCTCACTGAATACAGTAAATTGTGTGGGATACAACATTATTTAAATTTGTCCTTGGCTACAGTGTACATCAGTTTGATCTTATTGCCAGTAAAGAGGTGAAGGAGGTGTCAGGGTATATGCTATGGGTGGTTTTCAAGAGAGAAGGGATTAGGCCACACTTTAAGTCTCACTTCGTGGGGCTTCAGTATGAGTGCAGAGAAACAAGTGGTTTCTGAAAGAAAGAGAGAATACTTTTGGAATTGTCATCATCTTGATGGCTCCCTGTGAAAGGTTTAGTCCCTCTATGGGAATGGGAATTAAAAAGATTCTGCTTTTGCTATCAGGAATAGAATTCTTCACTTTATCCTTAGTCACTTTCAAATCTGAAGAAGAAGGAACTACTTATCTTCTGAGTTAGAAGACCAATTTCACTTTTTTCCTGGAAAGTATTTAATGTAGTCATCAGTGATACTTGAGGAACAAACTCTGGTTTACGTGTTCCATTTCAGGGTTTTTTCATATCTCCCTATCCAGTTCATTTGCTGTGGTTGCCATAAAATTCCAAGTACTTGAATTCATCATGGTGGTCATACCATCACCTACCTAATTCAGCAGCAGAAGTGAAGTACAAGGAGTGCGTGGACTGTGCTTGTTGTGCTCTGTATTGTTTGTAAGAAACACTGTAACTGAAGAACTTTGTGCATTGTTAAATGTTAGATTATTTCTGGGCTTCTGACTACACTAAAAGCTTCAGCCCTGAAAGTGTAATGTAAAAGTGTTAAGTTAGAGAAAAACAAACCCCAAACAGGTAGATACTTACCCTAAAACAGTGACAAAATAATTTTTTTACCAGGCCGAGATTGCCTTGACTTTGTTTACGCTGTTCTCAGATGTATCATATATGAAAGGCAGTCATTTTCTGAAGTGACCAGAGACAAATAGCTAATAGGAAATGCACTTATCACTTTTTCATTGCTTTGACATCTAAATGTGAGATTATTTTAAAGAAATGTTTTGGTACCTTTCTTAGTATCTTAAATGGATGCTGAAATCTTTAGTTAGCTGTCTTGAAAAATATGTTGGTAGATTGGAAAAGTAGAAATTGTTCAGAAGGGTGGTTTATGTGAGGAGCTAATCAGATTTTGATGGAAGGTGGTCTAAGTCCTTCACCTGCAGTGATGTTTGTATATGGGAGCTATTCAAAGTAGTTAGCCCACTGTGAACTTTTTAATACAGATTTTAATTAGAGTACTATTCCTACCACCTGCTGAAGTAGAGTTGGAATGTCTGCTGACCTGAAATGAATGCATGTGTTCAGTATTAATACTGCATGTCTGGATCCAGACAGCAGTCTTTCATTTTGACATGCACATAGTCAAAGTAAATTAATGTTTAAAATCTGAATACTTGAAGTTCAGCCAGAGTGCATATGTAATTATCTTCAGGCAAATTTAAATGGAAATGCATATGCTATTTTTATTCTTTCTTTATAGCATGTACAGGTAAAATTTGTGATAATACTTTATAAGTTAATTATGTTAACTTGTTTTTTCCTATTTGTGAAGATTATTTATTATAAAAAATTAGAACATTTCAGTGCATATTTCAGTATGTGCTGTGTGGATTTTTTTCATGTATCTTGAAAAATGGATCTAATTTGTTTTCTAGTTGTGTATATATATGCAGTTAGTCTTAGAAATTATTATTTTGTTGCAGGAAAGTCTAAATTGTTGTAGATTTTGTGGTCAGACAGCAAACTTCTATCTCAGAAGAAACATTCTCCAGTGAACAGCATTGTGTCCTTTCGGAGATTTGGTTGTGATAACAGCATCCCCTCCCTTAACATGGGTATTCTTAAATCTCCCAGAAGAAGGTTATTAGTCTAAATGTTGCCATTCATTCTATCCCTGATCACACTGCAGCAAAATTATTTTAACTTGTATGTATTTAAAAGAGAGCTGCAGCTCTGACAACACAAACATTTTGACACTGTTTTTGTTTGATTGAAAGTCAAGTAAGTTCAAGCACTTAAGTACTTCTCAGTCAGCACAAAACTTTAAAATGTAGCAAAACTGAGGTTCCTGCATATGTCTGCAGAAATGACTATTATTAGCAAGAAAGCTCATCAATGTATTGCTGCATCAATTGCCTTTTGGTACATTATCTGTTTTACTTCTTTTGAGACTATAATGAACATAGGTCCAAAGGTGTTACCTGTAGAGCAGTGTTCAGCTCTGAGTAGTTCAGAGAAACAGACAGTGTTTTAAAATCTGAAACTTATCAAGAACATAAATTTGTGAAAATCAGGCAAACAAAATAGGCCATCCTATCCCCTTAAAACACCCCAATTTATTTTGAATTATTAGCAAATAAAAGAATGTTTATGTTAGTGTAACTGCATTTGTATGTGGATTGTGTTTGAATCTGAGTTGTTATCCTCATCCTGGTTTTTGCTGGTAAATGTCATCTCAGTAGATTCACAGGAGAGATGTAAATGCTGATAACCTGTAATAGGTGAGCTCTGAATGGGAAGTTTTGCTGCTGGACAATGAAGAATCTTTCTTCTTTTGAACTCATGATTGATGACTGCTAGCTGAACGAGGAATGAACAAACAAATTTTTTTAACTTAAGTTTTCCTTCATTAGGTAACTTTCTGGCTTGAATTCACGTTTTACTGTCTAATTATAGAATTTCTTGAGTGTGGAGATTTATTGGTTAAATTTTCTGTTCCAGTCTTTCATGTGTCCTGTTTATAGTGTTTATGGGTTCATCTGATACCTTGCTTCCAGAAAGATTATTTCGTGGTGAATCTTACAGCAGTTTTTCTTGTTTCCTGGTTGAATCTGTTTTTAAACTATCTGCAGGGCAAAAAGAGATTCTTCATTTCTTGTCTTACTGGCCTCTAGAAAGAAATAAATATTGCATTGTGTGCTTGATTTTACAGCAGGAGATGCATATGTGTGATTGCAGAGCCATGTGTTTTGTGAGTAATGTTGGTTTCATTGTATTATGCTTTGAAATAATAATTTTTTAGCTGTGTAATTTTTTGATCTTGATGCGAAAAGTAACTGCATTTCTAATCTGCTGACTCTCTTAAGTCGTCACAAATTTTTCATAATTTCTTACTTTTTTTTCTGTGTTACTTGTGAGAGTAAAAAAAGCCAACAAAACTCAGCCAGGGATTGGTACATTCCCTTATGCTCTCTCATTTTCTTATATCTGTATCTGCATCTTAAGTTATTATACAGTCTTCTTCTATGAGATTCTCTTGTAACAAAATACAAGGTACCCGAACCACACACTGGAAATATCAATCAAGGAAAGAGAACACTGCACATATCAAGAGTAATATTTCTCAGGGTTTTAACTGTGTCATTTCAGTAAATAGGTAATTTAAGTTTTCATCTTAATATGACATAAATCAGCAAAAATTACTTTTTCTAAACCACATTTTGGCCTACTTCTCTGGTCTCCCAATCCCTGGAGTAAAACAAACATTGAATTTCCACAGAAATTTTTCTTCTGTGTTACCACTTTATGAAGGGAGAAGCATGTAAAGTGTGAAATGTTATAAGGAATGCTTTATGAATCTTACTCTTATATTTAATACAGGTGTTGAATTCACGCAGATTTTGCTTCTTTTTCCTCTTAAATGTCAGATAGTGATCATTGCAAATATGTAACTAATAATGTCTTCCTACAAAATAGTGCTATAATAACTCAGGGTTCTCTTCAGCAAATGTTACTGTGTCTTTTGCTATGGTCTGACAGGCATGACCTACATTTAAGAAAGCCCTCTGGGTCTGTCTGGTTCATTGCTGTCTACTTGCAGATGCTTCTTCATAGATCGTTAGTTGAGATGCTCTTGCAGACCTCTAGGTTTTTTTTTGCAACATTTTACTACAGTGGTTTTGCAAATTCATGTTCTCCAGTGGTAAGAGCCTGACTTGTTTAATAGAATTTATGTGGAACTTAGTTTTAAGTATCTTTCTGTCTTTCTACTAGCAATATTGAGAACGTTTTCACTTTATCTCACTGAGCTTCAGGTTGTTCTGAGTTGTTAGATGAAAGTAAATACAGATGAAATATCCAGTCTCTATTCTAAAATCTACCTGAGAGCCTGTTTTCAGTAGACTGTTGGAAGTGGTTTTGCACATAATTTCAAGGCATTTCCAAACCAGTGGATTTTAATAGTAAAGGAGGCTGCCTTGTATTTTCTCCTTTACTAACAGTAGGCTGCTTGTTGTAACTGGAATAACTTTTCAAGTTATGTAGTAGTGATCTTTAAATTCATCAGTAGTGCTTGTGTTTGAAATGCTAATCGAGCAGGCTGTATGGTTTGTACAATTATTAATACTCTTTGTCTGTGTTGCTTAGTAGTTAAGAGGTTAAGCAGTTCATGGGGGGTGATGGGGTGAACAAAAGCAGTTTGCATTTTGTCAATTTTCAACTTCAGATATCAGTAAATCATTGCAGCAGCCTTCCTTATCAGTTGTTTGCACAAAAAAATAAGTGGAATGGGGGAGTGGAGAAAACCTGTTAGAGTTGTGTCTGAGGGGACCATCTGCTGTGGTTCCCAGTGTTGGCAGTGTGATAAGGGATAAGCTGTGTAAACAGAGGTACCACAAAAAAAGGCAGGCCCAGTTCAGGGAGGCATATTTATGATTTGGATTTGGGTTGATAAGAGCCTTAGAAAGTCAGGGATCTTAGAGTAAAAGTCTGTTAAGCAGAGGAGTGATGTATTTAATCTAAAACTCCAGATGTAGCTTATTAGCATGAGTTTGCCTTTGGACTAACTTCTGTAGCTTTCTTCTGATTTATTGGGACTTCGACAAACAGAAAATATGGATGAGTTGCATGGTTAATCCAAATATTAGTACAAAATGCTGACACTTCAGTGTTTTGGAAACGTTGACTAGCAGGTTGTATTAGTGCTTAATCAGTAAAAATAGATAAAGATTTGAAGAATGACTAGCAATGTTAATAAGTGGTTTTTGGGGAAGAAATAGCCAGGTGGCAGAATAAGCATGCCCATAGGAACTGTCAGAAGATTAGCTGATTGACGACTATTCACCTGGCCACAGGTGTCTGTTGTGTATCTCAATTTAATGTCTATATCTTAGACCTTTGGAAAGATGTGAAATACAAAGACACTGCCTCTGGAAGTAGGGAGGGTGTTTCCTGAGCCTCTTGTTAGTCATACAGTGGTTGCTCATTACAGCAGGGTGGGTGCAGGTGGCTGCTAGTCCACCTGCAGCATAGACAATGCTGCATGGATCAAAGAGCTATAGCTCAATTTGGGCTAAGTCAAGCATCTGTTACTAAGGCCTCTCTAAGTAGCTAGTTCCAGTTTAAATTTCTGTATTGGAGTCACTCATGTGTCTGGTTCTATGGTGACTGAAGTAATGGAAAAGGGGGAGTGGTTTTGCATTAAAAATGAAGATAAACTTTTCACCTGTCAGCTTTGGTCTACTTAGCACAGTGTTTAGGGGAAATATATGCACAATTTGGAATTTTTTTGGTTAATATGAGGCTTTTGCTACTCAGATTCCTTCAGCCATGTGTAAGACCTAGTAGGGATGAACTCTTTGGGAAAACTGCACATAGAATAATGTTCTGAGGGAAGGAAAATATGATTAGCTGCTTACTACTACTTGTTCAGGACTGTCTCACTTTCAATCACAAACTCTCCAGTAGCTACATTGAGAAGGTAATAATTTCTTTCACTCAGTGATGATGTGTGAAAACTGAAAAGGTGCCAATACCTTTGCCTTGCTGGAATGGGATATGCCACATTTGGGGAGACTTAGCCTGAGTGGATGTTGGCCAGCGGGTATGTGGTATTACTCCTTTGGAGTGGAGTAGCTGCTATGAACTATTAACCTCTGTGAGGGGTTGGAGCCTGGAATTTGAGGTGCAGAGGTTTGGAACAGGCTGGAACCTGGAGTCTGTCTCAAACCTTTATGACAAAGCGTGAAATTTTCAAATCTGAGAGAAGTTTGAGGAGGGCTGACCTGTAGGTCCGTTTACTTTCTGGTGACTGTATAACATCTGAAGATTTCTATTGCCTATAATTGAACCAGTAACAGCATAAATGTATTATTTTCCTAATTTTGGGATCTGGCAACAGGTTTATAATAGGCCTGTTTAAAATATATCTGCTGCTTTCTCTGATGAGTGCTCTCATACCTTTCTATGCAGGGCTTGACTGATGTCCCTGCTGCACATACAAGTAAGTGATGTCTGTCTGTGGTAAGATTTGCATCTGTGATGTCCAGTGATGGGACAAAAGTCAATGTACACAAACTCAAATACAAGAAATTCCATTTAAGCATCAGAAAAGACTTTTTTTTTAGTAGGGATTTTGATCAAATTATGTAACCTGTCTCTTGAGGTGTAGTCTCCATCCATGAAGACATTTTAAGCCCATATGACCACAGCCCTGAGCGATCTGCTCCAGTTGTTCCTGTGGCCGAGGATGGAGGTTGGACTGGAGGATCTTCATGGGTCCCTTTCCACCTCAGCTGCTCTTTGATTCTGCAAAGTACTGTAAGCTTCAGAAGCTTCTAGATAAGGAGGAAGATGTTGGGGAGGAGAAAAGATTTATGTGAAGCTTTCTGAGTTGTGGGTCCTTGGTGTTTGTATTTTCAGGCTGTGAGCCTGTGCTTGGGTTACTAGTCTATCATGAGGTCTTTATCGCTCTCTTGGAAGAGGGAGGCTGGTTTTCTTGCACTTATGGGAAGTGAGGGAAGACAGAGAAGAATTTTACATAATTTTCCTTTATCTCATGGAAAGTGACATAGGTAGTTTTTATGAAGTTGCATTCCATACTAACCTAGGTACTACTGTCTTTGTCATTTCTTAAGTCAAACTGCCCAAGTCTCTGTAAGGAGAAATGTGATTCTGCTACCATTTCCTTTGATCAAACTATGATCAAAACTTTGGGATTGATGTACTGTTTAGAAGAGTGGCTTCATTTCTTTTCTTCTCAGTTCAGGCTCAGTTATTGATTATGTGTGAAATACTATTGAGGGATGAGAAAGAACTCAAAGTGAGCATAAAGTACTTCTTAAAAATTAATTTTCAAGGCTGAATGCATCACTTTGTCTTTATTAAACCAATTGATGTTTCTTTTATACTCTTTTGAGTTTGTGAAGGTTTTCTTCTTTTTCTGACAGCCTTTTACCTTCATGCTTAGGAGACTTTCACCTTTTATTGCTAGGGCTTAGTTATACTTTCATTGATTCTCATCTTGTAGAATATTATACTTCTTAGCAAGAGTTTCACATGTAAGACTCTCCACACAGAACTTTGAAATTAATGAGACACTTGCTAGGTGGTAGAAGTTGCTGGTTTTTCTTGGATCTTGCAGGAGGAAGACGATATTAAGAGCTTGCCTTTTGTTGTAGGGGATGTGTAGGAAATAGCTCTCTGCTGATGTATCCCTGTAGAAAGAGTAAAGCTTTATCAGAGGCAGAAAATGTGACCTGGAGAATTGAAGTGGGTACCTGTTTGTCATCCAAACAAGATAAGTTACATGGGTATAGTTCTACATGTTGCTTAAAATGCTGATTTAGTGTATTTTCTTTCTTGTCAGCAAACATCTGCCGTGCTACAAATAACCTACTTTCCTTAGGATATAAAAAAAATCTGAGTGCTTTAAATTATTGAGATTCTGCTTAACTACATGTACATAATTACGAATAAATTGGTGGTTTAATTAATGATACTTTAATAATTCTTTTACAATTAGATTGAGTGTTAGAAAGCAATTGCAAGCTGAACTAACTGTGAAGTTATTTTGCACATTATTCCTATGTCATCTACAGCATATGTTTATTACTTTCTTTTGCTACAATTTCATCTTGGCTTACTGCAAACTCCATGCATTATGAAACAAAGGATTCTGTTTCATATGACCATGAGAACAATATTTCAGATCTGTTCTTGTCTCTGGTCTGCTGCATTAAAAAGATTACCAGAGGAGAACATTGTGGGTAAGATGCAGGGTTTTATTTTTCTTTGTTGTAATCTGCTATGGACTTTTAAGATTTTGTAGTGGTTTTGAAAGCCTGTCTTACCTGCAACAGCATATGTTAGATGCTTGTTTCTCTGTAAACACATCTGTCCTAACTATGTTGTATTATTTTCATGTTTTGAAGCCAAATATTGGAAGTTATGTAGCCAAAACCTGCACTCCAGCTCCTGTCTGGTTTTTCTCACTTGAAGAAATAAAGTTAACCTTTCCAGGCATTATTTAATATGCTGGAGACCTTTAAATAGTTTCAACATTGAGTTCAGCTTTCTGTTTGCTCTTTTCCAGTTTCTGCAGTTGTTCTGAGATTTGCTGCTTCAACTAATAAAACTAATTAGAACTTGAAGAGTGTGGTTTTTGCTTTTACAACAGAGTAATTTATTTTCCATTGAAAGTAATTGCCAAATGAGTGGAGTCTGTCAACCTGCTGTATACCTGCAATATTCTGACAATGTAAGCTGTCTAAAAGATGAATTATGTGTGGAGAAAGACCACATGTCCTTCCCTGGCTTGTGTGGTGGAGATGTGGGCTAATAGAAGGGAATGCAGACTGATGGAGAAATAATATTTTGGATGGCTTTTTTTCCCCATATTCTTTCCTCTTTCATGTCATCTTTTACTTGTGCTGACTTTGATAATCAGCGTATGAAAGATATCACAAAAATGTAATTAATTTGTTTCTTCAGTAGGAGCCTAAAGAAGCCTTTATAGATGGAAAAAATTTAAAAGAAGTAATCATTACCAAAATGAAAAGTTCTCTTGTCTTGAATTGTGATCAGTTTAAAAATTGGTCTAGGTTGCTCAATTACTGTGTGCTGACATAAGTAGTGTGTTGAGAGCTTTGGTAAGAGAAGCAACAAAAATGATCAAATAATGAAAACATGCAGTCAGACACCTTCCTTCGCAGCTCTTCCAGATCATGGCCACCTGATTTCTGCTGCTGGTGGCGGGGAAGCAGGATTACTTATTTTTACACATTGGTACTTTATCTTCAGCCTTCTTGGAATACAAAGAAAATATCTTGCAATTATTATATATTTTTGTTCCAGAATATAGGTCTCTGCTTCTGTTTTCTCTGTGGCAGATAGATCAACAGGGCACGTAAGGTCTCATGACCTTCATAAAAACTCATGGAAGCAGTTTTGCTGTTCATTTTAAGGTGCAAAGCAGCTTTTCCCATTTGCTTGTATTGAATTTGGGAATTATAGAACAGCTGTGGAACACATCGCAGGTAATCTGCAAAACATTTATCTTTGAGTGTGTGTGTAGATGTGTTTTTTGGTGCATCTTAATTAAATAGTAGTATGGATAACACAATCCTTGATTGACAGTTGACTATAGTGAGCAGTTCCCTAAAATAAAATTTAGCAATGTTTCACTATAAATTTTATGTGTGCAAGGAAAGTTCCTTCTGCAGGATCAGGAGGGTGAGTTTGGTAGCTGCTGTTCAGAATTGAAAATAGGGGCAGGTCTGTATTGGGGGTCAGTTTGTCAGTAATTTCTTTAGGGAGGGTGTCTGGGGAGAAGGAGAACTACCACCACATAGGAGGAGAGGCAGGCAGACCCTATATATGGACAGTGCATGTATCTCAATTTTGGAACAGGAGGAAGTAGTGGGAATGGGAGTGACTGTCACTAGGGAATTGGAAGAGCAGGACCTGGTGTCTGGTTTGTGTAGCTCAGAGTGCCCCAGTGCTCAGCCTCACCAGCTCTTGCACCAGCACAGTTCTGCCAGAGTACAAGGACCTTAAACTCTGAGCTGCATGATGCCAAAAGCTGTAACTTTGATACTGCTGTTTCAGAATGTACCGATTCTGAAAAAGTGTGGCATAACTAATTTGTTCACGTTTTGAATGATACAGGATTTTAACAGCAGTGACAGCATTGTGGTCTGGTTCCTTCATTTCATGCCATATGTCACACTTGTAATTTAATTCTGAAAAGTGCTTGCATAATGATTTACAACTGCTTTAAGTACTTGACAGTACATCATCAGTGGGGGAGAAGTCGGTTTGATTCTGTGTGAATTCCCTTCTAGTCCTTTTGAATAGATTATTCAGCACCTTCTTTTAAAGACAGATGACATGCAAGTGTCTTTTGAAAGTCAATTGTATAACTTGAAATTAGAAAGTAATGCAGAAGTGTTAATGATAGGATAGCACCAGACAGAATATTGTGATGCACGACATAGCATGACAGGCTTGCACCTCCTGTACGCTCACCTTGCCACAGGGCCTTTGTGGTGTCACAATTCCATGCTTTAACATCCATCAGACGTCCAGTCTCACAACCTACAACCCCTGTAGCCTCTGCTGAGTTCCTAAGGCCAAAGCATTTAAAGCTGAATGAGTTTTTTGATATTGACTTGGACTCTCCCAAGCTCACCAGTCATGCTGGCAAAGCAGAGGTGGTAACAACTGTAATTAAATGTTGTCTTTTCTTTGACTCCTTGAATGCTAAATAAAGGGCAGGAAAAACCCCAATATTTTACCAATCTAATAAGAGTTTTTCTTTTTATAACAAAGCTGTAGATTGCAGAGAACTAAGCTTGCAGGGACCTATTTAACATTTTTTGAAAAATAAGGTGTGTGCTCATCTTGCACACTTTTATTTCTAGCTCTTGAAGACATCTGCTTCGGTTTTTTCCTTTTGTAGCTTATGAGCTCAGATTTAAAACAAACAAACAAAAACCTACCCAAACCTTCTCTTAAAGGAATCAGTGCTGATATGTTGGGATTTGAGATCTTCCTAGGACAGGTAGTTGTTTTGAGAGCTGAGCGCTGGGTAACTGAGGAAACTTCAGTTTTAGAGCATTTACTTGTGTATTTATGTAGAATATATGACAAGCATCCTCTGAAATTGCACGTTTTTTATCATTTATGCAACAAACCTTAGATTATCCACAGGATTTGCTTCTTTCCAGTTAATGAGTTAGGCATCTTAGTGGGGAGTCTGTCGTTAGGAGTGCCATGCAAAGAATTAAATGTATTTTTTATAAATGTATAATGAATTAACTTCCTTATTTGAAAAATGCGTTTGCTTAAATGATGAAGCAGCATGGGGGCAATTTGCTATTTTGGAGAGTTTATTTTTAGAGCATGTTGTCTGAAATTTGTTTTTTTGAATAGCTAAATAACGAATGGCTCTAAAATCAGATGATGATTGTTGTTATGAAAATTCCATTCTTGTAGTTTCCAGTTCTGAAAGCGTTTGCTATTTATTTTGTTTGAGTTTTGAACACATTTGCTAACGTTTAATCAAATAAATCTTAACAATTACTGAAGAATCTACTTGCTGATGGACTAATGGTTTTGGTTTTTATGTGAAGTAAAAGGACAGAGGTTTTCATTGCTAAGTAGGTAATAGTCTCAGAAATTTTGAAGTTTAGCTGTTGACAGTTGGAATTTGACTGCGAGATGCTCTCTGTCCAGAGATTGTCACAAAGCAGTTTTATATTTTTATATTAAATCATTGAAGTTCTAAAATAATTAATTTTGTGTATCTTAAAAAAAAATCACTTTTTATTCTGAATAAAAAATATTTTATTTTAAAGAAATGTTTTTTGTTTGCTATTATTCACCAGTTCTTTTGTTATTAGTCAGAACTGTTACTTTAAATTTACAGGATTTCTCCTAAGTGCAACTGAGTTTTACTTGATTTGTTTTCTTTAGGATTGATAAGCCCTGAGGTAACAGAGTAAAATATGTCTTTTCTTCATAGTTAAGGCATCCAAATACAAAGTAGTAATAACAAGAGGATAGTTGGCCCCCCTGCCTGCCATCTGTGATGGCCAGCTGCTGGATTGCACTGCTTTGTATTGGAGGAAAGGCACATGCCGGAGTTGCTGTGATATGAAAAGCTGGCGTTGGCAACCCTGCTCCCCAGGATCATGCAGCCTGCCTTGGGCTGCTTCTGTGGGGCAGGTATGTCTGAATCCCTCCCATTCTGTTTGCATTGGGCGGCAGAAGGGGGTTAGGCTGCCCCAGAGGGATGTGAGGACACAGCACTTCCCACTGGTATTCCCTTGGTCCTGTGTTCAGAGGCAGGTAAGTGGCTGTCACTCGTGCACGTGTTAAGGCTTGCCCGTGTGTCAGCCTGTGCAGAGCAGCTTGAACCCTTGCTCCTCTGGGCAAGGTGGCCTTCAGAACTGTCCACCTGAGCTGCTGCCTTGCCCAAGCCTCTTTGTCCCTGCCACAGCACTGAAATAGTCATCCACCAAACATGGCTTACATGCCATTACTTCCCAGGGAGCAGAGTAAAAAGGAAAGAAAAGAGGGGAAAAATAATAATCATGTGATCCATTGGCTTTTTGTGAACACTGAGATTTCCTGCAGAGATTCAGGAAGCAGTAGTTGTATGCAGTAATATTATTAAATTTATTCTAGATAAATTCTGAGGAGATGAAGGTTCTAGTTTTGGTTTGGTTTTTTGTTGTTTTTTTTTATTTTGGAAACTACTCTTTGTCTCAATGGATAATCTTTTAAATTTATTCAGACAGAAGCTGCATATGCAACACTTTAGGGCCTGCTTCGAAGAAAGTTATGGAGAGGCATAGAAAGTTTTCAGTGAGACACAGAGGGAAGAGAGACAGGAGGAGCAAGCTGAAGCTTTGCTCTGATCAAGAGTCTGAAAATGCTTGGTTTTGTGTCAAAAGTATCTGATTTGAAAGCTAATGAAAGAAAAAGAGCAGAGCTGTCTTGAAAGTTGGGGATTATTTTTCTGACTAGTGTCAAAAGGGCCAGGATTGCTAAAGCTAACAAGCTAGTTTTTCCTTCTCTTTGGAAGGATAATAGTAACCAAAAAATCAGGTCTATCAATATGGTGCTTTGTCTGTAGTCATTTTAATTTTCAGTTTGATTACACTTCGTTTTTCTCGGTCTTTCACATGCCACAGCCAGTGGGCATGTAGCTCGCTCTTGGTGAGAAATGACCAATTCTTTTGTGTTGCTTTTGAGGTTCTATGAACGCTTTTTTCCTTGATTTAAAGTAGTAGCCTGTGATTAAGGTGGTAAGAGCAGTTTTCTGCGTTACTGGACAAACACAGCTAATTAAGTGAGCTGTGAAAATGAGGTTTGATGTAGAGAATGATCAGTGAGAAAATGCGCAAAAATGAAAGCTTCAGCTCGTACTAAGTGAGAAACATTGGAAGGGATATGACTTGTTACGCTACTGTGTTGCTACTGTTGTGACAGGCAGCTAAGCTAAGACCACAAAAAGCTAAATTTTAAAATAACAGTGCTGTTGTATGTACTGTAAGCTTAGCTCCTGAAATTCATTACTGGAAGTATCTTCAGGGCTAAAGACAGAGGAACGAATTCATACCTCATAAATTAGGTGAGGTATCATTACCTATGGGCCTAGAAGCAGCTTCTTTCATAATTCACTTGCTCTTATGTTTCTGACACCTTCTTGTGAGAGTCTGTGTGCCCTTCTGCTAGACAAAGAGAGACTGGCCAGTGTATCAGCAGTGAGGAAATTGCTAAGCAAAAAGCGCTTATCCTATGCTGCTATTCTTTTGCATCAGCTAACTGTCCAAAGAGTATGTGGAAGAAGTTGTAAGGATTATTTGTTATTCAGATAATCTTGTAATTTGTGCAGCTTTCAGTGCAGAGAACAAAAACGTGCCTGTTTTATGAAATCACTGGATTTTAACAAACAGCAATAATACTAAGTAAGTGTGAAAATTCTTAAGAAAACTTGTTTTCTTTATGAAGAGTAAGTACTTCTTGCACAGTGTCAGAAGGATTTTTGCAGCTTTTATAAATGTAGCTGGCATTTGCCTGTCAGGATGATGTTAGAGCTCTTAATAATATTTAGCATTTACAACCTGAACACAAAGGTTTGTTTTATACTGTACCGCTTTTTCTGTCTTCATTCATCACATGGGTGTTGGACTAAATTTCTTGCCTTTTGTATTCCTAAAACATGTAACTGTGTGTGAAATAGAGATGTATATTGCCACTGCCTGATCCCAAAGCCTGCTACAGAAAAATATTTACGTATCTCTCTTATGGTATCCTTTGTATCTGTGCCTGTACCTCTTTGGATGAAAATGTTATAGAACAAAATTTAAAGCAGTATTCTCCTAAGTGCAGTCTCTGGTACAGACGTGTAGTCTAGTGTAGAGAAATGGGACAATGGTATCTAGCACAGAACTCCTTATGTTGTGTAGATTTTCCAAATGTTTTTAGGTAAGTTTTTAACAGTAGGCCAAAAGCTGAAGGAATAAAAGATGGTGACACCATCTGAGCAGATTCTTCTCCTAGAACTGCTCAGGTGAATGGAAGAGGAAGTGGAGGTTTTTCCATGCTTGCTATTGAGTTTTTGAGTCCTTTGGTTTCTATCCAAAATACAGATTTGCATAAATGACAAAGGAAAAGTTAACCATTAATTTATTGGTAAAGAAAAATACTTAGCAGTTATTCTTAGTATGTGGAAATGTGAAGTTTTAGAATCTGCAAAAGTCTGTTTTAAAGTTGCACAACTACTTCAGTATAGAAAGAAGTCTATTTTGTGGTTAGCAAAGAAGGATTTTGGTAGAGATGATAACTTACTTAGAGACTGGAATTCAGAGCAGGCTATTATTTTATGACTTGAGTTTGAAGTTGTGCTTCTTGACTACAGTAAAGTAGAAAGCAAGTAGCTTTACATAACTATGCTTAACCTTGAAGCCTTGCTGTCTTATTTTTCAAACCAAGCTGATATTCAAAGCTGCTTCAAAGCAGCAGAGTCATCCTAAAGATAACATTTAATCTTTGCAAGTGTTGAAGTGGTGACATGTTTTGTGGCTAGCATTGTTGAAAGACTGTAATGGTTAAGAATTTCCTGCTGTTCATGTAGTGGCATAAACCTCAGCATGTTACTTTATATTACTTTGTCAGAAGCTACTGTTTATGATTAAAATTATTTAAAGAAAAACAGGTTTAATATTTAGCATTTTTGTTCTGACTGAAATGTTCCATTGTGTCAAATGTTACAATTTGATTGGAAGAAAAAGGCAGGCTTTTGACAGAGGAGGAAAATATCTGTTCTTCTTCAATGATGTGTTTATTTTGGTTTTTAATATGTTTTGGGTCATAGGTTCAACAAGCTGCTAGCCTGAAATGACTAGAACACTAAGATTAAAATGAGAGATAGTAAGCTTCATAGTTCCAGTTAGGAATGATGCAGAAAAATTATATTTTTCTCCAAAATAAAATAGTAACTTCCAACATTTCCACTGACATTCAATGAGAATTTCTTAAACATTTAATATTGACTCATATATAAAAGGGGAAAAAAGCTCTAATTGAAAACCATTAAAAATATAGTTTATAACACTAAGGATGTTTTCCACTTGTGAATTGATATTTAATGAAATTTTAAGTGTTTCACTTCCTGTATTTTTTCAAATGGAAGATAGATTTTCTGTTAAGCTTCAGTATTGATGTGTTTGAAATATGTTACCACTGAATTTGAAAAATCAAGCAATTTGAAACCTAAATAGATTTTGTTTTTTAAGTAGAGGGAAGTTAAACTTACAGTGCCATGAGGTAAACAATTTGCTGATGCACACTTGATAGAAATTGATTTGAGCGGCTTATCCTGCTGGCCTGTTGACAAGGTGGTTCTTGTGCTCAAAAGTCTGCTGGAGTTGCTGAGAGTTGGTGACATGGCATTGGAAACTGAGTTACAGTAATGTGCCTGCACATTTTCCTGCAGCAAACATTTAAAACACTGCCTTGAACTGTAATGGCATACTGGCTGGAGAACGTGTCCGTGCTGCCTGTTGATGTACGGCTTTCCTGCCAACCATCTACTTTTGTATATAAGCTATTTGTAAATAGCATTGAGGATGAGATGGCACCTTTAGTAAATCAGTTATGGGTGAGGGTGTAGCAAAAAAAGGTTCAAGTGCAGGTTTGAGATTGCCTTTTGACGTTAAGTTACAACAGGTGTTGGATTTATTCCAAATCCTTAATAAGAGATGTGGGTTATAGTTTCCACTTGGCAAGTTACTACCCCAAAGAAAAAGGCTTCTATTCATGCTGTTATAATGGAAACTATTCTCTTTACCTTAATCTTCCACAAATGCAGCTCATTTAGTGGATAAAAATACCTCCTCATATTCATAGCTTTCAGTCCTGGTTATTCATAGCTTGGCTGGTTTGTTGCCGTTTCTGAGGTCTTGGGCAATACAAGCAGATCCGTACAATAGTGAGAAAGCCTCCTTTGAGGCTTGACTGATATCTTCTTGTACAGTAAAAGGAGCTGAAGAGAAGTCTGGTAGTGGGCTTAGTGAGTCATTTGTCCTTCAAGGAGGAATACTGACTTAATCATGCGGCATCACCTGCTGTACTTGGCTAGCAGGGGCGGCTCTTGTGCTGGTGTTCGGCTTCTGGGCTGCTCAGTTTGTGCAAGGAGGCCAGGTTACTGAAATGGTAAGGAGAGCAAGACATACTGTTCTTTTTGGCAGAAAATAAGATTGACCAGAGTAATTGTTTTTTGTTGATGTCTGTTTTTCAGAGGAAAGCTTTCTGAGGGCTAAACTAAGCTTGTTTGATGCCTCACTTCAATGCATTGCGGTGTTGATGGAGATGCAGATCTGTTGCTATGATGTGAATAGCAGGCAGAGATGTAGATGTTCTTCAAAATAGTTTTGCTTTGTACATCTCATGCCTATTCCCCAGTCGAAAAAGCATTCAGATACCGCCTTCTAACAATAGCACTTAAGCAAAATTCAGTGAAGGCTGGCACAGAAAGCAGGGATGCTTTTGAACCATTGGTTACAGGACAGTTAAACAGCAGCTTTTATTTCAAACCTTACAGTCCAGTGAACTTTTGCAGAGCTGATACTAGCCTGAGCGCTGAAACTTCACAGTGCTATAGCAGACCCTGGCTTTCATGATTTTGCACCAGTGACTAAAAGAAGGTCATAATTTTAAGAACAATGATACTCTTGCAGCCCACATTATCACTACATCATGTTACCTGCGTAGCACATGCTGGCAGAACAAAAACATAATGGAAGAAGCCAAATGTGAAGGGAATTTAAAATGTGTAAGAAACACTTAATAGAAAACACATGACTTCAGTATTAATTTGTAAAAACTGGTTTAAATTATTCATATGCAAACCATTTTGATTTTAAAGTTTTCATCACTTCACGCATTTTAAACTTTATTCAGTCTGTTCAGTTTGTTCTATTAGATGTTAAACATGGATGTGCTGTCTTTCTGACTTCTTAATAACACTGATAGCCAATGGCCTTATTCCTCTGAAGCAGAGAATGAAAATGGGGAGCAGCAAGTCCAAGGAAAAATAGTAAATCCAAGTCCGTAATTCTAATTCGAAATTCTTTTTCCTTTTACTGAAAGCTAGTTAATGCAAGTCCATAATTTCAAAAGTCCACCACTTTCATAGTCTTATGGTGATTATTTCTGGTTTGGTGAGACTGTATTACTGTGTGTTGCGGTTCATTACACTTCTGCTTCAGTATTGCTCCAGACTTCTTTTTCAGTATTTGCTAAAGAAGTCTCAGTTACAAATTTGTAATTGCCTAAAACAGAAACAGTTTTTTCATATTTGTTAACATATGGGAACTCTGATGCTACTGCCTGATAAAAAACTATTTATAAAAAGAGTTAATTTGCCTAAAAAAATCATGGCATTTGAGAAAATTTGTCATTCTGATATCTCAGTAAATTTGCAGTGCTACCTGAAGTCTCCTAATTTGAGGTTTGCATGGCATTTTAGGAATATTTTTATTCTTGCCATGTTTTGTACTGAGTTTTTTCTTATTGCACTGTATACTCAAGTTGCATTGTTTAAAAGGAGTTTTGGAGGTGGCAGTACATGTGCTTCATTTGGAGAAAAGTTGTGTTCATTGAAAACAGTCTAACAAACCTCTCTTAATTCACCAGCATTAGTATGTCCTCATGGAGGAAGCATCCTTTCTGAATGTTTCACTTTGACCCAACCCGTGCAAACTTGGTGTTCATATGCAAACAGTCTGTGCGTTATATAAATATGACCTCCTTTATTGTTTGATGTTTCTCAAAGTGGTTTCTTTTGAAATTTGCCTAATCACTTGACTTGGTATTTTGTATTATCAGGAGTGCGGATGTTTTGGTTATGAAAAATATTGCAATGTGCACAAAACACAGAAAGGTAGTGTGACAGGCTGTGTTCCCAGGTTAAAATCTTTCATAGGTATTTGCATGCATTTTTGAATATTGAATATTCCCAGGTTAAAAACTTTTGCAAGTATTTGCATCAATTTTGCATAGTGAAGCATTCATGTGCTTATTAGCCCCACACTATACTTGCAGTTAAAAAATTTGCATATGATTTGCTTTCTGTTGAGTGAAATAAGTTTTACACAGAATTCAGATCATTAACTCTTTTTATGCATGACCTATTACTGGGTGGAAGGCACTTGAAAAAAAACATCTGGTACTACTTAGCATTTTGTAACAAACACAAGATTTAAAAGGGCAACATGACTATGAAGTATTTCTATCAGTATTACCCTTCAGGAACACATGTGTGTGCTGGGTGGCACATTTCCAGTTTTAATTGCATTTGTACCTTACCAAAGACTCAAATTTTGAAGCTAGTTCTTCATAGAAGATGCAGAAAAATAGATACAGGGGATTGTTTATATGTGTGAGTTCTGTTATAGTTTTTTTTTTTCCCTTGGTTCTTCCATTCATTTGTTGCAGAAGCAGATTCATTGCCACATTCATGATTGATAGTGTGAGCTGTCGATTTGTTGTGTTCCTGACAGTAAATTTCTATTTGTGTTCAGCATATTTCCTAGTTAATTTTGGCTTCCTTTTGAAGCATAATCAATATTCATTGTTCTTTCAGATCTACAGGTTTGAACTATTACTCAAAACTTAGAAAACTTACTGAAATCCTACATTTTTTCAAAGACTGGTGGAAAATAATTGTACTTCAAGCCTGACTGTCAAGTCACTAACAAATTTTACTCTGTGATGCTCCGTAGTTCCACAGTGTGTGTGTAAAAATCCTGCCTCTGCATGCCAAAATAAACTAGCCATGTGCGTGTGACTAGTTCTTTTTAAGCTTGATTTGCTTTCAGTAAATTCTAAAACTTTATTACTTTGGTAATATCAAGTATACTTCCTAAACATTAACTAATTTGTCTATTAGAGTATTCATGTAGGACAGTCAGCTTTTTAAGACATTTGCATAGGTTCCAATGGCTGTACTTGTATCTTCATGGTTTTGGAAAGTGATTTCCCCTGCTTTGACTGCATGTTTCTTGCTGTAGGCAGCAATGCCAGTGTGAGCAGTTGCTGTTGTGGTCCCCTGCCTGCCCAGCTGGGCCAGTGCAGATGTGCTGAATCCTACAGTTCACTGTTAACATACTGTCCTTTGGCTTGGTACATTTTTTTTTTATCCCAGGCCAAATGGTTCTAGTTGTATCATTCCCATAAAAAGGTTGTATGAGAAAGTGGAAAGCTGCTAGAGCTTGGGCTGCTACTTAAGGGAGGCTTTGTAAACCTGTGCCCCAAGCCTGGCCAGTGTGTAAATTAAATGTAAATTGTGTGTGTGGGCCAGAACTGGCCTGTCAGTGGGAGAGAGGACCAAAGAATTTCTGTGAGGAATGAAACGGCTGGTTTTACACAATGATTTACTGCTGTTGCTGGTGGCTGCATGTTTCTTTAGCTTTACACACTGAGCTATGCAGAACAATAAGCTGTGTTTGAAAGCCTGAGCTTTGCCTGTGGTTTGCATATTTTGTCTTTGAATACATACTTGGGAGTTTGTAAGGCTAAGTTCAAAGAAAGTAACTTTTCTTTTTTCGCATGCTCATGCTGATCTTGAAATATGAATTTATTTTCCCTATTTAAATGATTAGCAGGAAAAAATAATAACTTTTTCATTACATTGGTTGATGTCAACACAGTATGAACATCAGAAATTCAAAGTAGATCTGATTATGCAGGAGAAAATATATTATGTAGTCTATCGGTGTACCTTGAAGGGGAAATGTGTTTTGAAACTTACTACAAAACAGATAAATATGCATTTTTTTCCAAAAATGTTCTTTAACTTTTGCATCTGAAAGTCATTGTTAGTGATTCCAGAAATAATTTTCATATCTGTAGTAAAAATACTTTTTTTAAACTATTGAGATTAAAGAATTACTCTTGTACAGATTTTTTACAGCCATTTTTAGTGAAAGTATAGCAGTGTTTCCTGGGCACATGAACACCCTATGTGTAAAAGATATTTTTAAAAAGATGGTTTAAAAATATTTCATTATTTTGATTGTACTAAAAATAATAGCAGCAGGGAATGAGAAAACTGACCAAAAATCAGCAGAGCCTTATTTTATTCTGTTTCTGCTGATTTCCTCAGCTGACTGCTATCAGTAACTGTGACTAGGCTGCTTTGCTTGACATGCTGTGAGCATAGGAGAAGACCTAGTATATTGAAATAGAGACATAGAGAATGGTGTCATAAGAGTAAAAATTCGGTAGCAATAGGATTAGTGTAAGCACAGAGCTCTGTCTTTTTTAGGGAGGTATTCTTTGGGATAGATCTTGGTTTAAATGCCTTTTCCTCAGATGCCCAGATACTTTGTGTTTAAAGCCTCTGCCCATCACATCTGTAGTCAGGCAGTGTTTTGGGAGCTGTTTTGTGCTTCCTTACATGTACTGTCATCTTGGTATTTTTGAACTTATTCTCCAGTGGTGCAAAGTGTCAACAGAAGGTCATGGATAAAGACCCTATTCCAGTCTGCCACGTATTCTTTCTTGTCTGAATACTGTCCTACAAATTAAAAATCATTATCTGACTTTTTAGAAGGTGTTACTGCTTGCTTTTATCCTCTGCATTGTGTAAAATTTTAAATCTTCTGGAAGAGAAGCTGAGAGGGTTTTTAAATCTATCACCATGTAGACCAAACCTGTATTGTGAATTTTAGCATTACAGCTCATCTCTCCCGGAGAGTGAAAAAGATAAAAATAATAATCTCCCATTACCTGCTGTGGAGAATGTGGCTTTGTGAGCATTGCAAACACCTCAGTCTACTTAAGAGTATGTGGTTTTTCACTGAGGACTCTGTTGCTAGAGGAGGGACAACTTATGTTGCATTTTGTTTAGCTAGTGGCTAGTTTCTTTTAAAACACTGGGCTGCCTGGGATCTGTTTTACAAATGACTTGGATATCTAGACTGTAGGAAGAGGATAACAGTACCCTTGAAAGTTGTCTCGGTAGAAGTTACCTCTTTCAGTCACCTCTGTAATGGATACTACTTTTTCTGTGGTGTTTAGCATCTGCTCCTTGAGACTAAGTGGCAGTTCCATTTTTCATTACAGGTATATGATTGCAACTGTATTTTAACTATTGCTATAGAATTTAAGGCTTTTTCTACACTGTAGATATGTAATTGAAAGAACTGTGTAGGTAACAAACGTGATTTAGAAATGTGTAGCTTCTTAAGTGGATCCTCCCTACTCCCCAGCACTGGTGAGGGCACACCTGGGGTACTGTGTCTCCAGCAGAGCCCAGTTCTGGGCTCCCCAGCAGACAGACATGGATGGTATAGATAATGGAGACAGTCCAGTGAAGGATCATGAAGATGATTAAGGGACTGGAGCAGCTCTTCTATGAGGAGAAGCTGAGAGAACTGGAATTATTCAACATGGAAAAGAGAAGGCTTGGAGGAATCTCATCAATATGTATTAAATACCTTAAGGGTGCAATGAGACTGGAGCCAGACTCTCTTCAGTGATGCCCATTGACAAGCCAGGAGCCAGTGGGCACACAGTGACGCAGCAGGTTCCTTCTGAGCACCAGCAGGCACTTTTTTCACTGTGAAGGTACAGAGATTGCCCAGGGTGGTGGTGGAGTCTCCATGCCTGCAGATACTTAAAAGCCATCTGGACATGGTCCTCGGCAGTTGGCTGTGGGTGGCCCTTCTAGATCAAAGATTTGGACCAGATGACCTCCAGAGGTCCTTTTCAAACCTAGCTTTCTGCTGATTTGAATGGGAGCTATGCTCCCATGGGAGCTACTCTAGCTATGGGAGAAACTCTTGTGCTGTGTCTTCCATGCATTGCTTATACAGCAATTGCATTATACCGAATTCAGATTGGAGGATGTGTTTCTGCTGCATCAAGGTAACAATCTTAACCCTGCCCAAGTATTGTGTGTATTTGTGTACTTTTCCCACAAAAAAAATACCAGTTAGCAGGGAGGCTTTTAACTACCTATGACACGTTTTGATGTATTTTTAGTATGATAAGCCTGTCCTGGGTTTTTGGTAAGGGTCTAAATCAAGAATGCATTATGCGTATATGATTAGTACAGGAAAGAAAGACAGACAGACAGAAATATTTATCTGGTGAAAGGCAACTTGAATTTTAGTATTCAATATAGTTTTGCTCCAAATCAGTTTTTGTAGTTTACTGTAGAGCTGGTGTGCATTTACGTGACACAAGGTTAGTATATGTGACTTGGAAATCTTCTCAAACCCAAGAATACATTCATTGTCTTATATACATCAGCTCTTGAGTTTGTTGTGGGTAGAATGGGATTGTTTTAGCATTCAAGAGTCAATTTATGGTGTCAGAAGCAATATCCGATTGAATTGTAATGTGTTTCACAGCTTGTATGTACCTGACTTGTGACCTGCTATTCCATGATGTATTATAAACTGATGTAATGTCAGATGATATTTGGAAGGCAGGAGACAGATTATCTGGAGAAAATAACAACCTGTTCTTGACATTTGTGAACTGGTTCATTAATTATTAGAACTACATACTCAAAGCTCAGCAACACTCTAGGATCTCATAGTACTAATTTCACATGACAGAAAAGCCACAGGAGAATAGGAATATGGATTAAACATTGTGTCTGAGTGAATTCCTTGCTTTCAGGTAGAAGTACCTAAACACTGGTTTTAATCAAATCATATTTTGTAAATTTTTAGAAGCCACTGTATCTTTCTGGGATGCTTTATGATTTTGTGAGTTGGACAACATCTTTTGTGAGGAATCTTGCTGCCTGCTCCTGTTTTTATTTTCATTCCAAGGTTGTTAATTACCTTTGAAAGTGCTAACACAAGATTTGGAGCATACACCCCATAAAAGTCTTTGTAATCTGTACAACATTTATGGGTAAGGCTGATTCTGTTTTATTATATAAGAATTGAAGAAGTGGATGTGCTTTTGTGTATAGAAAGTCTGAAATAGAAGCAGTTGGTTTCAAAGGTAAATAAAGGTTGAGAATGTCTGCTCAGTCACATATCCCCGACAAAAAAAGGACAGTGGAATTTATGGTGGGGCCAATGATATGGGGTGATAAAAGGGTTCTCTTTGGAGGAAGAAGAGAGTTTAGCTTATTTCTCATAAATGCTGATTTGAAGTTCTCCTGTGGAGAGGCAAAGAGTCTTGCTTTTCTGTGGGATGTGTGGTAGCTAATCTGGCTTCCAGAGCTGAGGAATTCTTTCACTTGGGTGATTATAAGGTGTAGCATTGTGGCAGGTTCAGTTGGAACCGGGCAGAAACACCAATTAAGTATCGTGGTTTTAAAATTGCCAATTTGAAATTTCCCGGCCAACGCACCAAAAAATGTTGTGGGTTTAGAGCTAGCCAAAACTCACTAGCACACTCATGTTCTGTTGTGAGATATGATTTTTGAGGAAAGGAAAACGCAGGCTTAAACTTAAGACTATAAGGGAAATTTATTAACAAAACGAACTAAAAAGGAAATAACAAGGAAAAGTCCAAATGAAACCTCGAGAACACTTCCCTCCCTCACTCACTTATCTCTTTTCCACTTGACAACACAAAAACGAAATCTGGGATTTTTAAAATCAGTTATCACTTTTACAACAATCTTTCTCTATTTCACATAAGGCAAAGAGTCTTCTTTTTCAACACTCTGGAGATATGTC
>VWYI01026236.1:16694-64340 GCA_013399455.1 Anthoscopus minutus | reverse complement strand
CGGCCCCGGCCCGGCCGGGCCCAGGTCGGACCTGGCTTCCCCTCACTCACAGCTCTGTCACCTTCAGCCGCCGGAAACCCAAGAGAACGAGTTCAGAGTTTCCCGGGCTTCACAATGGTATTCACGGGGGTGGAACTTAGCTCTGAATGGCTTACAGAGCTGTCAGTTCTCAGAACTGGACAGTCACTGGCTATCTCTGAAACTCCCAAGCGTCTCTCTCAGAAGAACCATTTCCGGGGATGTTTTACTTCCTTCTTTTCCAATACCAACTAAGGTCAAAACCAGCACAAGCATGATGGCTGTTTTGGTTTTTCAGGTGTGTGCAAGGATGTTGTTAGGTAGGAATTGCTGGTCAGTATCTCTCTGTTGAAATGTCTGGAAATACTGCTGTATGCTGGATAGATCAAGGTACTGACAAAATAAAGTTGTAGGCATTATTGGATGAGTCTGCTAGTCCTTTGTGTTGCTAAGAGTCCTTAGTTCTTAAAGACTTGTCAGAAACTTGCTTTCTTCCTGAAGGAAGTCATTCATACTTTGTAATTTATCTATGAAATATTCCCCTTAGTAATTGTGGAGAATTGTGGGAATAGTGGTACTTATTTCTGAAACCCATATGCTTTATATTAGTTTGTGTTAATTTAATTTCCTGAGAGGTCTGATGGGCAAAAAATCAGTTTCCCATTTGCTTGTAGAGCAACCTTACTATACCCTGAATGGCATGAGTGTATTTTGTAAATAAACATTTATTTATCTTTCAGGTCAATTTTACTGCCAGTCTGGTATAATTTAAATGCTGCCTCTTTCAAATTTTCATCATTAGTTCTTAATCACAGTGAGAATACATTTCTTGCAAGATTCCTCTAGTTGCCCAAATACCTGCTGTAGCTTTGCAAAGTATTTATGGTAATGCTTTGTGTTGTGAGGCTGGGGACACTGAACTTGATGTGGCTTGTTTGGATACACTGAGCAAAACCAGTGTATCGGAAAGCAGGAGATACACGTCTATTTAGACTTTATTTAATGCATCAGAAAATAATACAAAGTGCACTGAAGACAATATTCTGGCTGGGGGATGACTGTCTCTTGTTGTAATAAATGCATAAAAATAAAGGATTTAAGGATCATACAGAATTTTTCTTTTAAATGCAAAGCCAGTTTCTTTGAAGGGATTAAAAAACCCAAGCAACGTTATAGTTCATATTGTACTTTACCTCTAGACTGACACGTGTTGATTATTTGTACATACATTTTTTGCATGTGTGGGCAACAAATATAATTACCAGCTACGATTACTTCTGCTAGTAAGATTCCTGTAATATTTTCATGCATGGGAAAAAAGACACTGGATGTATAATTAGCAAATAAGGAAACAAAAGCAAATTGAAGACTTCATTACCATATTATTTGCAGTGTATTATTAAAATGAAGCAAGAAACATCTATGAATAGTGACTTTTTAAAGGAATAATGCCTACTTTTTCAGAGGTACTGGTGTTAAATATACACTGCTTGAAACAGCTGTAATAAGTTTTCCTCTTTGAAGCAGTTATCCTAATAGCGTATATCAAATTTGCTTCTGTAGTACAAAAGACCCCTTAAATGCCTATGTTGAAATGGAAATCTTCCTGTGAAATCAAGTGAAATATATAGAATATCTGCATTTGACAGAGATTTTACCAGTTTGTTTCCTAGCAAATACTCAGTTCTTCATACTTTTCAGAATATTCCTGTGTGCCAGTGAAATGGGAGCATTATGGGTGGCTTTTACTTGCTTTCGTAAATGGTTTTAAGCAATTAAATTCTACCACTTAATTATTTCACTAGCCATCTGTTTCAAATGGATGGGTCAGCAAACATACCTGTTTATATATGCTACTGGCACTTTTTCCAGTTGTTAATTTTATATGGGTTACAAATAATATTTGTATTTTTGTTGTAGATATGTTGACAAAATGTACCCTTCTGTGATTTTACAATGTGCTTCTTAAACATAGTCTTGAGTCTGCTTCCTTCCTAATGTCAGAAGCCCTGTGAAAATTCAAAAGCCATTGGTGTCATCTTTCATGTATTTGTGATAAACAGTTATTTTCCCTACTTAATTTAAATTTTCAGCCTGAGAAAATCACTACTTAATTTAAATTTTCAGCCTGTGAGTCATCACAGATCAGTGATGACTGATCTGTACCTTTTTAGTCTGTGCCTTAACCTTTTGAATAGTTTAAGCTTTGCCAGAATTTCTTGAAGTTACTCCCTGCCTGAAAGAATAGAGATTTTCATTAAATGTCCTCAGTTAGGACTTCAACAAATGCTGAAACAAATCAGAAAGTGGGAGAAAACAGGCAGCTGTTTATTTTATTACACTTAAGTAAGGCTTTACCTCTAATATTTTTAAGGGAAAAACTTAACTGTATGTTGCTACTGTAAAAAGATAGTGGGGAACAGAAAGATAAGCCACTCAAAAGTTTTGAAAAGAGGCTAATAATCTGTTTCTCATGTTGGATATTGCTTTTGAAAGTAATGCTGGATCTCAAATAACCTCAGCAAAAAATGAGGACCTTACAAGAACCCTGATGGTATTAGAAGCTGCAAACATTTGATTTTAAAGTTTTTGTTCTGTTTTTTTTTTTTTTTTTACAGTGTTCAAAAAACTATTTTCTTCCATGTGCTGTAGATTGATCTTGTTTCTACTTAATAACACTGTTTAAGTTGTGAATAATTAATGTCCTTTTGTGCAGGACATTTTTGAGGAAATTACACCTGTTATCTTAAGTGTTTTCTTTGATCTGAGGATGTAATTGTGCTTTGTGTGTAAGCGTTCACATTTGTTGGGGAGTTTGGACTATTTGTACAGTTTAAAATCAAATACAGAAATTGTAATAATTACTTTGATGATCTCATACCAATTGTGAATTTAAGGATTGCACAAAATGTGACAAAAATACATTACTCAGCATCAGGAATACCAGGCTGTGCAGGCCTTCTGGATTTGAGTGCAGTTGATGGTTTCATCATCATCAGGAGCTGATGCGGACTCCTGCCTGGGGGTACAGGCAGGGTAGGCTGCAGCAGGCTGGAGAGTCCAGAAGAATTAGTCACTCCCCATGGGGCAGTCTGAGAGCTACAAAGGTTTGGGGCTTATCTCTGGGCTCTTGTGGAACTTGGACAAAAGTTGTTGAAGTGTGTTGATGTTCTTGGAGCTGAAAGTTGGTTTTTGTACAGAGCAATGATGGTAGTCCTGGCATGGATGGGTTGTTGGGGGTGTGGACGCTGAAAACACCTGGATTGCAGGTGGGAGTCTTGATTAAGGAGCTTCAGGTGTGGCAAGTGCAAGAAGTTCTGCAATGAAGTGGATGCTTTGTTAGTTTTACAACTAAGAAGTATTGGCAAAATACATCTGTTCAAAGCCACTTCCAACATTGTGTATTAATTTCCAGATGATTAATGGAAAATACACTGTGTGTGCTTGCAGGACCCAGTGATGATTAATAGCTACTAAAATGTTGTAACAAATAAAGCCTGTAAACAAATAAAGGATGAGGTACTTCATGGTTTCTTTGCTTAGTCTTTAACAGTCAGACCAGTTGATCTCAGTGTACCCAGCCTCCTGAGAGGGAAAATAGGGACAGAGAGCAGAATGAAGCCCCTATAATCCAAGGAAAAATGGTCAGTGACCTGCTATGCTGTTTAGGTATAAATCTCTTGAGTTGGGTGGGATTCATCTAAGGGTACTGAAGGTACTCACTTTCTCTGACCAAGTGACCCCCTTAGAGGGTGAGGGAAAGGCTGTGGATGTTTTCTTTCTGCAGTAAAGCCTTGGATGCTGTCTCCCATAGCATTCTCCTGGAGAAGCTGGCTGCTCATGCTTTAGATGAATGCACTGTTTGCTGGATTAAAGTCTCTCTGCCCTAAGAGTGGTAGTGAAGGGAGTTTGATCCTACTGATGGCCAGTCACAAGTGCTGTTCCCCAGGGCTAAATGTTGGGGCCAGTCCTGTTAAATACCTTTATCAATGATCTAAACAGATGGATCAAGTGCATCCTCAGTCAGTTTGAGGACCAAACTATGTGGGAGTGTCAGTCTGCTGGAGGGTAGGAAGGCTCTGGTGAGGTATCTGGACAGGCTGGCTTGATGGGCTGAGGCAAGCTGTATGAAGTTTAACCAGCAAAGTGCCTGGTCCTGCACTTCAGTCACAACCCCAGGCAACACTACAGGCTGGGGACAGAGTGGCTGAAAGCTGCCCAGCAAAAAAGGACCTGGAGTTGCTGGTCAGCAGTGTCTGAACATGAGCCATGTATGCCCCAGTGGCCAAGAGGCCAATGGCATCCTGGCCTGTGTCAGCAATGGTCTGAGCAGCAGGAGCAGGGCAGTGATTGTCCCCTGTACTCAGCACTGGTGAGGCCACACCTCGAGTGCTGTGTTCAGTTTTGGGTTCCTCACAACAAGCAAGACACTGAGGGGCTGGAACAGGTCCAGAGAAGGGGAACGGAGCTGGGGAAGGGCCTGGAGCACAAGTCCCACGAGGAACAGCTGAGGAAGCTGGACGTGTTTAGTCTGGAGAAAAGGAGGCTCAGGGGGATCTTTTCAATCTTGACAACTGCCTGAAGGAGGGTATAGCCAGGTGGGGGTCGGCCTCTTCCAGGCAACCTGCAACAAGACAGGACAAAATGGTTCTCAAGTTGCACTGGGGGAAGGTTAGATTAGCTATTAGGAAAAATTTCTTCACAGAAAGGGCTGTCAAGCACCAGACCAGGCTGCTCAGGGAAATGATTGAGTCACTATCCCTGGAGGCATTTAAAAAGCCAATAGGTGTGGCAGTAAGGGACGTGGTTTAGTGATGGACTTGGCAGTCCTAAGACCTCTAAGATCTTAGAGGTATTTTCCAACCTAGATGATTCTATGAAACTGCTGTGGTGTTTGTTCTCTGAATATATTAATGTCAGTTTGAGTATAAATATTTTCTTTTCTTTTTCTTTTAATCCAGTCTTGGTGGAAACAACAAACAAACTTTACTATTTTTTGATTTATTATTTATTTCCTTTTTTTTGGTAATAAACTCTCTGTCATTTTTACCAGCAAATTGGCAGATTGTATCCAGGATGTAACAAATACTTTGCTTTCAAACATGAAAAAATACAGTTGGAAATTGTCCTGGAGTGATAGTGCTTTTAGTGTTTTTATTTCCTGATTTTTTCTGTCAATCTGTATACTGCCTTTGTTTCCATTACAGTTGCCTCTTCACCACTACTATTGCGTGTATAAACCCTCTCTCCCCCTCATGGCATCATTTTTAACTGTGCAGGTCAGTGCTAATGTTGTTTGGTTTGTGAAATAAGTTATTAAAAATTACTGTAAACATCTCTTGATGGAAGACTGTGGTTAACACTTTCAAGCTACCATTAGACTAGTTCTTTTTATGTGGGTACTAGTCAATTGTCCATACACTGCATGTAGCTCATTCTGGCCCCTGGAATTCCTCATCCAGGAGAGGAGAAATGTTCTCTTAACTTTTTCTCTGTATCTGTTGGAAAACATCACAGTGTTTCCTGGAGTCAGATAGAATGTGGCAGTAACTGTAAAGGATTTTCACATGACAATGTTCTTATGAATCTGATTTAAATCAAACTAAAGGATGTTATATTCTCATCTCTGGCATTTGGAAGACATTTATTTTTAAGTTTCGTTTACATCAAGCACGTAGTTTTTGATCTCTGCACTTAGCCTTTAAAAGAATGTAATGCCTTTTTTTCCCCCATAGTAACTAGTAGGTGCTGTAAAGTACTTGTTACTTTATGGCAATAATTAATTTTTAGTAAGGCAAGGGCCATTGGATCAGTAGGCAGGGTGCTGTTTACTGTCTTATGTACTAAACATTAAAGTAACTTAACTTCATAGAGCTTAAGTATGTGGAGCTTAAATTCAATCTAAATTGCAGCCTTGTTGGCTAAATACCTAAGTTGGCAGAACTTTAAAGGGATGCTAGCAGAGAGCTGCTGTGACTGTGGAAGAGTACAACATGAAAATGTGAACTTAATGTGGTAGTCTCAGGGTATCTTTATTTTCCTGGTTTTAGAACAGTAATAAATACTTTTATCTGAGTTCAATTTTAGTTGGAAGACCTTAGAGCGGGATCTTTAGTGAAGTGAAGAGGGTTAAGCACTTTGTGACAGCTAACTTCTGTGCTTTCTAAAGGTTGAATGTGTAGATGAACCTGAAACAGAAATGAAGTGATTTCAAAGACAGGAAGCCCTCTGTTCTACCTGTACTTGTGGGAGACCTCGATGATTCCATGTTGTCTGTTGCTGGGACTCTCCTCTGTGTGAGCCACACTGTGTTTGTAGGCTGGATTACCAGCTGTATTTCAGCTTAGATCCTACCCAGCTGTGCTGATGACCCTCAAGCTGAACTAATACTTGTTCATCTATCTTGCTGGATGCATCCTGACAGGGTGGCACTCAAAGATGATTTTTATTAAACTTTCCTTACCTAAAGTGATCTGTTAATGCACTTAGAGTTGGTGGTACTGTTTTTCAGGGTTATGGTTTCAAGGCCAGTTGTGATGCCTAGTGAGGCTGATCTAGAATAGATCAGAATAAAGTAGTTATTAGTATTATTACTATAAGTATATTATTATTCTAAGTATTATTATTATTANGATGACTGGTCACAAGGTTTCACATTTTTATAAATTTTGGTCTATCTGCATATTGGGGTTAATTGTTCAATTACAGCTTCAGGTTATGAAGTCACATCCTCCCAATTTGCTCTCTTCAGTTCACTGTCATTTGTGCTTTTTGAACCTTGGGCTTGTAAAGGTTGTCCTTGATCTCAAGCTGGAAAAGGATTGTTTTCCTACCTAGTCTGTGAAGAGAACTTACTAACACTTNCTAAGTATTATTATTATTAGTTATTAGTATTATTAGTATAAGAATAAAGTAGTTATTTATTAAAAGGTGTTAAAGGATACACCTTGGGTGGTGCAAGGGCCTGGTCAGGACTATACCCAAGATGGATGACTGGTCACAAGGTTTCACATTTTTATTAATTTTGGTCTATCTGCATATTGGGGTTAATTGTTCAATTACAGCTTCAGGTTATGAAGTCACATCCTCCCAATTTGCTCTCTTCAGTTCACTGTCATTTGTGCTTTTTGAACCTTGGGCTTGTAAAGGTTGTCCTTGATCTCAAGCTGGAAAAGGATTGTTTTCCTACCTAGTCTGTGAAGAGAACTTACTAACACTTTATGAAGCTCAGAGCTACACACCTAGGCAGCACAGGATATGAAAAATATGGAAGCTGAAACTTAATCTCATTTCCCCCCTTTAGAGGCTTGAGAAGGCCTTTACCTTGTCGAGTCTCTATTCTAAATATCTGCTAATAGGTATTTAATAACAGATAAGTATCTAACAATAGTCAACATCCAACAATAGTAAATTGTTAGTAAATAAATAAAGGCTAATTACATACCAATACCATTGGTTACAAATCAGTAATTTGATGGACTGAAGGTAGGTAGTCTAGGATTTCCATGTAGTCATCAGTGTCCTGGTATCCTCTGTTGCCATTGTACCGCTTCCCTTTATATCTAGCAACTTCTGATTAATTACTGTTGGATTTTTCTCTTCTAAAATGTTTAAAAGACCAAGGGTGAGGTACAAGAAACATAATGTCTGTTCGTACTGGAAGTGACCATAACCCTTTAGCCAAGGGAGTTTACAATAACAAGCATTTTTACTTCTGTAAAGTATATATTAAATAAAAAAAGTTGTTTGCTTTTATTTCTTGACTTTTTTTTTAGCTTTACCACTAGAGTTCACCAAAAGCTTTCTAAAAAAGTAATATCAGTATCAAGCACTTGGGCAGATAGTGTGCCAGGGTGGGACAGGTTACATGACTTGTGGGAACTTGATATGCTATTTTTTAAAATTCATCTTTGAAAGCAAGGAAAAGTTGAAGTCATAAGATATAAATATGCAAAGGAGGATAGTGATCATGGGAGACACCAGATTAAGCTTCAGTCACTGACAAAGAAAAAAGAAAAATTTGCATAAAGATCCCTCTCACATCAGAAAATAGAAATTAAATTGTGGATAACTATAGGCCTTGAAGTCTTAAAAGTATGGAATTGAAATGTTTTTAGAAAGGAAAAAAGACAAAATGGCTTTTTCAATACCTTGAGTTGTATTATGAAATGTAGGTTTTCTGTTGTTACACTTTACCTTGCCTTCAAAGTAGGAAAGACAGAGGTAAATCCAGCCAAGGGAAGATACTCCCAGTGTGGAGCCTTGGGCAGGAAGAAGATAACAACCCAAAAAATTTTGACTCCTGTCACCTATGGACCTCCTTGACCTATGGAGCTCTTCCAGCAAATCTGCCTTTTCCCTGAAGGAAATGGAGGACTGCCAGATAGTACACTCTGAAAGTGCAGCTCTCCCTACTGTAATACACCAACATCACTCCTTGTGACCGTCCTTGAAATCTAGAGGTGTGGCTTCCAAATAAGATGAGAAAATTAATCCTCACCCACTTTCTTTTTTGTTAAAATATTCTTTTTATTTTTGGAAGCTGCTGTTACATCATAAAATGCATGTCTCCAACTAATGTTTTAACTGGTTTGTGCTTGATGGAATTGAACCACTCTAAGGCCATAAAGCTACATTTTTCTATGCAAAACTGGCATAGAAAACATTTTAACTTCTGGCACTTTTAAGTGCTGCTGAAAGTTTCAAAATAGGCTTGTCTTATTGCATGCAGCCTTATTAGTACTGGAAGAATATTTTCTAGTGCTTTTTGTTGTACAGATGATAGTAATCTAACAAAACTCTCTAACAAGGATATCAAACCTGCAGTCAAGATTGACAGGAGACACAGGAGAGAAATAATGTGTAAGGCTGTACTGGGTATCTCAATATTGGTACAGAACTATTCAGCCTCTTTAAGGCATGGCTCTGTATCAGCTGCACGGGCTGGTGTGTCTGCTCTGCATGAGTCAGGGCAGGAAAGGCTGGGATATGCCTTTGCACACATGCCTATGCTGTCTTTGCTTTTCTTTGCCAGTGCATCTTTAATGCCACGAAGAGACTTCGTTACTATTCTGGCTCAATGGGCATAGAAGTAGGTCTGCTACTTTTTTCCTAAATGTTTCCAGTTGAAGCTTATTCTGAACTTGGAGCGATTTTGTGAAGAAGCTTGCACTGCTAATTGCTGTGCTGCATTTACTGGTTGTGTGTAAAGAGTGAGCTTTAATTTTTGCTGTGCTTAGTCTGGAGCTTTCACAAGCACTAAATTTTGCTGATAGTCTGAACTGGGGATGATGGTTGGGAATTAGCCACAGCAGAGGCTTATCTGGCTGCTGGGTATGGTACCTTAAGCCCATATCTCCTGCTTTTCAGAAAACTGATAAAGTAGAAAAGAGATGAGGTGTGAAGGTAGTTCTGAAAAAGTCAATAAGTAGCCGGAAGCTACAATTTAATAAGTGTTTAGACATATCTGGCTCAAATAGCTTGTAATTTTAACTCTTTTAAAAGTGATAGATAAAACCTAAATCCATATTCCCTGTGGCATTAAGTATCAGGAGAAATAAGTGGAAGTAAGGCATCTGAAATCAATAAATGGCTTCTAGGTACAACTTAATGCAGACAGAATTTAGAGAAAAAAGATTGTGAAACAGATACAGGAATAAAATTTCGGTTTATTTTGCAGAGTATAGCAAAGTTCTAATCCTGGCTGTTGTGAAAATGAGTGGAGATTAGAAAGTTGTGGAAGTTCAGTACCATGGGCCAACTGGTACAGAATTAGATGTACTGAAAAAGTAAGAAATCTGTGGAGTAAAGCTTCTCTCTTTATGCCTTAAATAAAACCATAAATGTATAATGTTAATTACATAAGATCCACTTTCTATTACGCTGGAAATGAAGCATAGAAATTTTTTTCCCATTTGTTAGAAAACTGTGAGCTTGGGAGTCTTCTACTTCAGTGAAGTCTTCTACTTCACTGCTTTGAGTTTCCTGTTGTTGGATTTACTTGTGGCTTACAGGGACTAGAAGTGCAAGAGGCTCCCCTGAGTAGGTAATTTAAGTTATGCAACTGCATTTTAGAAAGGCCCTTGGTTTCTCTTTTCTGTTCCTTAGCCCAACAGGTTGTACTTGGCTGTATGATAGGACTGAATAACCCTCAATTTATATTTTCATTGTTCTATCCCATAGACATGGTGTGGAAGAGACATTTATATTCCATTAGCTCTGTAGATAGAAGCATTTATATAAATGAGATTTGTCAATGTTACACCTCAAGGAGATTAAAATTAGATTCCTGGGGCAGGTTCTAGTCAATCCATCTTTATTCTGAACTACTTATTGCTGTTTACAGCAAATTAATATGGAATCATTTTTTGAAGAGTGGAAAACATAGACTTCATTTTTCATTTAGCCATGTCTTTGCTATCATAAAATGAAATACCTGCTTATGCTTGACTGTGGTGGTTTATTTGTACCTTAAACAAACACAGTGTGTGATATTTTCAAATCAGTAGTTTAGATGACATTTCTGACTTGCAGTTTGTGTCTTGCCATTCTCAGCAGCAGCAGTTTTATTTTAATTTCATCCATTTTTTAGAAACTCTGATCTGCAAAACAATTGAATCCTCTTTAATAATTTTTACCAGGTAAGTCTAATTCTGAGATTAGATATGAAGCAAGTGGAGATTTCTGAAGCATTGTATCAGAAATGAGAATGCAGTTATTTTTCAGTGAGCTCTGTGAAGGGTGGAGATTCTTTGGGAGCTTGCTAATCAGCTGTCATCCCTCTAAGGCCATAGTTAGACTTCAATAGATGCCCTGAGACAGTTGGGTAACACATCTGCAAGAGCTATATTTGAGCACATATGGGGAATCAGAGCTATTGTAACCTGTTTGGGTTAGTTTTTTTTGAGGGGGAGAGGATTAAATTTTTTTTTAACCTGGTCCCGTAGCAAGGAGTCAATTTGATCTGCTGTTCAGTGTTTTTCTGTTGGTTTGTTGTGCAACCCAAATTACTGAAAAGTTGGGTTTTGTGATTGCCTTTAAACTTTGCAAAAATTTCTTGGATATCAGCTATCTAGCCTCTAAAGGATGTAGACTGAAATAGTTTGTGCATATGTATCCAGGCAATGGCTTTGTGTTCAGGGACAGGCCTGAAGGCAGGGACAACTTGGCTGTGATGTTGGCTTGTTTGCATAGACATCCTGTGTGGCTTGATCAAGTTATGGAAACTCTGAAACTACTTGTCTGCATTTATAAGATGAAAAGCAATTGGTGTAGGGAAGGGTGCATATTTAATATGTGGCTGTTGAAGGTAAATCAGTTAATATTTGTGGTGTGCTTTGAAAGTTCAGTTGCACTGTGTTGTGCAACATGTTTTGTTCATGGTTGGCTTTGGATTTTGAGTGACTAAGACAGAAGCAATCAGTCTGTATTTGCTGATTTGAATAACTCGTGTTTTGCGTATGAAGCTGTATGTAGGGGCAGAAAAGCACTGAGTCGTACTGTGTGTGCTATTTCTGGAATATCAAGCAGGCTTAAGACTCAGAGGAGGAGGAGTTTCTGGGATTTTTCCAAATTCTGTCAACAAAACAAATTCTACCCACATTAATCATCAGAATGAGTTGGGGTTATTTGTGTGTTGTTGTAGCATAGCCTGGCTGAAACAGGCTACTTGACCTTGTTCCTAATGTAATGGGACTTTTCCCAAGAGATGGATAAATCACTTATCTCTGCTTTGCATATTGAAATTATTTACACTGATCATTAAGTCTTCAGTGAAGTGAAAGGAGTAGTTGACTCTTGGAATGCCTTGAGATTTTGCCTGTGCTCAAGAGCAAGGTGAAATGCCCACCTTAGAGCACCATGCATCTCCTGCTACCCAGGGTAATTTGGGTACTTTAACATTAGGTGTTGCTGTGCTGAACAGCCATTGGCAGTGCTTAGGCTTTCTGCCAACACACCTCTTAGCTAGCAGTGAGATTTATCATCTCTTGTTTATTTCTTGTTTTGTTCAAGAAATAGGTGCATGATCAACTTTTCTCAAAGTAGTAAAGTCTTTATTTTGAAGGAATGAGCTAAAAATTCAGCCTAAGTTTTCCACCTTGGTATATAATACCATGTGCAGAGTGAGCTTTGACTATTTTATATGAAAAAAGATCCATGAGAAAAGAGTAGCTCATTAAGGTCATGTCATGTTGGAATAAGCTTCCTTTAGAATATGGCCATGGTTGTACATTTGTGAGAAGGGTACCTTTCCTTTAAAATGTCTGTCTGGCTAAAATGGAGCAGATTATGGCACAGAAAACTGTACCCAGAGTTGTACTGCAGTATGTATATATATTTTCCTGATCGACAAAGATAGCAACAGATGTGGAAACTATCACTCCCTTTCTTGTTTGGAACAAGTATGAGTCATTCAATGGCTGTGGTCTTGGGAAAGTTGTCATTCATATGGGAGAATTACTGAAATGTCTTACAGGTACTGCAATTTTAGAGTGTTATAGTTCCAAAAGGAAACTTGCTGCTTTTCAAAAGAAACAGTCCTAGGTCTAGCCTTTTTAAACATAAATAATTTTGCAACTTCAGGTTACCCCCAGGTGCCTTAATGCATGGAAAATCTAGTGAATTAGAGTAAAATGAACAAAATACTGAAGTAATCTATCAATTCATGTTATCTGTGGTGCTGAGGGCAGGGGCAGAAATATCAGCTGGACATTGCAGAAGCAGTGAAAACACAAATTATAACCTAATTGTATTTTTTTACATTGTTAAAAGGTAAACCTTTAAAGTATATTAAACCCTCCTGTTCTTTACTTTGTGGAGCTTAGATGTTGCTAAGGGTGATGGGCTGAAGCCTTCCTCCGCAGCTCAGTGTGTCTGGGTGCTGCAGTGCACACCCTGGGATGCAGCAAGCAGTGTAGCTGGGGTATCCTGCTGGTCTGACACAAGTGTGTACAAAGTGGGAGAAAAAGGTGGCTTACTCCAAGGATCTTCTCAGACCCAGACTGTAGCCTGTGCTGTGTCTAGAGCAGAGATGAAAAGTACTTAGAGAACGGATTACTCACTTCAAAATCCCGATATAAATAAGAGTAAGTGCTGCTGATGGTTGCAGAGTAGAAGTGGGAAGTAAAGTTTATCCTTGTCAATGTTTTGAAGCTAAATTTATTCTTTCATGTACTTTTTCTTCTGTGTTGTCTTTTGTTCAGTACCTCCATGCAAGGCCTGAAGTATTCTGTTAATGAGCATGCTCTGAAGTACAGATTCTTTTGTCGGCACTATTTATAAATATATTAATGTTAGTTCAGGTGTTCGCCTATTGTAATTTTTCAAGTTCCAGTGTCATGTTCTCATTGATCTCAAAGTTACTCTTTAGTTTTAGTGGTGGTGGCAGAAGCCATAAGTTGTTCAGCTGGCCTTGGTAAACTTCAGCAAACTAAATATATTTTGGAAAAGTTTGTTGTTGGGAAGGAGTGGTAAGGCAAAGTTCCAGATCACAAACAGATTGAATGGGCATCAACTGATGGCTTAGTAGTTTGTCCCAGTAACTGCACAATACGCCCTAAACAGCTGAAAAGGGAGGTGTATAAGCTTCTTTTCTGGGAATGGATTTTCAAAGGTGACTGGAAATGAACCAGTATTTTTTTAGAAAACTTTCGGTTCTGAGAGTAGGCATTAGTACATGAAACTGAATTATTTGTCTGTTATACTGAAATGAGGAGAGGCAGTGATTTAACACGTCATATTTTGAATCCATTAGTGTATTACTGGGTTTAACTGGGTAGATCTTGTGTGTTTAAACGTGCTCTGTTCCTACTTATTTGATGTGTTCAGTGTACAAGTCCCTGTGCACCTTTGTTTTGGTGCTGGACAGAGCTATAGTCTTTGATAGCAGACACAGCACCCTGATCTGAGAGGCTTTATAAAATCTGTTTATTTAGTTCAGCAGTAGCTGCTGTTGAGATGTCTGCCTGCTCAAGAAAACTTATTTAAACTACTCAATTTCTTAAAAACCAGAAAACCCAAGAAAGCTTGCTTGCACTATTAGCTCAGTAATGAAACTGTTAATGGAGAATAAAAATAGAAAATTTGCATATATGTAGTTTAAATCAAGGCAAGAGGCATGATAGGAGAATTATTTTTTTCATGAAGGCTTGTCTGCATTACCTGATTTGATTAGCAGCCTGGCTTTCCTTTTGGAACTTTAAGTAACATATATGCAGGGTGAACCAAATAGTTGTATTTTCATCAGTTGTGAATGAAGTAATTTATTATGTCCAGAGTATCTCAGAAATTTAATGAGAAAACAGAAGTCATGTTGCAATCAAGCTGATCCTTTTTATATTTTACATCCTGATACTGTTGATAAGAGAGGAGTGGGATTGTTTTGAAAGACATTTGCAATCTGCAAAGTTGGTATTTTCAGCATGCCTTTGAGTGTTTTGTATCATTGGCAAATGCATGGTACGTCTTCAGAGGTGGGAACTGATAATGTGTCCCTGAGATTTCAAACAAGTACCGTCTGGAAACTCATGATAACTTGTGGTTTTGATTTGCTGTTGCTGACAGGGATGCAGACACAAGGAAAGAGCGTGTTTGCTTGGAATCTTTTCTGTAGGGCAAGTTACATGAAAGTTAATAGTTAACTATATCTGATGCAGTATTGAGAACTAGCAAATGGTAGCTAAGTATTTTGTGTGTCATGGAAAGGCACACAAATAAAACCCCAAACTTTTTCTTGATATTCTCAACCATGTTGAGCTTTTTTCTTCTGCCAAGCAAAACCTATTGTCTGCAAACATATGACCAAACTCCATGTCACCAAAAGAAGATGTACCTTCCTCCTGCACTCATGATTCACAGCATTTTTGAACTAGTATTTATGAGAAGATTCTTTCTCAATACTTGCCGAGGTCTCTCAATGCCCAGTGGTCCAAGAAATCATTAAATTAACCAGCACCTAATTTCAGTAACCTAATTTGAGTGACAGTGGGATTCTGTGAGATGGGGATGTTGAAAGAAAAGAATTTAGCAATTTTGTTCCGGTCAAGATGCTTCATGACTTCTGTAACTGGCTGTGAGGTGTCCTCATGTTTAGATATTTGTGTCTTTTGGGGGCAGATGATTCCCATGGAGTACAGTTGCAGGCATGCATTCCAGATACCTTGGGTGTTACTGGATCTGGCTGCAGCATATGAAATAGCAACCAGGGTATCAAGGGAGGGAGCAGAGCTGTTTTGGAAGGAAGAAAGCACAGGACAAAGTGTCTAATGGGGAGGTCCATAAATGGGAGCAGAGGGTAGAATACAGCATGTGGAAACAGAGCAACTGGAGGTGTATTTGTTGTGTAAGAGAGTTAGAAGAAGGAAAATTAGAAAAGGTGAGAAGGAAGACTTGCAGAGTGATTAGGAGCAGGATAAGGACAGCTAGAGGGAAAGGCCCTGGAAGAGCCTTCGGTGGTTACAGAGAAAGATCTGTTTTCAGATTGAGTTTCTCAGATTGATGTGCAGTATTTAAAAGTATGTCATACTAATTATGAGTTGTTTTTTAAGCAAACTGTGCTGTGCAAATCTGGTAGGGTTTCAGTGCTGAAACAGGAGTGATCTGCTGAAGTAAAGAAAGGCTGTTCTTTTAGGGCTTCACTAGCTGTGTTTCTTCTAATTTTTTGCTTTGTGAGTGTTTTGATTTTCAAGGAGATGTAGTTTGAGGAGGTTTGGAGGAAAACAAAGTTTTGGAAAAAGAATTGAAAAAAAAAAAGGACTAAAATTAAGAGACCAGGCAAACCCAATTCAGTTGTTTATTTTCAGCTGATAGTATTACTACAGTCTTAAGAAATTCTACTGATTTATGATTTCTGTAATGATAACAAACCTGACATTGATAGTTAGAAAAGAATTGTAAGTATTATTTTCCTCTGTAGGTATACTGATGTTTCCGACTCTTGTCATTTTATCATCTTAGTATTGCATAATGTAGCCAATTCATGTTTTCCAGAGTTTCCCAATTAACTTAAGTGTTCAGAAGTTTCCATGACCTTTAGGTTCCTTTGTACTCTATGTTGTTTTTCAGAGACTATGATAGACTTTGTGGTTTACTTCCATTGTAGGCTTTTTTTAATGGAAAAGATGTCACATTGCAAAAAGACCATGGTTTTGAGTTGTGTTTTTGAGCATTTAGTACAAAGCATGATTTGACATAATCCTTTTTTTATTTTTCTAAAAATGTCTTATCATAGAGGAAACTGTTTAAGTAGCTCATAAAAAAAAGTCAGTGGCAAAATATCATAATTTAAAAAGTATTGTTAGGTGGAATATATGGCAAAAATAAGTTTAAGATCCCCTTAGAGAAGATCATTGTAGGATATATGCACCTATATCATATTCCCTACCATAACTGATGTTCACTGCACTTAGGGTTCTTGCTTCAATTTTGCCTGTCAGTCTCTGTGGCTTTCTGGAAAACCTTCTGTAAAGTTTAGATTGTCCTGCTCAGATCTGTGTGAGCTCCCAAACACAGGCCTCTGTTCTTCACTGAAATGTTGGAGCTTTCCCAAAAACCTTACTTGTGGAGTTGTACAGGGTAGCAGGCAGAGGCCTTCCAAGGAAGGGTGCGCGGTTGCCTTAGCACGTGCAGCACCACATTCATGTGCTGCTTCCCACCCAGACCTAAACACTTCCTCTGTCTGCCTGGACTACACACAGGGAATCCTCAGGGCTGTCTGCCCCTGCCCCTCTAGGCATGTATTTAGAAGCCTGAGCTTATTTGTCAGAGATATCTGACCCTTTATTTGAGGACAGCGCTGAACAGTATCACCTATTCATGTCAGAACAGTTATAGGTATATATACACATACACATATATATACATACATATACCTGTACTTATAGATATAGATTGCCAGTGGCTCCAGTCTCCGTGCCCTGAATAAAGAATTGTTACCCCGGTGTTGCTTAATATTTAGTAATTATGAAGCCAGAAGATGTTTATACATGCCAAGCCCAGTCTGCTGTTTTGGTCCATGTTTGTTTCCACACATCCATCAAGGCCTTGCAAAGCAAAATGTGACCACAGACAAGTTATTCCCACAATGTTGCAAATGTTCAGATCTTCCTGCAACCTGATACAAAAAGGCCCCGTTGGCAATTTTTTTTTTTAACTGAAATTTTCTTGAGTAAATGCAGTAGACTGTGATATCAGAGTTTGCACCAGTGCATGCAATTATTTGTGAACAGGGCAGTAAAGTACTAAGAAAATTCAGCTATCATTTTGAAGAGTTGTGATATAGACTCTTACTTAATAAATTAATGCAAGTCATAAGTGTGTGTCTATATGTTTATGTATATGCATAATCAAAACTTGCATGTACATGTATTCGTATGAGAGATTATGAGAATTAATTAGGAAAAAAATATTTAAAAATAAATGCAGAAATAGAACAACTAACTATGATAAAATAATACTGTTGCTGTAAGAGGAGGACAAACCTTAGCTACACATTTATTTTCCTTAAATGATTTTTGGATGTGTATGCAAATGAGACTCCTTTTCCTGAAACTGCTCAGGAGTTTTTATTCTGTAAAAGCCTTTGCTTTTCATCTTCTGTTCTGCAAAGGCTGAAACCTATTCAGGAATGAATTTACATGTATTTGGAAGACTTTTTAATGTGTGTAAAACATTTAAAGTGTTGCAGTTGTCCCTCAGTTAAGGAGTCAATATATTAATAGCCTGGAAACCAAACTGCTGTATGAAGTGAGTCTTGTTGGCTTAGTATGTAAGGACTTTCTAAACTTAAATGTGTTACTTTTCCCAAGGCTGCTTTGAAGAGAGGGGTTTGATTTTGGCTTTAGGGGAGAAGCATTGCCACAGTGTTGTCTGTTCCTGCACACCTGGAAACCATAGTAAATGGAGGAACTGAAGCCAAGCTCAAAACTGGTGTTCTCTGTCTCAAGGCATGTCTCCTTTGAATAAAGACATCTCCTAAAAATGGTTGTGCTTTGCAATCAGGACTGAGTGCTACTGCAACTGTTGTCTGTTAAATGTACCGTCTCACTTAAATGTTGTCTTCTTGCTATTTATTGTGTGTGTCCCACCCATTATTCTCAGGTGGGTGTGGTATGGGTGTGGGGCTGAATTTATAAACATTTTATGCTGCTGAAAAGAATAAGAAATAAAAGGTTTTGGCAGTGTAACTGGAAAACTGCTTTTAAAATGTATTTGTTTTCATACTTGGTACATCTGACTAGGCCACGAGATCACTTTTTTTCTGACACTGAAACTGATTCTCTGCTTTTCTGTTTATAATACCTAATCGGTCTTTTTTTACCTCTGATTATCTTTCAAATAGTAAAATAGTCAGTTCATTAGTCTAAAAACATAGTTTTCATGCAGTCTGTGTTTGAGGAGAGATTCTTTATCTTGTCCCATTTTTATTTTGACTTCTATGTAGGCTAAAAAATAGAGTACTTTTTCCCAACCTGACTGGGTCAGATATTTGTTTTGTTTAAAGTAGCTAAAGGTCTGAATGTTGCTTTGTGGCCTTTCCCTGTTGTGAAAGGAAGTTGTTTTAGCCAAATTAATAGTGTAATCTTGGTCAACAATTATTAGAACCCTGAATTTCTCTTATTTAGCAATAGTTGCATTTTATGCATTATTTTCAATTTACCTGCTTCATAGCTTAAGTGGCTGATAGTTAATTGTAAATTATAATTTCTTTGAAGAAAATGTGAGACAGAAAGCTTTTTCAATTTTAGCATTTCATCATAAGAATGTATGTATGGAGGAAAAGGATATTCAAGTTTGTATGGATACATTCATGATGAGTGCATATATAAATATGCCTAAGTCTTGGCAGGCTTTCTCCTGCTTTAGCAGGATGTCAGTTTGAATGAGGCATCCTAAAAATTACGTTTTACCTGTATTCATTTCTTACTGGCTTATGTTACTTAAAGATACATCAGTCAATACTTCAGTGCTCAGTGTACTGAATAGTAGCAAGTGACATGAATTTTCTTATCCAAAGTGATACAAGGTATCTGATGATTGCTAAAGTGCTATACTATTTGAGGTAGATTATCTTTATTCTTTTGTTTGAAAATAGAAGCTCTAACCTCACAAGGATAATGGCTCTGCTAGTAATTCTGTGCTATTTGCCATGTTTTACAGGATTAGAGTTTATATATGTGCATCTGCAGATAATTCTGGGATTCAGTTCTGTTAATGAATTTAGTTATCCATAGGCTCTGAACATACAGAAAGGTTTGGATCCTGAAAAAAATAGTATCCCTATCTAAATGGAGACAGATATTGGTTGCATGAATATCTTTTGTCTGAAAGTTGCTGAGCTATAATTACACTATAACTAAGATATAATCAAAACTAGAAATATGCGTATTTATTTCCAAACCAGCTATGTGGACTTTTCTCTTTAGTAGAGGTTTACATTTTATAAATTATGGTTTGTTTCTTTTGTAGTATTAATTTGCAGTGTAGCTGAAGCAGGGATTTTGTTTTCTTAGTAAAACCTGCTTTTGTTGACCACTTAATTTTGCCTTTGTCTAGGCAAGATCTTTCTGGGAGTATGCATATCTGGGAGTTTTGACCATTTTTTTTTCTTGGTTTTCCATGATGTGCAACCTAATGGTGTCACAGCTGGTAAATGAGATAACAATTCATTCTACATTGGCAAAAAAATGAAAAAGAAATTACAATGGAAATGCTCATGTACCTCTTTTTTCTCTAAAACACAAAACTGCAAATAACAAAAAACCCTGTCCAAGAATGTAATTGAATGCAAAGTAATCTTGGAAATAGCCAAGTTATTGTTAATGGCTCAGTTTGGTACTTCTTTTTATATGATATAAGTTAGGAGCTGACAGGTTAAATAATTTGTAACACAGGTTTGTTTCTTTTTGTTTTGTAGACAACTCTGCTGAAGCAGATTTATGGTTGCTGAACAGTTGTACAGTAAAAAATCCTGCTGAGGACCACTTCAGAAACTCTATCAAGTAAGTTGTGTCCTTACAAAGATACTTAACTATTAAGGAATACTGCATGTCTTAAAGCTTTGTGTTTTCAATCTAGAAGTAATTTCGTGTTTTAGAACAAGAAATGTGCTGAGATTAAGTGTTACAATGGTGAATTCTCTAGAATGAATTTGTAAGGTAGAGTGGATTTTTTTCAAAATAGCGATAACTTGCAAGTTGATTATCACTGCACTTATTTAGGAGAACTGCTGACCCATTTAGATTGGGACTTTTATATCACTTTTCAAGACAATGTTGTAATATTCTTCTGAAGTGTTGACTGTGCTTTTTTTTTTTCCTTAAATGCGTGAATTTTTAGGTTGTTTCATTTTTCATTTACTTAAATATGGCCTAACTGGGACCTTCTTTTCAGTGGTGTGCAGCAATGACCATAAAGTAAATTACAAGAAGTACCTTAACATGAGAAAGAACATCTTTATGTTGAGGATGTCAGAGCACTGGAACAGGCTGCCCAGGGGGTGGTGGAGTCTCCCTCTCTGGACTTTCCAAACCCACCTGGACATGGCCCTGTGTCATCTGCTGTGGGTTACCTTGCCTTGGCAAGGAGGTTGGACAAAATGATGTCCAGAAGTCCCTTCCAACCCTACCAGTTCTGTGATGCTCTGAAAAGGGTATCTGGTATATACTTAAAATGAGCTGTTTTCACTATACCTTTTCTTGAAAGATTTAGCTGATTAGCTTATAATAGAATTCTTGTGAAGAATGTGTTTTATTACTCAGTACCATTCCATTGATGTCAAACAAAATAACATGGTAGTGACTTTTGCCTCCAATTTCTGCAGAAGTGTAGTTGTGATGAAAGTAACTAGAAAACCTGTACACATACAGCTGTCACTGCCCAGTATAAAGAAATAATGTGGTATGTGTCATATATTTAATCTTTAGTAAATAAATTTGGGTATTTGTGCAGTCATTTGTTTAGTGTGGTGCTCTGGGGATGGACTGGCTACTGAAGTCCATTTTGGTTGGAAACACGTGGTTCTTGGGAAGGGAGAGAGGAGAGAGAAGCTGGATATAAGCTACCTGCTTGCAATACTGGAGTTACTAACAGACTCTCAAGGCAGTAACCTGGAAGAGAAGCTACTTGCCTGCTGTAACTGGCACAGCAAAAATTTACTCCACCCCTGGGAGTACTTCACTTCCTGGCTGCTGGTGTTGCACTTGGTGACCAGAATGGCTTATGCCTTTTCTTCTCTCTTGCCAAAAACAAAGAAAAAAAGCAAACTCTTCCCAGAATATTTCCAGCAGTTAGTGTGTGTTGGCCAACAGAACTGATGACAAGATAGTTTCCAGTTCAGTTGTGGCCATCCTTCTATTTTATTAATCCTGTGCCAGAAATGATGTGGTATGGTGTGTCCTAGCCAGGAGAATAGAGTTCATTAAGGAAGAGGGCCTAACTGAAAGCAAGTGACCAAAAATATTTCTTTGAAGAACATGTTTCTGTTGCTCTGTTCATGAACCTAATGTTACTTGTAGCCTTTTTATTCTTTTATTCTTTATCTATTATTTTTTCCTTATATTTCCCTACACTTGTTATTTTCCAGTAGCATGCATCATCCGTTCTCTAATCTCAGATCCTGGCCATCCCCAGCCACGGAGAATGAAACTTCTGTAGTTGTTTCTGATTTTTCATAAGGTGCATTAAACACAGGGCAAACATATTGTCTTTCCAAAGAACACAACTTCTCCCAAATAGTTCTTAATTTGTTAAAGCAGAAATCCAGTGCATTAAATTTGGGTGATACAAAATGAACTGCCATTATATCCTGTTACAGCAGCCTGTTGGTAACCTCAGAGATCTTTGTTTTTCTCAATTGAGTAACAAAATAAACATGTAGCGTGTATGTGTTGTCAAAGCAAACATGCTTGGAGTAGAAAAACCAATACTCAACCCTGTAAAATTCTTCTTAAAAAGAAAAAATTCAGTCTTGAAAGTGTTACATAGCAACAGATGTGTGTTACATGTGAACAGCCTGTTGTGTGGGAAAAGTATTTATTCTCTGCAACAGTTCCTGCATTGCTTGCATATATGACTTTAAAATGCACTTATTCAAACCAGTGGTAGTGTGTTCACACTTGTGGTTAAATAATGACTGTGAAAAGCTGATCCCTCACTAATACCATAGACCCAAGGATGTGCCAGAACCCATCAAGTCCTGTAGGTTCAACCTTTTTCAGTCTGATTATCTTCTAAAAAAGGAACAAAACCACTCCCAGACACTCTGAACCTTTGCAGATGTGTATACAGCTGAGAGAAGATGACTGACAGTATAGTCTTTATGCTGTTTTTTATTTTGGTTTGGTTTGGTTTTTTTTCTTATAACTCTTAGGAATAGTCTGTTCTTAGTATCAATAAAGTTGAACTTGCTGAATGAGAGTAATGGTATGGAGGGCAAAGAGTAGTTTAAAGGGATTAGCTTATGGATGGGAATTGAGAGAGTTTCTTGGGCAGATTTTATTCTCAGTTGGTTAATCTTAAAATAAGATTGAAGTAGAGTTAGGCAATAGCAGTAAAGAATTCCCGCTATAATTAAGTGGATGGAGTTAAAAAATTAATTATTAAGGCTTTTGTTTTCATTAGTGATTAATCTACCTCTTGTGCTTTAGTGGAGTAGTTGCTGGGCATTCCAGGAAATTAGGTGCTTTTGGGAAGTTTCATTTTTTGAAGTTGACTTTATTTTGCCTTAGAATTTAAAATTAAATAATACTTAAAAATAATCTATTTATTTAAAAGTCAATCACACCTTTTTTTTGTTGATAATGTTTCAGTATGATATCTTTGTTTTGGACCTGGTCATCTGTCAGTGTGACTACTCTTGAATGAGTTAGCTATATATGCATATATGTGTTTTATAAACAGTATAAATAATAAAAACCCAAGTAAAATATAAATAAAATTCTTCCAGAGAGATGTCAGTATTTATTTGATTTGGAGGATGTTGGGTAATTTTTTGGTGGTTCATTTATATACTTCTGCTTATTGTGTTTGTAGTTTTTTTGTTTTTTCTCATTTGCAGAAGGTTCTTAGGTAACGTTTTCTGCTATCATATATTTTAGTCAAAAGTAGCTTTCTTAAGACTTAGATGTTAATAATAGCAAGAATAAACATTCAAGAAGTAAGTTACTAACCTTAACTTGTGTAAACCACAATAAATCTGGTAAGACTCTTTGATGAAGAGGATTAAGCCCAAGATCGTGTGCTAGAGGAGCTTGCCTCCTTTAAAATAAAGTTATTTTACTCTTCAGTTTCATGCTCCATTAATTTCTGTGTGCTCTGATACTCTTTTTTTGACTGTTACATCTCAGATATGTAACCCAGTTTTCCTGATGACCTCTGAAGATTCAGAGACTCTTGAGTGTTTCTAGGTAGCAGCCTTTTCCCTTGCTTGATCCTTTCCTGAGTGCTGGTATAAGTTACTTCATGTTCAGGGACTTTGGCTTTTCCTTAAGGAGTTCTCCTGCTGGCTGAAGTATTATGGATAGGAATTTGGTGTCTGTCTTATCAAAACAGCCAGAATGATGTTGTCTGGGAGGAAAGATGTGGTTACACTATTGAGGTGATCATGGCTTATCTCATGGTATAAAGTCTGACCACTATAAATAATCATCTTTGTTACTATATATAATTAACATGTAGCATTAACGCACGTTCTCTGATGTATTTGTTGCTGCATTCACTTTAAGGCACGCTCCAGTGTGTGTTCAACACTTTTCTTTCTGATAGCTATGAGCTGTGACAGAGATGTGAGGGCTTTTAGCACTGAAGTAGCACTGTGTGGCTTCCAGTTCTGTCCTTGCTTCAGTTTTCACCAGCTCATGAATAAACACTGTGTGTGGGATCTCACTTTCATGCTAGGAGCATCAAAAACTGTACAATTTGTTGAAAAAGAGGAGTGTGATTGTAGATCTTGCAATTTGTTTAAAGTTCTCAGTGGATTAAATTGAAGAGTAAAATACATGACTGCCTTTGGATGCTACAGGATTTCTGTTAATCAAATGCAGTTGTGTTGATGTTAAGTACAGAAGGAGCTTTTTCAGAGATAAGAATAATTTTCTGCTGCTTGAAATCTTTGCAAATGAAAATCACCCTGGAAGAAGGTTTATTTTGTTTTGGTTTTTTTTTTTTTGAATGTAATTTACAGGATGCATTTTGCAAGTTGAGCAAAATGAAAAATTGCACACTGTGCAGGGTTATCACTTTCTTTAATGCAGCATTAATCCTTTTGCTTTTCCTAATACATTTCCGGTGTAGAAACAGACTGTGATTTAGAGTTGTTTATACTGTTCATGCAATAAAATCTAAGGTACAATGTACTGCCAGGAGAGGAAAGGTAAGTATCTCAAAGCTCTTTATTTTATGCACCCTGTTAGCATAAGAAGATCATTTGCACCAGGTGTAAGTTTCTGAGCTGAGTGTCGTAGCCTGGCTGTTTGTTGCATTTTACAGAAATAGTGTGTTGCCATGACTTGCAGTGTTTGTGTTGGAGTAGTTAAGGTTAACTGGGCAGTTCTGAGAACTATAGGTAGGGGTACTGCTGTTTTCCACTTGTATTGAAGAAATCTGAGGAAGGCCTGAATTCTCTGAAGTAAAAATGCCTGCAAAACAAACTTCATGGGGTGGAAGGAAGTTTGACACTTGATTTCTTTTCTCCCTAAGACTGTTGCCAATAATTCTGCTTGCTCAGATTCTCTAAACTAGTCTTGATAATCTTGGTGAAAATCTTGCCTTTTGCCAGGATCTTGAAAGGCTCACACACTTATAGATTGATGAAGTGCTTCTATTCAAGATTTATGCCATATTCACAGTGAGAGGAGCTCCTTCCCCACACAGTAGGAGTTACTTGGTTTTGAGTGGAGGCTGTAAATCAATAACCTAGAATTTAAAATCACAATTATTTTCTAAGAACAACCTGAGGAGCTTAGGTGACTGCTGGAGTTGCTTTGTCCAAACCTTGATTGGAATAGATTTAGGCACAACATGTTTACAGATGTAGGCGATCTACTAAGATCTCAACAATCATACACCATTAACCAAAGTTAATTTTAAAATTAGTTTCGGAGCTCATTGCTTTGTAAATAAATAATATTTTTAGGAGGTGCTCTAATCTTTGATGTAATGTGTACAAATTAATCAGTTGAAAACATTGAATATGTTCACCAGATTTTTTTTTTGAGCTTCTGGGTTTTCCTGGCAAAAATTTCCAGATGGGTTTTCTAGTTTAGCGTTTTCTTTTGTACAGCTGTGCCCATCCATATTACAAAACAATGCTTTTTTTTAAAATGTTCATTCTAATAGTTAACGTTTCTCAGCTTAAGCAATACCAGCTTCACAGTTCTATATTTGGTCAAGCTTTACCAAGGAGCATAGCTGACTCCAAATGCTCTGTCGCTTCCAAATGCTGCAGAAGTATTTTATAGACTTAGAAGAAAAATGTTATTAAGCTGAAGTCTTAATTTAAAACTTTACCAATCTACAAAGTGTATTTTTTTCTTCTTCTTCTTACACTTGCTAAATATTGTCATTCATGCTTTTAGTGTCTTAAGCTGATGGAAGACATAGCTTTTGGTGAGAATTCTGTGATTTAAATTATATTTGTTAGTGGAAGTTTTTTAGCTGCATTTGAGTGTGTTCTTTTTCTTGTACTCATGTCTGCCATAAAAGAGAATGTTAAAATGATGGATAAAACCTTCACAATGGTTGACATGATGTTATAAAATGCAGAGAAAAGCACACCATATAGAACTGTGTGCTCTCCATTGCATACTATTTAGAAGATAAAAAGATTATGGACTGCTGGTGATTGCATGTGTTACATGGTCACATATTGAAGAGATTTGCAAAAGCCTGCGTTATAAACTTGTGTGCACTTTATTTTAATATTTTAAAAGGAATTAAAAAAAGTACAAGAACAGAACCTGTTAATATCAACTTCCAAATGTGATTCTAGAAATCTTTTCTATTCTGATAGGAAAAAATTTGGAACTGCTTTAAGTACTACATGATACCGATGCTTTGAGATGTTAGCACAGTGCTGCTTAAGCCTCCGGTGCATTAGTGGTCTAATTAGCTCTTAGATACTCTTTATGTCTTGAGCCAGATCATTAGGGACAAATGTAGATTTGATCACAATTTTAGAAAAGAAAATGTGGCCAGGACATGAGAGGCCAACTCTGTTTCATGACTTCATATATCTGTATTTGAACTTTTTGATGAGATACAGGTCCCCAGCTGTGTAGGCTGCAGGAGCACTGGTGCTTCACAGGCAGTGTTTAGAGTCATTGAAAATCAGTTAAGTTCATTGCTAAACATATGAGATACACTTTCCTTTGCAAACAAATCCAATCAACCATTACACTTCAGTGATATGGGTAAACAAGGAAGGCTTCTTAATTTAAAAGTATAGCTCTCCTGGTAGTTCATGGAGTAATGCTTTCACCTTTCTCCTTGTCAACCAAAATGGGGACAGGTATCATAGAGCTGTAGAATATCCAGAGCTGGAATGGACCCATAAGGATCATAACTCCTGGCCCTGCAAAGGATGTGCCGAGTCACACCGCGTGTCTGAGAGCATTGTCCAAATGTTTCTTGAACTCTCTCAGGCTTGTTGCTGTAACCACTTCCCTGGGGAGCCTGTTCCAGTGCCCAACCACTACCTGGGTGAAGAACCTTTTACTAATATCCATCCTAAAGCTCTCCTGACACAGCTTCATGCCATTGCCTTGAGTCCTGTCACTTGGTCTTTTTTCAGCATTTTAGAGCAAGAACTTGCAGGCATGTATAACCATCGTAAACCTGTTTTAAGGAAATGAGCAATACTGGAAAGGATATCTAATTTTCTTCAGACTTCATTGCTGATGTTATCTTTAGTTAAAAACCCAAGCAGTTCTTCCCTCACCTCTCAGACTTGGTCAAAATGCATAATTTTAGGAAACCTCTCCAGACAGAGTTAATAAGATTAGCACAAGTAAGTATTGGGCTTTCCTAGTGTTTCTCATGCAGTTCTGCCATATGCTAGCCTTGTGGATGGGATATTCTCTTGGGCTCTTAGTGATGATGAGCCCCTCTTTGCCCAGACCAGGGACAGATACAGTAGAAACTGTCAGGAAGATGGAGGCACTGTTTTGAGCCAGAAGTTTCAGGTTTGTTTTGTTGCTTAATCAAGGGCTTTAAAGAAGCCTTTTGAGGGATTGGAGACATTTGAGCAAGACTATGCTTGGTTTCCTATTATGGGCATGTGCATAAAAAACATGTTGAAATCTGTTTGAAATGTCTTGCCTCTTTTAACGGGATGGGTACAATGGTTTCTCATGACCAACCACCTGCTTCCAGCGTTCAAAACATTAACCTTTTCTGCTCAATTCATCTGTCTGAAATGGTAAAACAAAACACCTGTTAAGATATGGGGACACATAATATGTAAAACACTGATTCCGTAAAGCTCATATAACCCTTGATTTAACTCACACTTAAGACTAGCACCTTAATCTCTAATTTGGCCTTATTGGATTGGAGGGTTTTCTGTTCACTGTTCAAAAAATAGGCTAATAAAGACTTCAAAAGTCTAGTTTGGGTTGTGGTGTGCAAAAGAATAAAATCCACCACTGTGTACCTGAATTAAGGTATGTGAATGGAACCAGAATATTAACAGTTTGTAAGTCAGCATGCCTTCAGGTGGAAAATGCCCCTATGGAGTTTGCCAAAGCAAAGAGCTGGTGACAATTCCTGAGGAGTTTGTGATTCAAACAGTGGTGAGATAGTGGACAACTGCTGGACACAGCAGCAGTCTGAGACACTGTAGTGTGTTTCTTTATTACTTCAAACAGTAGGCTATGTATATTTTCTTGTCCTTGGAACAATATTTATGACTTATCCAAGCAGACTGTGCCCAGTAGTGGACTTCTGAAGCTGAACTTTGTGTGCAATTAATTTGGGGATGTGCAGTTGGAATCCTTGCTGTTTCTGCCATGTAACATTCACCTCCCATCTGTTGGGGAATTTCTTGGTTCTTTCTCTTATTGAGAGGTAACCAAATTACTTGTTCCAGTGCTAAAAAGTGCAGGAGATACTAAGAGTTTTTAGATTTGTCTCAAATAAGCAATAGCATTATTGAGAGAGGATGTAATATTAATTGATGTCCATTGAAATAATGTGGAACAGGATAGGGACAGAGCTCTGCTTGGTTTGGTTTACCTGTATACAGAAAGTACAGTCATAATAGGTTAAAAAGAACAGAATGTTTTATTGGTTTTGCTTGTTTTCCTTTTTCCCTTTGCTCTTTTGTGCTTTTAAGTAGTAGACCAGAATATATGAAATACTGTAGAATCATGAAAGTGTAATTAGTGGTATGAATTTTTTTCTGGTTTTTGGATTTTTTTTATATGAGCTTTATGGAATCAGTGTTTTCATATTATGTGTCCTCCTATCTTAACAGGTGTTTTGTTTTACCATTTCAGACAGATGAATTGAGCAGAAAAGGTTAATGCTTTTAGTGCTGGAAGCAGGTGGTTGTTCGCTTTGACTGTTTATCTAATTAGCTGTATGCTGGCTGTTGTCCTAGGAGGCCTGACTTTTCCTAGGGAGGGAGCATAGGAAAGCATGCAGAAACTTGCTGTAGCAGGACTAAGGCAAAAATCAGCCTGATCTAAACTTGTCCGTACTGACAAGTCTGATTTTATTTGTTTTTGATTCAAAGATTATCTGCTAATACTTTATGGGTGTTTGTCTTCAAGCAGAGAATGCTTGCTTGTTCAGGTGAGCTTGAGTGTCAAAAGCATTTTCTCTCGTACTTTTGAAAGCATTTTTCTTGTGGTTGTTAGATGCTAACCCACAAAGAGTAAAAATATTGTTGGTGATTTTTGTCTGTATTCAATAAAGCTGTTGTTTTTTACACTGAGTCCTATTGTAATTCCTGTGTCTGTTTAACATGCATCTGCAAAGATTGATGGTATATTGAGGTTTTATTGTGGCATATTTAGTCAAGGCAAGTTGGGATACTACCAGTGCAGTACAGCAGTTCACATTTGGCATTGTACACCTCAGCTGCTGACTTGACCCTTGGTGCACCACTTGGGAGGGACGTGAGCATAGACAACTGTTCCTTTTGAATTTAACTTTTTATCCAGATTTTTTCTTTACTTGTAAAATTTTCATTTTAGCTTTCAGTGAAAAAAAAGGCAGAAACACAGGCCAACACCAAGACACAGTTGACCATCAAATTGTTTCATTCCAAATATGTGTTTGAATTTTAAACTTTCCTAAGAGATAATGTCTGGCAACTACTTTTAACAGAATAAATAATCAACTTTTTTCATGTATTGGTTTTACAGCTCCAAGCACAATGGAAACTGATGCTTGTTAGTGCCTCCAGCTATCAACATAACACAAATACTCACCAAGAAATTTTATATGTGTTTACTCCAAGTAGGAAAAAAACTATTGTTTTGCTTGGGTCTATTATATTTTACTAGCATAACCTCAAGGGAAACTCAGTAATGAAGAGGCAGAGGCTCTCTTTTTACAAAAGTACAGTGTTAAGTAAAATTGTCTAAAATATAGCAAAACTCATTGTAGAAGCAATCTGTGATTACCTCAATCCAATTGAGTGGCATGGATTTTTTTTTCCTAAATATTTCATATGCCTCCAGTTTTTATTTTGTCTCTCCCTGTGCTTTTTTAATGTAGCCCATTTCCATAATGGATGTCTAGTTTGTATGCTTTTCTTTATACCAATCATTAAAAAAGAACATTTACTTTGTAGAGCTGTCAGATTAATATCTGAAACTCCAAAAAATGAAGGTGAGTGAAAAGTGTTATTTAGAGATGGAAAAGATGTAACGATGGCTGTATCATAAATACAATGAAGAATTTTCTTTCACATCCTTTGAGAAAAAAATAGCATGTTTAATTAGATTCCTGAATCCAGATTGTCAAATTTCTTATACAAGGAAAGCTGCAGAAAATGGGATTTTTACTTCAGATTGCTTTTAGCTTTAGATAATGCCTTTTTAATATATATAATATCTGAACTTGAAATTATTTTTTCAGATATTTGTTCTTTTCATATTGTTTTTCTTGCTATTAGTAGGAGCTGTCTTTAGCCAGTATTGGACACATTTGCTAGCTTAATTATATGGACTGTGCTGGACTGACCAAGCAAAGACATTTAAGCTGTTCAAAGGGAAAGACCAAAAATTGAAGGACTTTTGAACTGGATGAACTTTTACATGAGAAGTGGAAGCTGTGGTTCTTTTGTTTTTATACATATGAAATTTATGTGGTCTCTTTTGGTCCTATAGCTTGTAATTGCATTTATAACCTGTGAATTTGAGTATTTATCTATACATGGATGTAACACATATTATAATCAAGCATTATAGAGAATAGGTCAAATGTATTTTTGCACAGGTTATTTTTTGACCTTCCCTCTACGGCTCAGCAGAGTTGCTTCTAATTTAGTCCTGAGCTAATATAAATTCAGTGGATGATAAACCTGGAGCTTCAGGATGTGGTAACTTTGTAGGATTCACTATCAAAGAATCACAGAATGGTCTGGGTTGGAAGGGACCTTTGAAGGCCACCTTGTCTGACCTCCTGCAATAAACAGGAATGCCTTAAACCTGATCAGAGTCCTGCCCAGCCTTGAATGTTTCCAGGGATGGATCATCCACCACCTCTCTAGACAGCCTCTTCAGTTTAAAACCATTACCCTGTGTCCTATTGCATCAGGTCCTATTACAGAGACTGTCCCTATCTTTCCTATAAGCCCTTGTTACATACTGAAAGTCCTCCTTGGAGCCACCTTCTCTCCAGGCTGAGCAATCACAACTCTCTTAGCCTTTCCTCATAGGAGGGATGCTCTAAACAGCATGGTGGCCTCCTTTGGCCTCACTCCAGCAGGTCCATGTCCTTCCTGTGCTGGGACCCCAGAGCTGGATGCGGCACTGCAGGTGGGGTCTCACCAGAGCAGAGCAGAGGGCCAGAATCCCCTCCCTCACCCTGCTGCCCACGCTGCTTTGGATGCAGCCCAGGATACAATTGGCTTTCTGGGCTTCAAGAGCACATTGATGGCTGGAGTTCAGTATTTTGTCCAGCAGCACCCCCAAGTCCCTCTTGGCTTCCTCTCATGAGGAAAGGGGTTATTTGCTTTGTATTTGAAATACATTGGTTTTCAGTGTTAATGGCATAATGCAGTGTTAAAATATCTCTTGAGCAACATGTTTTTTAAGTCAACAGTTCACAGCTTTTACATCAAGCAGTGCATGCTCTTGATTTTGTGGTTTCAATTTGTAGTTCACAAAAGACAACAGTTAAGCATGCTTGTTGCAAAATTTTTAAGTTAAGCTATTGTGAAATGCTACTTAACATATTACAATTATTGAAGAAAGGACATTGAATGAGAATAAGCCAGGTATTGCGCACTCTGTTGTTGTGATATTTTACTGGTGCTGTGGTTGAGATGCAGTGAGCTGATCTTGAATTTCTTGTGACTATTGCTCAAGAACCACATGCTAAGATGACGTTGTCATATTCTAAGAAAATGGTCAGGGAGTATGTTTGTATTGAGGAGAATGGGCTGTAACTGACTTCCTCTAACATCCTAAATGATATTGCTTACATAACAAGGTTTCCAGATGGGAATCACTGCTTGGGAAGAGAACACAGTTTCCCCATTTCTTTCTCTTTCCCCTGCTCCCTTCTGGAGCTGTTGTGGTGATGCAGCTGCCACTAGCTTCACCCCTTGCCAGAGATGTGTCTTTGCTTTGTGGCTTCATGGGCAGATGGCAGGTAGCAGGATAGAGAGAGAGGGGGAGCAGCTTTATTTTTGTCTTCTTAAAATATGCTTCAAGTAGCTTCAGTTGTGGTGATGCTATGTGTTCCTTTCCCACCTTTGTCTTTCCTGACAGGGACTTGTGCCCGTTTGCAGCCTTGGTGCTCTTTTATTAACCTTTGCCTCCTGTCCTGAGGATTTGAGGTTTGAAATAAAGTTAGAAAATCATTACATCACTTTCTCACTTCTCCAGTACTGATTTGTAAAGCTTCTCTTCTTGGTTTCTGATTTTGATATGTTTGTAATAGGAAGAGGTAAACCTTTTCAATAAGAGTATTTTTTCTTACTTTGACTTGAATGATAATGAGAAGCTTGCAGTATGTTTTAACGAGGTTATCCTTTTCTCAGCATCGAGATCTGAAGTTGCGTAATTAGAGGTTTTATTGTTACTGAACCACAATAAATTTGGATTGTGTTGTTGCTTTTCCTTTGGTTGGCTTTATATTTTTTATAAAGCCCTTTATCTATAGCAGTGATGTGGACACACTGAACCATTAGCCCAACCATCTTTTTTTCAAATGCACAGAGATTCAGTTTGCATTTCTGAGGAAAAAGTATATTGCTATGTGAATGCATACAGAAGCACAGCTAGTAGCTATTACAACCTGATTTGTTAGAGCATGTGTCTCTTGGTGTTTGCTTTCAAGAGACAGGGAAGACTCTGAATTGGAACCTGAAATCCGAGTTGAGTCTGTTTGCAGAACCTCTTATTAGATAAGTGACTTCACTTTATCTTTGACTGAAACACTGGATCTCACATAGGAATTAATAGTGCAGTGATAATAGTGCAACAAAACCCGATGAAAGATCTGGGGAAAGTGATCATATTTTGGAAAAACTCTTACTGTTTTATAGGTGCATACTTACAAGTAGTGCTGTTTTCCAGGATATCCGTGCAGGTGAGGGAGGGAAAAGGGTGTAGTATTAGCTGGGGCTGGTGAACTCGAGTTAAACCAGCAGTAAAAATTAGTGTGCTTGTATTTATGTATCTCAGTTAACTGTCCAAGAATTCTGAGGCAGGTATGGAAATAAAGCAGCCATCTTCAGTTAGAACAGCTCTCCATGCCCACAGATGAACAGCTCTGCTTCTAGACATCTTCTTACTGAGCTGACCTACAAGGCCATTGCTCTCTGTCACCCTGTTTAACCCGTCCTTAAGATTGAAAGGAGAGCTGAGGTAGTTCAAAGGCAGCTGTGCCTTATTCAGTACTGTAACCTTGTTTCTGGTACTTTTTCTCCTAGGAATCCCAAGGCTTTACAAGATGAACCCTGGTATTAAGAAGGCTTAGGTTAAATCTGGGTTGTAAGGAGTTTGTATCATAGATGGAGAACAAGAAAATGCTCAAAAACAGCATAAGACCATTGCTTTCTCTAGTGTGTTTAAACAAACTGCTTTAATTAAATTCCTGAAACTGTTTGAATATTTCTTTAAAATTAACTTAAGCCAAAAATGTTTGTTTATAGTTTTTGATATCTGATTTAATTATGTTGAATTATTTTGTTCTGGAGTATTAGCATCCATGCAAGTTGGGAAGTTAAATAAGTACAACTGGAACATACAAGTATGGATCAGTAATTCCTAAGGTCTCTTTTCTGTTTTCCTGATCAGAGTTGGTTGTGTTCTGGGCAGTCCCCCATAGCCAAACAATGGCTAACACCAGCAGTCCCTCATCACTGTTGTAGGTTATCCAACTTCCTTGTTGCTATTCTGTGTGAAAAAAAACAATAGTTCCTCATGTAATTCAAGTAGACTTTATTTGTTGCTTTACTCTGTCTGCACATAAGCACGGGCTGGTTATGCTGATCTGTGCCTTCATAATGTCGATAGTTGTCTGCAGAGAAATACAGCGTTTGGCAGTTGTGGGGTGGAGAACCCAAAAAAACCCCAAACCCAAACAAACCAGGACCAACAAACCCAAACAACAAACAAACCACCCCTTTCTCAGAATGAATCATGAATGGCTTGGGCTGGAAGTGACCTTCAAGATCACCTAGTTCCAATCCCCAAGTTCATCTCTCAGAGATGTCTGTACTTGTAATATCACAATTAGAATAAACACTGCTACATCAGGCACTGAGGATTTGTATATTACTTAAAAATGCTTTTATATAGAATATAAATATATTTCAAATAGATATGTTTCTGTGTTGTGTGTATATTTATATCTCTGTAAAGGTTGCTGGTTGTGTGCTAGCTTTCTATCACCTAAGGACATTTTTATACGTCTCTTTTAAGAGCAAAATTTTACTTCTTCTATCAAAAGTCATATCAATGGGAAGGATTAAAGCATCACATTCTTAAGCAGAATGGTTGTGTCTGGCTTCCACTTCCTCATGGACGTAGAGCAAGCTTTATTCTGTGGAAGTTATGTGACTGACTCTAAGGAGTTACTGCTGAAGAGACCAAGGACCTTTCCACTGCCTCTTCCAGACTTACCTGATGGCCTTGCAAAAAGAGATATTGGGGTGATAAGAGCCACAGCAGTAGGAAGCATGGGTAACTTTGTCAGCAGTTACAATTAGCACTTTGTTATGGCAATTTCCAGAGAAGTCATGTGTCAAACATAAATTGCAGGTCAAATTCATACTCAAAATATTTTCCCATATACAGATAAATGATTTGTGTTAGGGGTTTCTGCCTTGGGAGTCATTATGAAATTTGCATCCTTGTTTAACTCTCAATTAAAAATGTTGAGAATATGGAGGGGAAGGAATACTAATAAAGTGTATACAAAGTCCACTAGGAAGTACTACACCTATGCCCTAATGTTGAATTGAAGTTGTTACTCTGTGTTGATCTAATGTTTATTGTTAATACTTGAAAACTGCTAATGAAACATCCTGGCACTGAGCTGTTCCATCCTGTTTGCTCACTTATGCAAAGGAATCCCAGATAGGCTTACAGATATTCCTTAGTAAAGACTGGAAGCTAGACATTGAAAAATCCCCCATTCAATCACTTCTAGAGAGGCCTGGTATGTTTGATACAACTTTATTTTTTGACATAAAGTGATCTCAGGGTAAATTGCTGATGTACTTAACAACTCCATTTCTGGTCTTGAAGTAAAATTTCTTCAAAAGATGCAGACTTAACAAACCTTCTGCTCCTGAACTCCTAAGTTCCTGTGACTGTTAGTAATTCAGAAACACAGGTTAAATTAGCCTTAGACTGTCCTGTCAAATTAAAAGCAGGATTTTTGTGTTGGTTTGTGGAAGGTGAAGCAGGTACCCTGGTTCATCAGTGTTTATCTCATGCCAAGGTGGTGGATGTCAGGTGATACCAGGAAGATGTTTATGTGAAAAAAGTCAGAAACCATTTTCTGTGATGTTCTTTACTGACACTGAATTATTTTATTTAAATGGTAATCATGAAACATGTGTTTTAACAGAAATACTAAGGAGATTGTGATAGTTTCTTCTATGATGCCAATTATTTAGGAAAGTTTTAGATTTTCTTACAAATCTCATGTCATTTGCTGTCTTGTTAGTGATTGCACAATTTTCTTGGTAAATTTTTAATGTGTGGTGAGCTCTGAGAAGGATGGCCTTTGCTTTACATGGAATATGTAAATCTGTAAACTTCTACACATTCTTTGAGGGTAAGTTTCTTCAAGCATGATGGATATCAGAATAAGAACTGATTTTTACTTTTGATGTTTTGGTAAAAGATTTTTTTTGTGTGTGTGTGTATGTGACCACAAATGCCTCTAGGTGGGAGCAGGTGATCTTCCTTGTAACTCTTTCCATAAAATGCATTGAGGCAGCTTTTTACAATGTCTTTAATATGTAAATTATCTAATACCTAATTATCTAACAGATTTTAAAAAATCAAGTGTGGAAAGCATTTTAATAAAAGTGTTTCTTTTCTCTTTGTATGCCATGTCTTCTGTTACATCATAGGAGAGCTATGCTAGCATAAAACTCATCATGTAAAAATACAGAAAAACAAGGGAGTAAATTTGAAATAGGAGTGTGAATGTCTGCCTTGTAAGCCACAGATTGACTGTGGGGGAGAGAAAAAACCCTAACCAAAGTAATTGTGTTTTACTCCTGAAGTGTTTTACTGTGGCACCACCTTTTTGGCGGAGTCTGTTGAGCTGAAAACTACACTGCCTCTGGCTCAAGGAAAACATTTCTAATAGTTTAAGACCTGTTACACCACCTACATCAGACTCAGCAGAGGAAAAATTTGTAGTCAATTTTTTCCCATTCTTTCAAGCAGTTCTTTAGGCTTCTATAAAACACAGTAAAGTGAATGAACGTCTGTAAAGTGAAGGACTGAGGTCACTCTGTAGGTAACTAGAAATGTGTTTTATAATTTCAGACCTAAAGCTTTGGTCAGTAGCTATCTTTGCAGCCTTCAGTCCATAGTGGTGGTAATTCCTTTTTCTCACAGCTGCAGATGTACAGCTATAAAGCATATTACTAAATTTCCAGAATCAAGCACTCAGAAATGAAGATCAATATGAAGAACAGCTATGCAGCCTTGTTTTTGTACCTCATGACAATTCTTACTTGGTGATTGCTTACTGGTGTTTGCTAAAAGTTACTGCCAATTTCAGTGCTGTGATGCAACTTCCATGGCACATTCACAGGTACTGTTTGCTGGTATCTTATTATTTTTAAAACTTGAAAACTCTTGCAGAGGGCATGATTTTTAATGTTTTTATGCTTTTTCCTTTACTTTCCATTCCTGTAATATGCAAGTGCTTTACACAAATGGTTCAATTTATTTTCACACTATTCCCTCTGGTCAGGGCTTCATGATATTCCTTGTTTCTTAGTGTTTGGAAACTTAGCAAGTGGGAATAGGGTCACTTATCTTAGTCATCTGAAGTGTGACTCCCATAGGTTTCATGCTTCTGAACCTGAAGCTGTAGCTGTGACCATCCATGCCCAGGGTAAAAGATGCTTGTGCAAGTTAGACAGGCTTCACCCAGGGCAGTGTGTTCTAAAAGGAATATAGGTACAATTTGCTAGTAAAAATTAATTCTGGAGCAGGAACACCCTTCAAAACTGGGTTGTGAGTAGGTTTCAGCTGGGTTTTGTTGTTTTTTTTGAGGAGGTATGGGATTTTTGAGGATAATCATGGTGTTGCTAGGACACCATGTTTTTTCCTAGGGGACACCACTAAATCATGTTTGCCATGACTGTTAAAAAGATCATAGAAAGTACAGTTGCCCCCATTACACAAACAGTGGAGATTGATCTTGTCCAGTATGGGGAAAGATGGGAGGCCTGGAGAAATTTATGAGCCTGTGTAAATAACTGTGTTTCAAGTGTACCAGGAGGAAGTATTAATGTCTGGGAGCAGCCTCACTTCTGGCATTGTTGCATTTTGAGTCTGACTTTGCAGCCTAAATAGTGTGTTTTGCCCACAGTTTTGTGTGCACTGTTTTCTAAGTCAGAAAAAACCCCCAACAATTTGTTACATAATGCTGTGCTCCATGCATCACTGGAATGTCTTTTCCAGGCTGCCAAGCTGGTCGCTGTTCCCCCAGTACTGCTCCTTGGTTCGCCTCTATCCTGCATTTGTGCTGTGCAGTTGAGCTATTGCTTGAACATTTTGGAATCCCTAAAAGGAGGGGCAGCAGAGGCTCAGTGCTTGCTGATTGGAAGGCTGGGATGTAGCCTGCTGAATCCTGGAGTTTCCTGGTGTTAGGAGGGGAGGCTGTCCTACATGGCAGTACTCCATGCAGTCAGCCTCTACTGGGTCTTCAGTCTTATTCTTGAAAGAGACCTGTGATTTCACAGTTCTGAGAGTTAGGATTTCATGCTGCAGTTTCCAGGACTAATTAGATACTCTAGAAATTACAGTCTACTGGAGGGGAGCGGTTTTGAGCTGAAAAATAAGGTATTGGCCAACTGGTAGAATACTGTTTGTAAGCAGTCTGAAAAATACAGCTGCTGAGTAGTACTTGATTTGAGTTTGGTTATCCTAAAATTGTTTTTAAATAACCACTAATAGAATAATTATATTTTTACAAGGAATAAGACCAAGAGGTGCAGAGATGTCAGAGCCACTGTATTTCTGGCCTTTCCTACTCTGCATCCACACCCCAGTGACCTGTGAACCCAACTTGACAGGTGGTGGAGGGAGATAGTGGGGGTTGTATGTGTTCTTGTAGATGGAGGTGAAGTTAACAGATATACTTTGTTTACCAAATGTTAATGGTTTCTTGAGGAAATAACTCTGTGCCTTCTGGGGCAGTTTCATAACTGGGTGGAATAGTCAAAGCTCTACAAGTGGCATTTTTTAATGGTGCTTCATTATAACTAATGAATGCGCTTGCCTATTGATACTGCTCAGGAACAACTATAGATAGCCACAGTGGCTTGAAGTATGTCAGTAAAATTAGTTTTTTGGTCCTTGAAGATTATAAAATGATTAAAGAAAGTGCAATGAATTCTGGGTGTTCCTTGAACTTTTAAAACTGTCACATTATTTTTAAGGATGAAATTGAGAAGCATCCCCAGTCATTCATCACTGCCACTTTGCCAGTGGAGATGGTGGTAATGGCTTAGCTTTAATCAGGAAAAATAACTACTACTTGATACACTTACCTCAGTAGTTGTAAGGACAACATTTAATATGTTTTGGGCTTTTTCTGCTTCAGTTGCATGTCACTGTGGAAGGCTCACTGAGCTTGAACAATGAAAGAAAAATCTGTCTCACCTTTCACATGTTAAAGTTTAAACAGTGGGGGTTAACTATCTACAGACCAGGAGAAACAAAGGTATTTTTTTAGCTTTGCACCTGTCAAATGCTGGAAAATAATTGCTGTTCTAAAGCAAAAAACCCTAAACACAAGCTGTACAGCAGCTGCCAAGGCCAGATTGTGGATATATGCAGATACCTGGGCTAAGCAGGTTGAGGACGCAGAGCTTTTGGTGTGCAGAGTTGTGGTTTGTTCTGTGGAAACCATGGGATACAGGTGTGGTGTTTGCACAGCAGAGAAGAACCCAAGTAGTCAAGAAGGGAGTTTGCACTCAGGTGGGAGGTAGGGAAAGCCTGGCTGCAACTCGGGTTGAACATGGCTCAAAGCATTTTTCCAGCCATCTCATAACAGCCTTTCCCCTCGTGGACCCACTCCTCTGTTACATCTTCAGGCTGGAGGTGTAGCCACTCTCCACACTCAAGAGCCACATTAGGAAAGGTTTTCTTCACTCCCATGTAACATGAGAGAATATGAATGAGAGAATTACACCCTAGCACTTCTTTGTAGGCATGAATTGGTACCCTTGTTTTGCTGAAATTACTGAGTCATGTTGTTCTTCTATTACTAGAAATCCATTATTGAGCACTTCAGAATCTGGAGGGGATAAAAAAGGTGCAGATACTGGAATTTGAAGCTGCTTGTAGTGTAACTCAGCCCTAATTGATGAGATTTTTAAAGATAGAAGGGAGTTTTTTTTGTGAATTCGAAACACTTCTGTGTTGGTTGGTATTGGAACTAATAACCCATTAGTACTGAGAGAAAATCTAAAACTTAAAATGGTGGGACTGGTAATAATTTACAGGTGATGGAATTAAAGCTGAATTACCTCCAGGATTCCTTAGTTAAGGCATGTGTTTGCAGCAGCTTTAGCTTTATCCTAATTCATTTTGATTTTAAGCCTCTTGTGTAACTCATTTCCTTGGTCAGTACAGGTAATTGGAGGATGCTTATACTTTTCATTGTTTAAGGAAACAAAAAAGGGAAATTGTCTGATAAATCTGCTGTACTTTCTTATACAAATACTTATACTAAACAAGAAAGTAGTTACCTGCATCAAGATTAGCATGCAAATAAGGTGTTAGTCCCCCTTTCTCCACAGGGCTTGTTTTCTTTTTTTCTTCCTATGTAAATTTACAGTACTTTAGTAAGCAAGGAAACACTGGTTTATTTATGTAGTCTGAGAACACCTGGATCCCTAAAGTGAGGTGGCCCAATCAATACTGGCTCTCCATGTGGAGTTTCTTGCTATATCTGGTAAAGCCAGACTTCTAGGATGACAAAAAAAGGAAATTTGGTTTCCACTTTTGTGACAGGAGGTGAGAAAAAGGGCAGCTGTGCTCTCGAAATGGTTTTAGCTGTAATTGACCCAGCTATGGGTTGTTTGGGAGCAAGGCAAACATTCAAGACTATGAAATTACAAGTATTTTGGTGCCTGGCTATAGGCTTCTTGGAGTATCTTCCATGAAGTAGTTGATCTTTGAAGCTAGCATGAGTTTTAGGAATGACGATATTGACAGAACTAAGTGAAATCTCAAGAAAGAAAACTGTATTTATGTACTTAATTGCATTTTGCAGAATCAACATCTAACAAATACTAATGAAATTAATTTGCTACGTGAGGAAGGAAGGCATAATCAGTTTTGTTTTAAGAGAATGAAGCCATTGGAAGAACTGACAAGGTTCTCATAGGAAGTTGGTGGCAAAGGTAGAAAAAAAACTGGTTTACTAGAGTCCCACTCCAATTCATTATACAATAACATTAAGGTTTTTCTGTTCTTGTATTTGCCAGAGCTTACAGCCAAGTCCACTCATGTTTTTAAGACTGAATTGTATTGTTTATTCTTAATTTAAAAGAAAAAAGCCAAAAACATATGAGAGACTTCTTTGTCTTTGCTAACCTGTATTGAAGGATCTTGAATTTCCTTCATGCTAAGAAAAAGCCAGTGCCTTTTTACCACAGGTAAAAGACTTGCTTGCGTAGTGTTTGTTCTTGTGCTAATATTGCGAGTGTTGTTAAACTGGGAGTTGAAGAGATAGAAAAAGCTCTGTGTACACTTACAGAGGAGCACAGAAGCTTGTACAGCCACGTGCCTCTGTGACTGCAGGCACTTACATCCTATGTTTTTTCTTGCTGTTTTAAGTTAGATGACTGTCTTTTCTTCACTTGTAGGATGAGGATGCTGTGTTTCAATATGTTCATGCAATTCAAGGATGCTGCAATGCTGCTCTGCGTTTCTGCTATTGTTCAGTGCCTCAATGGAATGAAGTGAGGTGTAAAGCCCCATCACTCCTAATCTCATTATTCTTGGCTGACTTTTACTATTGTGTTAAAGAACTCAAAAGGTGGGCCAAAATTGTGCCCCTTTTCCAGAGACTTAGTATTTCACTGCCAACTTCATCTGAGTTGAGGAGCATACCTTCAGTTAGATATGGGTTAGGCTTTTTTCTCCCCTCATTTCTTGTCTTAGGACTGTGTGGCCTGTGTGTACCATTCTTGTGTTATAGTAGTAATAGGCAACCTTGCCTGTTTACTGATAATTTCACTTCAACTCACAAGTTTTGGTTATACAGATAAAAAATAGCAGTTGATAATTTATTTTGAATTTATGATATAGAGCACTTCATGTTTGGCTGTTTCCTACTTGTTTTTCACACAAAGAATTTACCATAATAGTCAACTAGTCTTGGTCTTTCATACCTGTAACAGTGTAGGACCTTCCAACTCTGTACTTAGGCAAGGATAATACTTTGTACTGTAAGGTATATTTGGTTTGCTCATTTTTTACTTAATAGTGACAGCCTGGACACTCCAAGTGATTCTTGGGAGGTAAGTGGTCATAATGCGTGTATCAGTGGGGCTTCTTGGATGTTCATCCTACTCAATGCTCTTTTCATTGATGTGGATGGATGGGATGAAGCTAATCCTTCCCAGGTCTGTGGATGACACCAAAGGGAGGAGAGTGTTTGATGGCACAGCAGCCTGTGGTTAGGTGGGACCTCGGCAAGCAGGAGGAATGGGCAAACAGAACCTCCTGAGGTTCAGTGAAGACACGCGTGCCTTGATTAGAACAGCCTTGACATAACAGTGTGGGCTGGGAGCAGCTTCATGTGTGGGTTGTGTTTGTGGTTGATGTGGTTTTTTGGGAGGGGGAGGAGTGGTTTGTGTGTGTGTTTTGGTTTTTTTGGTTTTGTTTTTTTTAAAGAAAATTAAACTTGTGGACACTAGGCTGAGTCAGCTATGTGCCCTTGCAATGCTAAAGGCCAAGGTCTTAGCTGCATCAGCAAGAATGTAGCCAGCAAACTGGTGAAAAGGATTACTCTTGTTTATTACTTGGGAGAATGGAGCTGGAAAACTGCCCAGCACAGGGCTTCTGAAGATAAAATGGGTATCAATGACCTGGAGATAAGATCTCGTTGCTGTTTTCAACTGCCTGATTCGTAGCTACAGAGAAAGAAGAACCTGAATTTTCTCAGAGGAGCCCAATGATAAGACTGGAAGCAGTGCTTTTAGCAGCAAGGCCTTGGTATGGGAACAACAGGAGTAATGATTTGATTGTAGTTCTGACTGGTTACAGAGAAAAAAGAGTTCATGGCAAGAGGGAATAAAGTAGAAGAAACAAGCAGACTGGAGAGGCTTGTATCCTCCTTTGGGAATGTCCATTCTGAGACCATAGAATGGGACCATCTCTGTCAGGGAGGTCATCTTGTTTGACTGAGCATGCATTTTCATGAGGGACATGCATGGAGTGTTGATCTTCACATCAGATATGCTCAAAGCCCAACTGGACAATTTTGAGTTTCATTATTGAACTCTGGAATTAGCCCAGTTTTGATCAGGTGTTGGAAGTAGACGGGAAGTTAAAGAGGACTCTAGAGATCCCATCTAACCATAGTTTTTCTATGGTCCTGTACAGGTCTCTTGTTGATGAAGGTTTTGAAAGACAACTTTCTATATCATTATATTAACATGTCTTATGCAAGGCACATGCAACAAGAACCTTTGTTTTTGAGGCCAGGAGACTGTGCCGGTTTAGCTCTGGAGAGTGTGTATGTGTATGTCATTTCAAGTGATTTTATTTTTTTTGAAAGAGCTTAGTTGACTGTGAAGAGGGGCAGGGGTGTTTTCTTTTGGCATCTTCAGAAAACAGTATTAGTGTCAAAGAGCAGAGCCAAAAAGAGCTGCAAAACAGTATTCTTACAAATAAAAATTCTCTCAGTGACAACCTAGTTGTTTGCTTACACAGCTAGTCTAGAGGACTACTGTTCCCTTTGTTTTTTTTCCAAAGTCCAGATATTAGTAAACACAGTCTTTATCATTTTCCTAAGAAAAGAGGGTAGCAAGATAGGAGCATATACACTTTCAAATGGCCTCATTATTGAGTACGGCCAGAGTACCATGCTTGTAATGCTGGCTAGGAGTCACAATGGAAAAATGCAGAAGAGTAAATAAGATAATGGTTAACAGGCATTATCTTCCTAAAAGTGCAGTTTCTAAAATGAAATTACTTCATGCTTAAACCAGGAATTTCATAGAATAAAATTACTGGTTTAGGATTTCTTCACCTTGAATGTGTAGTTCTTGCCATCCTAATTTTGGGAAGAGGTAGCAGTAGGTCCAGAGGAGGGCAGTTGGACTAGATGATTAGTTGGACATTGCAGGTCCCTTTCAACTGAACTATTCTAAAATACTCAATACATCTTTAACTTTTTATAAGCTTGTTTCTGTCTCTGTGGCTAGAGAATTTGTTTCCTGAAATGATAGCAGAAATGAATCCTTGTAGTCCATGAAGTTGGACTTCAGTCTATTTGCTTCTCTTTAATTAGTCAAGGATTCTGGCATCCTGTCTTTTGTCTTTGTCTCAAGGGAAGCTCCCGTGTGCCTGGAATACAGTCAGGTATTGGTGTTGAATCCTTTATTATGGATTGATGTCTGGGTAGAGACTTACTCAAGAGCAGCTTAGATTTTTGTCTGTTCCTTTGCCATTTTTGGTGCTTAAAAATATGGCTTAAACAGAAAAAAGTTGGAGTGTATTTGTGTATCCAGCCCACAAGGACAGGTGGCTGATCTGACCTGACATGCACTTAATGATTTAAAAATCCTGTGAGTCTTGACCTGAGGCTCAAAACTGAAAGCTGGGCTCCCACCTCCATTTCCTGTCAGCCTGCAGATGTGCCCCAGACCCACTTTGGAGTGAGCAGGTATTTAATTAGCTACATATGTGCCTCTCTAAGAGGTGCAGGAATACAAGTCATTTGACAAGAGTAGAGAGCATGTAAGACAGACTCTTGGTTTTTTTCTATCTGGACTAATACTGTTAAAGGTATGACCATATTTCTCACTCTTTACTCGCCTGCATCTTTGCACAGAACAATGCCTTGGTATAGTGTCTCTGGGCCTTTGTACCACTTACTAAAATATATCTGCAGTGTACAGTTAAAAATGACTATAAAGTATCAAATCAAAATATTTGGATGCACCTCAAACTACAATCTAGACAAGCAGTTTTAAGCCCTGTGTCTTGCAAGGAAGTGTCCTCCTGCTTTTTGTCAGACTAGTGCCTGTCTGGCCTAACAGCTGCAGGTGATAAAAGGCAACACTGGGCTGAAGCTGCACAGGTGTGCAAACACAATGTTTGCTTACTCTGTTTGCTGCAATCTGAATCCTTCACTACTCAAAGTATTTGTTTTCCTTGGAAAACTACATTGTAGTGTAGCATGTATAACACCATATTAAATACCATATAATGGGTGGGCTGGCTGGTCACTGGGAGCAAAAAGAGGATTTGTCCATGGAGATTATCTAGCTAATGAACCGCAAAACAGCCCCACCTCAATATAACACTGAAAAGCCCCACATGGAATAAACATGAACGCATAAGCGGTTTCCACTGGAATTTTGTCTTACTTTCAGTATTTTGCCTAGTAGCCCTGGGGAAGAATGGCCCTTGCTATGGCATAAGAAGTGCAAGAATTGCATCATTGGCCCCCTGCAGCTAAGGTTTGATAAAAGCTGTGTACTATCCCTGGCCAGAGTGTAAATACATTGCAGCTGAGTGTTCCTGTTGGCTTCACAGGAGTGGTACCTTTCTGTTTTTCATCAAGTTTGTGAAAGCAGTGAAGTTGGGATGAGCTAGTTATTACTGGAAGGCGTGAGCATGATTGTTTCCTCCCTCCTACCACCTCAGCATTACAAGGGTGGGCCCTGAAAGTTCACGAGGGCAATGTGCCCTCAAAGCAGCTTCCTTTCATTGGTGTTAGGTCCACCTTGCTTTACCCAGACTGGGGTTTGTGGAGATTACACTAGGACTTCTGTAGGGTGCATAGTCAGGGCTGCAGAAGGTCATTTAGTTCCCACATTCCTACTGCAACCCTAGTTTCATAGACTATTTCATATAATTTCTCCTGTTTGCCAGGAAGTTATTGTATAACCTAGATATACTCATGCAACATGGAGATATTTGTTTCTTGACAAGAAGAAACAAGTGGGTATTCTCTGGGGTTGGGTTTGTTCTTGAAGAAAGAGGAATGCTATCTGAATTGAATGGTCTTTTTTGGACTTCGCTTGTGTATCTGATCAGAATAGTGTCTTAATGTAACAAACATTTTATAATGTTCCATTTTATTATACTGCAGTGCTAAAAATGCTGTGACATGAGCCTGGATACCAAAACTGGGGTCCAAACTTCTTATTTTAAAAACAAGTGAAACATCAATAAATATTTTATCTCGAACCAGTTGGGAATTGAAGAATATAATCTGGTGTAGGAGGCTGATTCATTATTCCAATAGCATTCATTATACACTTCTATTTATTAAATATCAAGTAGATTATCCAACTGTTTTTAATTCTCCTTCTGAGCTGATGCCTCTTCAACTGAGAACGGGTAACTACTGCAGAAAGCTGAATGGAATTTAATAGTACTGCACAGACTGAAGACATCAAAACTAATACAAAATATGAGGAGAAACATTCTTTTTCACATGACATGTAGTTCTATGTAATTTTAGTGCTTCTCCATGTAACACAAGCTTCGTTCAGTCTCAGCTTACTGCATTTATTGTAAGAAAAAAAGCACCAACAAACCCTAAAGTATTTTTAGGGGTGTAAAAAGTCTTTAGTCTTCTGCCTCTGATTTTCTTTAGCCCTTTCTCCTAGTCTATAAACTTTTTGGTTCATAGCCTTTTCACTTTTGCAAGTGGTGATGTCCTTTATTTAAAAATAAAAAAGTAAATAAATAAATGAAATCAAGAAAACAAAATCCCAGAGCAGACAGTACTGGGGGTTAAGATTATTTATAGGCATATTTTACTTCTGTCACATCAGTTTAGCAATGTTATATTCACTAAAAATATTACAAGCATACTATTAACCTTTGCCAAATAAATGCAAATGGTATTTCAGATTTTGAGATAATGCCAGCATGAGACTGGCAGATGTTTTTCCTATGCCCCTGTCTGAGAAATCCTGGAGGGAGACGGGGGCATGTGAAGTATAGTAGTGCCTAGAGGGGAGGCTTCTGTGCTGTCCTCATCCCCCTTGAATGACTAGAGAGGGAGTATTACAAGTATGTGTTTCAGATACAAACCTATTGGAATTAAATTACCAGTGAGAAATGAATTGAATTAATGGAGTATTCAGTGCTGCTTTTTATGGTTTGTTCTTTCCTTCTGTTTATTCAGACTGGCATAATTGTAATGCTGAAATGTTTTTCTTCACTTCAGGTGAACTAAGTAACCTTCTTTTACAGTGCACAGCAAAGTGTGGAAGGCAGTAAATTCCTTTCCTATTTAAGGCTGAAAGTAGCTGCTCACAATTTCTTTGGATACAGGCAGATAAGACAATGAGCAAGTAAAAATAATTGAGAAATAATACATTTTAACCTGAGAGTCACAGGCTGCACTTTGTGGCTTTTCTCTAGGACCAGTGTTGCCCAAGTTTCTTGTCTGAGATGGCAAGCAGTGGGTTTCCTCCCGGTGCTCAGTGTGGGCTCCTGCTGCAGTGTCACCTGGGCAGCAGGCAGGGAGCAGGCAGGGAGGCTCTCACAGCCCTGGCTGGTTCCAGGGGGTCCCTGGTGCAGGTGAGCAGCTGCTGCAGCTCCCCGGGTGAGGGTGAGTTGCTGCTATTACATAAAGAAGTAACTGAAAGATGGGCTGAGGAGCAATAGTCCCGTGTCAGTTTGTCATAAAATGTTTGAGCCATCTGTTGCTAGAAAAACTACCCCAGTCTACCACCTGGTGTTTCACTGAGCCTGGGGATTTAGCCCAGATAAGCACTGGTTTACTTAATAAATATTGAAAGGGGAAAAAGAAGGAGAATGGGGAGGGGAAAGATGCCATAGTTGTTCTCTGTTTTATTGAGTGCTGAATGAGACCATTTGGACCATTGTCTCCTGCCATGGTTCGTGTGTCACTAAAACCCATTTTCTTTTAATTTTGAAAATGGAGAATGAAGAATAACATTAAACAGATACAACATTACACAGGGATTGATATAAAGTTCTGAGCAGCATGTGATTTAATTTGGAGTTGTGGATGGCCACCTGCTGTACTTCTGTTCTTGTGGCAATCTGGCAAGTGGCTGCACTATTTCGGTGCTTTTATTTGTTGGGTATGTTAGGATTCATCCAGGAGAGCTGCAGACTGACTGGGCTGGCACAGGCTGGGAGAGTGCTTGCTCGCTGGCCCCTTGAATACAAACAGAACCCAAAACTGCGGAGGTTTCTTTCCAGTGATCACAAAATATGCATCACGGTGTTTCTGTCACATATAGGTAAATTGTTACTTCAGCACAGGTTAACTTATTTCCTTCTGCAAATCATTAAAATTAAAAAAGAACTGCACTACTCTCAGGTAACATAATTGCCAGTGCTGTCCAACAATTGCTGCCTATGCCCTCATGGCACCAGGGAGGTTCCATTTCACCAGGGAGGTACTGGAGTAGTTGGCTTCTTTTGGGAGTGGGCTCAGCTCAAGGCAAGACAGAGCTGTTCACATGAGGTTTGTTGTTTTTTCTTTAGTCGGGTGGTTTTTTTCATTTCTTTGGTT
>VWYI01026236.1:0-16668 GCA_013399455.1 Anthoscopus minutus | reverse complement strand
TTTTGCCCCCCCCCCCCCCCAACTTGACTATTTATGGTCTTTCCTTCAGAGAAAGCACAACAGTGTTCAGCATCAAACCATTTGGATAAAAGCCCCCAGCCTAGATTTGGCAGCTGTGGTCTGCTGGTATAACCCTCAGCTTCCTCTCATTTGATTCTTTCACGGGGATGTTTTGATGCTCCCAGTAATGTGGGAGTTATTTAAATACTAAGAGGTGTATAATTTTTTTACTATTGCATTCTGGTGACTTTTTGAGTGTGGATGCGGCTTAGGAAGCCAAAGGGCTAAAATTATTTGTTTCTGTAATTTGCTGAAAACTTTACCATAAAGCACCATGTCTATATTAGGAGTATTTCAGTGTGTTACATTTATATTTATATAAGAATGGAAAAAGTATTTACTGTAAAATAAGCCCTAAAGAAAAAACGTAGACACCTGAAATCTTTTCAGTGCAATAAATAACACAGTTAGTTTCTACTTATTGTTTTTGTTTTGAAATACATTGGCAGTATTTTGTAGCCTGTACTTAGATCCTGATAATTTTAAATGAGTTGTCACATTTACTTGTTTCTTTAGGCTACAGAAACAATGTGATTTCTGATTAAGAAGGCTAATATTCTTTTCCTAGGAAGACCAGTCAGAAAGAATGAGGAAGACAGTACAATACATACTCCTCCTGTAGCTTCTTTGAACTTGTCTGTTGTGATTTTTAAAGGAGCATAATTGGCAGGTGTCTGTAATTGTAATGTCAGCAGAAAGCTAGTGTAGTGTGCTTTTTGTTGCAGTTTATTTGGGGCTTTTTTCTAGTTTTGGGGATTTTTCTTTTTGGGGTCTTTCTTTTTGTTTTTGTTTTTTTTTTTTTTTTTTTAAAGTTCTTGCTTACAGAGACCCAAATTAGATGTTTAAAAAAAAACAAATGAAACAATCATGTGTTGAGTAGCTATCAGAAATGCATTCCTGTGTCAGCTTGTTAACTGACAAATGCTGGCCTTTTGTATTCATGTTTCCAACATTATTTGACACATCCTGGAAGCTGCTTTACTTGAGTCAGTTCTGTCTGCACCAAACCAGTAGGCATTTAAATAGCTTTCAGCTCTCATGTGGATATGGGTTATATAAACAAACAATGTTTTAGGCTTGGATGGGATGTCAAGGCATTTAATAAATTGCCTTGTTTAGAAGGTAGACGTTTAGAAGTATCATATTTGTTAGTTAGATCAGATCTTGTCCCTTTCCTGTATTCCAGATTTTGTCCCTTTCCTGTGTTCCTGCTATAAACCCCGCTTCCTAGCTTTGGCAAGCTTCAGTGCTGTCAGTGTTACAGCTATTTGTCTGGTAGAAATTCTGTACCTAGAATCACAAGAGCTTATCAGCTGCTAACTCAGTCACTCTGTAGGGCCATTCTGTGGAACATAAGGTGGTGTAGGCAGTGGTACCTCAGCTTGTTTCAAAGGGAATTGACTTGCAAACTGGAATCAATCAGCTGCAGCAAAATCCTGCTTGAATTATCCTCAAAATAATTCAGCATATGTGAAGTGTATTGATGGCATGGCTGGGGGCCTGTTTCCAGTACCTGGTTATAGCCCCTTCAAGGCCACATCACCTTGTTTTTTCTAGCCAGTCAGATAGCATGGTCTCTGCAGCATCTGTGCTTTGAATGATGAGGAGTTTCACAATAGGAACTTAAGTTCCAAAGGCTGCTAAACATTGTTGTGGAAATAAATACCAGCTGAACTTCCTTTCTTATAGCCTGGACACGTCAGGTTTCCTTCAAGAGAAAACTGAGAAAATGTTCAAACAAGAAAAAAAAATGGTGTGGTAGTAGTTCCATTTTGTTTTTGTAAAACATGAGTATGGTTGGTTACTGTAGAAGCATAGTAAGGGTAAGATACTGATGTTTTAAGATGTGGGCAGCTACCATTTCTATTGGCAGAAAAACTGATAATTTTCTTAAATTACTTTTTGAAAGAAAAACCTGTGTACCAACCATTATTTTGTTGGAGAAATCTATCAAATGCACTTGAAGTACATTGGAGTGGATGTGAAAAATGGTGCTTCACCTTCACTACAAGTACTTGATAGCACAAAAATTGCTAACAATTTAATAACAAAAAGGCCCACACCATGGTTCTCTAGTGCTGAGATGTATCTTTACTTTAAAAATGTCATGCTGGTTATTTTGAGGAAAAATAAACAATTTTGAAAACTCTTCCTTTTGATTGATACTGACATCTTGGAAATGCTTGCGTGCAATTAAATCCACAGTCTTCACTGGAGCAGTGTATGTATGAAGCCTGGATGCTTGATATGTGCTTGTCGTCTCTCAGGACAACTTGGCATTGAGAGCCCATTGTCAATTTATCTAAAATACATGGAAGAGAACAGGAAATGTGGCTGGGCTCAGCTAAACTGTTTTAGTGTGTACCCATTGTGAATAAGCTGCACAGAGTTGTTGCCAAGCATGGACTTGGGGAGGAGTCTGTTTTTTGGGTGCATCCTGGAGTTATTTCTTAGGTGGTTGTGAATTCTTCATCTCAGACCCAGTGGGCTGAGCCTGAGGTCTGGCCTCAGGGTTACAGGCTAGCCAGCTGACTGGAGCCAGACAATTAACAACTCCTCATTTGGCCTCTTATGCATTTTTGGGTACTTTTTTCTGGAAAAGAGAATGTCCCTGACACTGTCCTATTTCCTAAAAGGTTTCTTTGATTTAACCTTGTAATGTTAAATCAGTCATGTGAGGTAGGTAAAATGAAGTCCGAGTTATTCAAACCCAAACTCACTCCCTTGTAAGCACAAAGGGTTTTGTTAGTCCCACACAACATATCAGAAATGGCATATTGAAGGAGATAGGTTTACTCATCACTCTGGACGTGTGCCAGTCATCTTTCTGAGATGGAGGCTTTGTCCAACACTTGGGCAGTGAAAGTCTGAATGTGGTTCATTTTATGTTAGGCAGTTTTTTGGCTCCACTGGCTCTGATGTTGTAACACACTTAAAGGGAAAGCTTTGTCCACTGAACTGGAAAAAGTAGCAGCCAGTCTGTCTCTTGTTTCGCACCAATCGAGGCTGGCTTAATTTTGACAACAGGATGATGGTCTGGATTTTGGAACATGGTTTTGGTTTTACTGCTTGAGTGACTTTGAACAAGTCAGTCTTTACTTTTCAGGGTTGTAAAATTGTGATAAAGAAAGTATATCCACTTTATGGATATGAGGCTGGAAAAATGGTTCTTGGATAAAGAAAGGATTTATGATCTGCAGATGAAAGCTGATACATAAAATGCAAAACAGCACCATTCTGAGCTGTTGGTGGGTTTTTAAAATTTTTAAAAATTTTTTTTACTTATTTGTTTAAAAAAAATTATTTATTTATTTAATAACAGGATTATTCTAGTATGCAATGGGATAGTCAGCTCTAGCATGTCACGACATGCTGAGATATCTGTCTGGTATGTATTGTTACCAAGCAAGCTTCCATGTATTCATAGTGATGTTAAACTTGAGCCTTTTGGTAGGGGTCTTAGTGAGCCAGAGGGCTACCAGGTTACTCCTGGATATTATGACTTTTTAAGGGATATTTCAAGAGGTGGTTATTTATTTATTACAGGGAATGTATTAACTCTTACTGTGATGCGGTTAACTCTTTTGCAAACAGTGAAATTCATTAAACTTAACAGCCTGCTATAGGTCTTTGAGAAGATAATTAGTCTTTTGCTTGGGAACAGAGCAAATTGTCTTCAGAAGGTGGGCTTTGCAGGCACTGATTTGATTATATTTCCACTTGCTTCTGGCATGGTTTCTAGCAGATTCATCTTTTTTTATTATCATGCCAGAAAACAGCCTTTGAAATATGCAATTTTATGTAAGCTTAGCAGTTTCCCCATCTGTCCCACTGTTCCAATTTGAATTTTTTAACTTCCAAAATAAAAAGTTCATAGCTTCCATTAGTATGGCTGTATTCTCTAATGCTGAACTATCAAACAGGACGGAGAGAGTAAGGATTTTTGTATCAAAATTAGTTATATGTATTCTCTGTGTGTGTGGGTAGATCTGGTGAAAATTGCAGCTCCCAGAAGGGAGCCCACAACAAACATGGAGAGAGACTATTTACAAGAGCCTATAGTGACAGGACAAGGGGAAAAATGGCTTCAAATTGAAGCAGAGTAGGTTTGGACTACAAATCAGGAAGAAATTCTTGACTGTTAGTGTGGTGAGGCACTGGCACAGGTTGCCCAGAGAAGCTGTGGATGCCCCCTCCCTGCAAGTGTTCCAGGCCAGTTTGGATGGGGCTCTCAGCAACCTGGGCTAGTGGGAGGTGTCCCTGCCTATGGCATTCATGGATCATTAAGATCCCTTCCAACACAAACCATTCTGTGGTTCTATAATTTACATTGCAAACAATTTTATTAGTTTTAAATTGTTATGAATTCTGTACTTTTTTCCCCGACTAATACTTCCAGCACTTTGCAGGACTTCTAGCTAGAGCTTCAGACAGACTTACAGATGAGATCAGATACTTTTGGAACTGATTTTAAGGTTTTGGCTTGGCTGGTCCTGCTTTGTGTGAATGCAGATGAATCCAGAAATGGCCCATCCCTGCATAGCTGGACACATGAGCTGACCAGAGAGCTGTTGGTCACCCTTCCATTTTGCAAGCCAGAATTGCTTTTGGTCAAGAAATGCATTCTTTCCTGTTCCACCTATGTCCTTTCTTCATCTCCTTTATGTTGCTTGTGGGATCTTACCATAATAACTCGTTCAACTGACCATCGGGAAGGAAAGACAAAGACCATACTTTATGGAAGTAATCTGAAAGATCTCTTTTTCTGTCATCTGCCTTCACCTTAATAATAACCCATAATCTCTAGAAATACAGTTCTCTAGAGGAAAACTTTTCAAATATGTTAGACTAAATTTAGACACTTAAAATTCCCCTTTAGGCACAGGTTTTCATGCTGATGATGGTAAATAATAATGCTCTTCACCTAATTTTTAAATTTTGTTTTTCATGAATTTGTTTTCAAGCAATACAAGTAATGAACATGATCCATTTGAAAATGTCCACTGGGCATAATGCTCAGCAGCTGATCCCATTGGAAATTTTGGTATAGCATGTACACTGGTGGCATGTTGACTTAATACAGCAGTGATCCTAGATTCTCTTGTCTTCAACTGCTTACCTACAACATACTATAACTAGAAATTTTGTCCATTTCTGAATGGGAATGAAGGGAATGTAGAAAGTAAATGTACGACAGAGAGATATTACCAAATAGATTAAAATGCTGTATTTCTCTACATTAAAATCAAAAGAAAACCTGACCGCTGATGGGATTTAAAGGAAATAATTCTGCCCACCCTTTTTGTGAATTTTGACAACTTACTCTTCTCTTTTCAGTAGACTTCCTCATTGGACATCTATTCACATCCTCTACTTGTGTTTCACTCTGAGTCTCATGGTTTTCTGGGGCTGGAGTGGCAAAAGTTAGCACAGGTAGAGAAAGTCAAAAAGCTGGAGTGAAGGACAGGGAGCAGTTAGGTGGTAGGAACTGGGCTTTTAGGCAATGTGCTCTCTGGTAATGAGTTGCAGGAATGAAATAGGCACAGCTTTTTTCTGCCTTATTCTATGTGCAGCATTAGAATAGGAGTATCTAAACAGTACTGGGCAGTCTTTATTCAGGAGTTACAAGAAAAATGCATTTTGAGAAGTTCATAACTCTCACAGTATATTGATGCTTTGAGATAAACAAATATATAGTAATTTAATTGTTCTGTAAACTATTCTTTACAAATATTGCAGGGTATAGTATTCTTCTAGAAGCACTGCTTTTATGTAGCAAACAAAATTTCTAGAAAATGTTAGTGCCTTATTAGATACATGAAAAGTCATGCTGCATTGACTTTAGTTCATGAGTATTGTCCCTTATCACACATTTTGTTCTTTATCTTACTTTGATATGTAACTCAGTAGGATACTGTCTTTTGTTTGAAAGTTTTTGCAGTACTAAGCCAGTGACAAGTAACTGCTGACAGATACAGACCAGATAACCACTCAGTGAAAACACAAACATCCTGAAGGAAAATGTTTTAAATCAAGCTGAGTGTGAAATAACATGAATGGGCTCTTAAAAGTCTTGATGATGATAATTGCAGTTCTGCATACTACAGTCTTAAGAAAATGTTAACTCTTTTGTACTGGTTGAACTGTGAAATGTAGAGCACTTGTTGTTCTGAGTGTCTCATTCTGAGGACTCCATCCACTTTGGGGGCTTAGTTAAGTGCAGCTGTTACACAGCAGTCTAAATGAATGCATGAGACACAGCCTGGTTTTGTGTAGAGGATGACTGCCCTGCTCTCCAGGAAATAATGTTACCCTACATATTGCGTTTTTCACTTATTTTACACATTGCTAAATGTCACAGTAGTAGTAAATCGGCAATAATCCATTACTTACCTGTAGTGTTTTAATATGTTTGTAGGTGATTTTGTGTATTACTGTTGAAATACAGAGTTTCCCCAAAAATTTTACTTCAGGTGAAGACTTGTTGTATTTCTGCCTTTTTCTTTCTTTTTTTTCTTTTTTTTAAAACAGTGTAACAATTGCTTATCTGAATTTTGGCATTAGGCTAAAAGCTTATGATGGTACTCTGTAAAGGTGGAAAGAATCTTCAAGCTCTTTTGGAAGAGCATTTAGGAATTCAGCCTATACAGCATTGCAGTTGAGTTGCCTTGAGTCATTCCAGACTGTCAGCCCAGAGGGAATGGATTCCAGTAGCACTTGTGAAACTTGAAGGCAGGATGACAGATCTCACCTAGGCATTGGTAAATCACTAAATATTTCCTGTAATATACTTAATCTCGCATATCTTGCCATCCTGACCATCCTTCTTTGCATCCCTGCTGCTCTACTCATCCCTGTATCACCTGCTCTTTGTACCTGGCCCACTGACAGCAAGGGTGAGTTTGATGAGCCTTCTAGCTGTGCCAAGGAATTCAGAAGTGAGAGAGAAATGGGGAGCTTCCAGCAAAAGTCTGAATTATCTTCAAAGTGTTCTTGGGAAATGCTCATGCAATCTCTTCTGTTGGTAATAGGGGACATAGAGGGAAGACAACCCAGAATGAGTGAGTTTAAATGCTCAAGTCTTTTTAAATATGGAGTTCTGATGAGAAATGGTTGAATGAGAGGTCCTCTCTGAGTTTAAACTTTCATTTAATCTAGTAGACTCTTACTTTTTGCTCAGTAGCTACCTCATCTTTATTGAAATCAGCCTAGCAAATAACTTCGAGTATAAATGAGATGGTTGAGATGGAATTTCACCCGACTGCCAGCACATTTTACTCTGTGTTGAAACGATGTGTTCTGTAATCTATCAGTAATCCTTGATTAATTTAGAGCAATAACTTACTTGCATGGAAGATGGATGTTTCTTTCCCCCTGCTCTTCCTTCCTTCATTGTAAGAGTGGATGAAATGGTTTAAGAGTTGGAATGGAGATCAGGTGTGTTAACAAAGAATGCTGTTGACTTAGGTTGTAGGACTCACTGTAAAAACTTCAGGTATAATAATTCTTCTTTTACTGTCCCTTCAGCCCACTTCAGTCTTTGAATAGATATGTGCCACCGTAAGAAGTGGATAATAACTAACCAGATAGGTATGAGGAGATTTAGTATTTAAAAGGACACTTGAAGATTTATGTGAAAGATATTGTGTATTACCTTAACACACTGTTTTACCATGGGAAAAGGAATGGTTTAATGGTCCTGGTGTTTGTTCACTCTTACATTTTTTTAGGATTTTGAGGTTGTAAAATACACTATTGCAGAAGGTGCTTGGTAGCTGTGCTACTGGATAGTTTCTGTGCAGAGTTGCAAAGCTCTTCATTTGTGCTGCTTGCTTACTGAGGATTTTTTGTTTGTCAGTTCCAAGACCCTATTTTTTAATGGGAAGGAGATCATGTGAGAAATAACACTAGTCAAATAAAGCAGGTGCACTCAGTTAGTGCAAGAGGAGTTCAAGGTCCCTTAAATTTGTCTAATAAACTCAAGATAATAAGTCTTAAGTATGTTTAACAACATACTAAACATGCAAATGCAAACTGACATGACCTCTTATTTTGTTTTACCAGTTGAGGTTGATCTCAAGAATTTTTTCCCCTGAGGCTAGCTTTTGTATCCAGTATTGTTGAGAAGGTGTCTGAGGGATGGTGGTTTTGTTTTCATGTAAGGTTTTACAAATTACTCTTCTACTTCACATTGTAGCTTTATTCTTGGTTTATCTGTAGCCTGATAAAAGGGTTCCTAACTCACTGTGAGTTTCATATGTAAACACTGCCAGGTCTGAGCTGGAAAGTAACATTCCAGAAGCTGTCCACCCCTGCAGCCAAGGTATAGGGTTGCCCCTCTTCATCTTGCTACTTTAAATTGCCAACGTTTTTTACATGGACAGATCCACTTTGCTGTGAGGCAAGGAATTCTGACCTGAGTTAGGTGAATTACTAAGCTGAGACCCCATCAGTCAGAAACCACAGATGGCTTTACCTTTTGAGAGAGTGCTCAGGTCTAGACCAAATGGACATAAAATAGTTTCTATAACAGTACAATCCTAATCTATCCCAGGTCTCAGGAAAAAAGAACACAAATGTTGAGATTTTGCATTCAGAATAATAAAAATATTGATTGCTGTTTTTTTACAAGATGTTTCTGGGAAACTAGAAGTTCTTAATTCAGCTTCTGCATTTGTCTTGTGATATTTACTCAGGTGCTTGGCATACTATATTTTTTTAGAATTGGATAATAATGTTTATGTGAAGAAGTTACTTTCTCCCCTCACTTTTTCAGTGTTTACACTCACAAAAGTATGTGTGCACATAATAAATACTGCAAAAGGAAAGTTTCTTTTATCTAGTATATTTTGTACAAGGAAGATGCAGATGGTTTTAAACTGACAGATGTGTGCACATAATAAATACTGCAAAAGGAAGGTTTCTTTTATCTAGTGTATTTTGTACAAGGAAGATGCAGAGACACCATCTGCAAGGGCATTCCTACAAGACAGGGGGGAATGGCTTCTAACTGAGAGTGGATTTATAGTAGATATTAGGAAGAAATTCTATTTGCTGTGAGGGTGGTGAGGCACTGGCACAGGTTGCCTAGAGAAGCAGTGGATGCCCCAACCCTGGAAGTGTTCAAAGCCAGGTTCGATGGGGCTCTGAGCAACCTGGGCTAGTGAAAGGTATCTCTGCTCATGATAGGGGGTTCATAACTAGGTAAACTTCAAGGTTCCCTCCAACTCAAACCATTCCATAACCAAAATTTTATTTATGCCATCAATTATTCTTTAGTGTGGTAATATCTTCATGTTCTACTAGAATGCTCAGAGCTTCATTTAATTCTTATTTAGTGAGCAATACTTGTGAGTGAATACTTGTCAGTTGTTTTGGTACTTGGGAGCTTCTGTTTTGCTAATGATGTTTTCTGATGGCATGGTTCAAGATCAGATGTTAACCCTTCATAACTATAGTTCAAAATCATCAGATTATTTTATTTTACTTTTTTTGGTAGAAATAATGCCAGATTTTCCAGAGGCTCACATGTACAAGAGTTAGATTTCTGTATTTTGTGTCAACTGAGTTTGTAGCTTTTACATTTCCCTAGTTAAGAAAAGTTCACTCTATCCAAAATTCTTATGAAAGTAATGGTGTCTGAGATCCTGCATCAATAACCTCAGGCTTCTAAGAGGAATAGAATGAACTTAAAATGTTCAGACAATTGATGGTTGGTAATTGAGCTCCTTTAGGAGAGATTGTTGATTATGTTGAATATGGAGTAATAAATGTGTTAACCATTCAAGTATGTTAAATTATTAATCAAAACTGTGGTTTGGGATAACAGATGTAACAAAAGGATGAACTTTTTCTATTAGGGCTTACTTACCCATGATAATTTCAAGTGTTGTGTGGTTTTTATTACAGCAGGTAATTAGAAACTTTTCTGCTCTGCTGCTTCCCTTTGCTGCAGGTGGTGTTTAAAAATACTTGATACCATACAGTGGTGTTTGTGTTTCTTCTTAAATCATTTACTGTCTTTGGAATATTCTCTAAACAGCATTTCTTAGATGTGTATTGGAAGGAGTAGGGAGGATTTAGCCAGTCAGCTTCTCAGGCACATAATTTTTAATGCAAAAATGGAATTTTTCTTAAAAGTGAATGACTTGTATAGAGGGAAAATAGCTACTTAACTATCAGTATATTATTTTGTTAGTTTTGTTATTTACCAAGAGCATTCTTTTTTTTAACCTTGGACAAACAGTAGTTTCCTCAGCGTCCTAAGGAGAGAGATTTTCTTCTGTCCCCAAGTAAAACCATGATCTGTGATGATGTTACGAGAATTTCTGGAATTCATGCTATAAACCTATACAATTTCACTTTGAGGTTGTTGTTTTACTGCATTTCCTAAGACCTTCACTGTTTTCACCCTGTTATCATAGCTAACCGGGTGTTTTTCAGTAAAACTGGGAAGTTCTCCTTCCCTCCTGCCACCACTTGTGAGGAGTCCTTGTCAATAGTAACTTCTACATCACCCTTCCAGGAAGCCTGTTTGTAAGCAAAGATGTGTTTTGCTCCCCCACGCTGATTAGCTTTTACTGGGAATGCAAACAAACTGGTTTTGCTATTTTTATAGGCAACAGATGGGCTACTTCTGCTGGAGTGAGATTTGCTTGACAAATAGAAGTTCAGTGTTTAAAGGTGCCTTCCGACACAACTATTTGTCCCTCTGACCTGTTTGGACTGTTCATCTGGTTCCTGAACTGAACAGTGTTTTTTAGAAAACTTAAAACATCACATTTAATTATGTCTATATTTTTACCATAAATGTTTTTCTACCTAGACGAAGGTGATAGCAAATTTTGAACTGTGTCAGGTAAAGATGAAATCATAAATGGACTTCAAACTGGTAGACTGAGAAAGATAAAAGGTTTTATAAAGCTGATTATCTTCAGTGGGATTATGAATAATGTGTTTATCATTTGGAAAGAAATAAAGAAGACAATAACATTGTCAGAGAAGAAAAATTTAGACTACACTGAGATTTATGTGAGAACAGTTCCTTAGGTAGTCCACAATTCTGTAATCAAGAAGAGGGAGGAATGTGGATTAAAGGTCTAATTGGGTGATGTTAAGGCAGCTTTTTTAGATATCCACAGGAAAGTGGAAAAGAGTTACATGATGAAGGGTAAAAACCCCCACATTTTGGCAGAGACACTTATGTTATTAAGGGAATATATGTGATGGAGAGTGGTAAGATAGGTGAAAGGCTGTGTGCATTAGAGCTAAAAAGAGACAGCCTACCAGTTTTGAAGTGACATTAAAGGATGTATGTTTGTTGTATGTCATTAATATTTTCTGTACAAATTTATACAAAGCATACCTTTTTAAGATGCCGTTGGCTGTGGTAATAATTGATGGATGTTAAATGGAACAAGTGTCACAATGCTGAGAAAGACTGAGAAAGTTCCATTAGACCAGGGCAGTAGTAATACTGGAATAATAATAAAAGAAGCACTAACCACAGGAACGCAAGATGCTCCTCCAATTGTTGATTTGCTTGTAAACTCTTCTTTGTCCTAGAGAGATCTGTAAGCTAAGCAAAAGATAGGAGAGAATTATTTATAGATCATAGAGAAAACTGTTCTTGAGAACCATGGAAAAGGCATCTGGTGTTGCTTGGGCTTGCACAGGACTGCCAGTCTTGTGTTTGTACTCTTTCTGGGATATTTGCTGATGATCATGTGGCAAGTGGGGTGCTGCAGTTGTTGAAGGGTATGTACAGCTGAGGACTCTGAGAAGAAAGAGAAGAAAGGAGAGAAAAGACAGGTTTTCCAACAGCTCCCAAGCACTTTCTGTAGTACGAATAGGAACTGGAGTGTGTGTGTAATGGATTGGATGAATTTTGGAAGATGGTAGCTGGATAGGCACTGACTGTAGACCATAGCCTCAGCAGTGGTTTCTTTAAATTAGCATGCCGTGACTTCTTTCTGTAGTAACATCAGCAAATACTGTTTTCAGGAAGACATTGGCATCTTGAACTGTTCCTTTCAATTTATGCATCCCTTTTATTATGTCCAATTTTGCAAAAAGAAAAATCATAATAAAACATATTTTGCACAATGTTGGGTAGTATTAAATGAAGTATATATGTTGCAGATTCTCTAATACCAGGATGTAGAATACCAAAAGTGAGAATAGTTGGTAACATGAAACGGTATGTGAGTTGAAAATATGGATAGTGTCATTGTTCATTCTGATGTCAAGGTCAAGTGCATGTATTTTAGAATACAGAATATGAGAAAGTAAGGAGTTGATGTGTTAAAATTTATAACTTTCGAGAGTTATGTGCAAACTCTCAAATTATTCATGTACTTTCAGAGCTTGAGCAGTCCTGTTGAATGTTATAACTCATTGTGAATGCCATACATGCTCTAGTTTTGTGCTTTAAAATGTATAAAGCCAATGTATGAATATTTAAAAATATTTATCGGTGTTTTCTCCTGGGTTACTATTTAAAGCAGAAGTTGTCAGAGGCACAGTTTTGGAGAAGTTTTTTACAGCAAATAATTCTTGGTGTCTGTCTTTATTTTTTCTAATTTGGTATCTCTGTTATTGACAATGTGATTTTCTGATATTGGTGACATTACAAACTGGATGGATACACAGTTTGCCCATCTCAGTGTTATTTTAAATACAACTATTTCCACAGAGCAAGATGAATATAGTCATACAGTGTCTCTTTTAGCTAACCTTGCTTTACTTGTAGGGTCTTGCCTGGGCCTGCCTAATTCCCATCAGAGGGAAGACACTCTTCATGGAACATCTGGTAGCTTTTTCAGAAAGTGGAAAATACTGGCAGAAATAAATTGATATATATTGTGAATGAAGGCGGAAAGCAAGAGCAATTTTTGGCACGCCCATGGGAGTAGGGAGGGAGGATGTAGCTGTAACAACGCTTTAAGGAGAGTGCATGGGGAATGAAGGCTCTCAAGTGTTCTGAAGGTCGTCAGAGTGGATCTGGCCTTCACTTGACCCATGATCAGGATGCAAAATAGGGTAAAAGCTTTAATTTGAGGAAAAGAACAAAACAAAACAAAAGGCAAGTCAGCAGTTCAGCATTCTTTACCTCTATGTAAAGGGTATTATTAAAACCAGATTAGGAGCCTAAGATGTTTGCTCCTTGCTATTTTATACTGTTAAATCTAAGAAACCTGAAAAAAAACAGGCTGAGCTGCTCTTCTAGTAGCAATGTAGAACTTACCTTTTTACTTCTGTAATTCTGTAGTGTGTTGTGAAGTACAAATATGCATGTAAGCTCATGTGTCCTGTCCCTCCTGCTGACACAGGCAGGCCTGTATCTTACACTTTTGTATCATCTTAAATAAGGTTAACGCACACTTTACTCTCTTGAGTTCTAGGCAAACCTGGAGGGTGTTATCAGATACAAGAGATCTGAAAAGTTGGTAAATGGAGCACAGATTTTGAAAGGTGTTTCAGGGAATGCAGTGCTCAATTTCCTAATCTGAATTTTATTCAAAAGAAAAGTTCTGCTTTCCTCTGGCACCTGTTGTAATGACAAACTTCTACTAGCTGACAGGTGAAGATTTTCCTGTGTGCAGACTATTCAGAAAAAAAGGCTCAATTGCCTATTTAATACTTTGAATCTTTGTATAGAGGCGATGGTAAGAAAAAACCCCATGATGTTTGTTTATGAAGTAGTATTTCAAAGAAAAAATACTATACACTTAGTGCAATCAGAGTCTAAAAAATGTACTTTAGTTGCTAGAAAAATTTGGAAGAAAGACATGAGAAATCTTTTAGAGCAAATTTCAAAGGCATAAGTTGTGCAGTTAGTGCTTCTTCCACCTTCTCAGATTCTGCAGGGTTTGAGAGCCATAGAACAGAATTTCTTTGAAATTGCTGGTGGGAGCAGAGGGATGTCTTTTCTGGAGTTTCATAACAAGATGACAATTTCCAGTGAGATTCAGTAGAATTTTGAGCTAAGTGATGCAGAGCCTTGTATTATTTAGTAGAGTTTCCTGGTCTGAGGTGTCTTAAGTCTGCAAAGATGCATGTTGTATAAAAAACAGATATAAATTAAAAATATGACGTATTTGCATAGGAAATGCTATTTAAGCAATTAATATTTCTTAGAGGTATTTAAAGGTTGATGTAATCATTGTTATGAACTGTTTATATGTTGCAGAGAAACTTGAAGGTTAGAACTTTCTTATGAATTTACTATGTGCCTGAAGTCCAGGGAAGGAGCTTTAATGAGGAAGGCTTTTTTCATTAGAGCTTTAATACAAACATGAATCCATTGCACAAAGAAAGTCTGAGAGCTCCCATGAATCCATTGCACAGAGAAAGTCTGAGAGCTCCACAAACATGCAGCTGGAGTCTGCCTCCATTTCCTGTACTCACCTGTGGGTGATCACTCATCAGAAACAAGACAGAAAATGGTTAGAGATGGTTACAGAAGCTTTATCTGTAAAGCACCTAGCTCATTTTGCCTAGGACTTGCAAAGTAATCTTTAAAAAGGATTAATTTACTCTTCTGATTGATTATTATCTCTAAAACGATCAATAACATACTGCACTGAGGCCTTTGTCCTGACCTTCCTGATCACTGGGATGGGTGACAAAGCTGTGAAGACTTGGTGAAGTGTTACATGTGATTTACTGTGCTTAGAGAGTTATGGCTGCCGGTTATATACTGCATAATGTAGTGCTGTGCAGTGTCAGAGCTTGCTTATTCTTCAAAAATAGAATATTCCATCTATGTGCAGGAAAAGGAGCACTGTTAAGATAGTGGTATGAATCTGATGGAATTCAATTTTATGGAAAATTAGGAGGGGAAAAAATGAAATAGACCTTTGGGAGTGAAATAGCTGTTGTCACCTGCAAATATTTATGTTAAGTCATACACAAAGAGTGACACAGATTATGCTGAGTTGCAAAGGACTTGTAAAGATCAGATCCAATGGCCAGCCCTGCACAGTACCATCCCCAAGAATCACACCACATGCCCAAGAATATTGTCCAAATGCTCCTTGAACCCTGTCAGGCTTGGTACTCTATTCAATCCACACTGGATTGCTGTCTGTTAGAAATTAAAAGTTTTGTTGCTAGAATCCTTTAAATTTTTCTGACCTTTTGGATATGCATGTGACCTCAAACTTTTGTGAACCCATACATTTGTTATTATCACTATAAAATGCCCATCGGTTTATTAAACTATTAGAAGATCATCTCTTTTGAAAACTACTAGAATTGTATCTTGGTTTTTTTAGGAAGCATTCTTAGGCAAGCTAATATGCTTAGAGAAATTACCCTTTCAGCTCTGACAAAAGTTACAATTTTTAGCTCTCTAAATAATACATTTTGAACTAGATTGAGATATCTAAACTGGTAATTTCTCAGACCTACTTCTAGGACTTGTCTTTTTCTTTTCTTCCTTTCAGCAACCACCCAGGAAATGTTTTCCCAGCCACAGACATCAAAAAGCCTAAACTAGAATGGAAGGAAGCGTGCTGCATAAATTGTAAGCAAGGAGCAGATGTAGCTGCTCTGATCAGTCCCTTCTCACAGTGGGAGTACACTAAAGCTATCTTATGCTGCTTGATGCACTTTTGAGCTTCCACCTTTCTAACAGCATTTTCTCCCTTCCTCTACTTAAGTACCACTGACAACAACTGAGTGCAGAATTTTTCCAGCACTACAAGCAAAAGTGAAGTGCAGTCATCATTCCAATCACCCTTGATATTGTAGTTAAAAATGACTGAATAGAAAAAGGTAATTTCTTTTCAGAAGTAAGATTACACTTTTGAATCTATATATGTAACCACAGACTAAAAGCTTTAGTCGCTAGAAGGAAATAAAATAGTAATATCTCTTCCATTTGTATTGTAGTGTGTGGTGCAAAGCCCTTCTAAAGCATAAAGTTAAAGCACTGTAAGAATCTGTTGCTTTCAGGCATTGTGATGAATTTCTGTGAGCATAGAAACCACTAAGGTTTTCTGGCAATACAGAATACACACAAATAAATTATATGCCAAAATGTAGTCGACGGAGAATTGTTTGGATCTTTACCATTCTTTCAGGTGTGCTGTGAAACAATGAGAAATTAAAGATATCAATGAAGAGTTAGTTGACGCACCTTCATAATTTACTGAGATAAGGCTGGTGGGTAAGTGGCCTGTTGGAAAGAATGTGGCATGTATGGTGAAGACTCAGAAATACGAGCCAACTCTCATGAGTCATTCTCAGTTGTCAATGAGTAAAACATGCACAAGATAATGAAAGAAAGCATTTATTGCTCTTTACTTGGTGATGCTTCCCTTGGATTACTGTGTTTTGAGTGTAGCGGAGGCAGTGGAGGGATATTAGAAGACTTGAGCAGGTCCATTGGAAAACTGCTAAAATGGTCAGGCTGTCCTGAATCTGGCACGTAGGGGGCTAGTGGATTATTTCTGTTGCTGTTTAGGACAGCAACTGTGATCAGTTCTTACCTATTTTGATTAGGAAGAGCTTTCTGGGCTTTTTTTGGAAGAATTTAAGGCAAACAAAACTGCAAAGGTTAATAAAAATGTGATGCAGTGCAATGTGTACAGAATGAAGGCT
>VWYI01026235.1:0-43757 GCA_013399455.1 Anthoscopus minutus | reverse complement strand
GAAAATCCATTCTATTATCAAGAGCGGCTATTCTTTATGACCTTATTAATTTTAGTTCCAGATGGGCTTTAGCTTCCCTGATTTCACTCCTCAGTGCCTAAACAATGTTTTTTGTTTCTGCTTCCTGTATATTCTCTGTCTGTACTGTAGTTCACGAGGATGGTCCTTGCCTAGCCTAGCTGAAGCTGAAGCTTCCTGTACTCCTGCACAATGGTATAGTTCCACGCATGAGCTCTCAGTAAGTTCTCTTTAAAAACCAATTATCTCTTCTGGTGGCTTTTCCCCTTCACAGCTGCTTCCCACGGGCTATTTCCTGAATAAGTTAATCTGCTCACCCAGAGTTGTGTGGCTCACCTTCCTGGCTCTGCTACATCTGTCCCCTCATGACTGCTGCAGCCTGTGACAAGCCACCCACAGCCTGAGCAGTGCTCTGTGACCCCTCTCACCCCCATTTCTTCCCTGCTCCTCAGCAGAAAGCCAAGCCAGCATGAACAAGTCATGACTGCCCTGCTCTTGTGCTAGGAAAATGTTACAATTGCACTCTAAGAACATCTTGGATTGCCTGCCCAGTGCTGTGCTGCCCTTCCAGCAGACAACTAGGTGGCTGAAATCTGCAGTGAGGACAAGAGCTCCAAGTCAGAGGCTTCAGCCCCTGCCTCCTCATAGTCTGCAGTCTGTAGTACTCATCTACCACAACATCTCCCAGGTTGCTCCTTGCTGTGATCCCGACCCAGAAACTCTCAGCAGGTCTATCTCCAGCTTGATACTGGGGCACTGCATTTGTCAAGGAGCTCTTTAATGTAAAGCATGACATCCCCAGCTCTTCTCCACCTGTCCTTCCTAAATGCTGAGTATCCATCCACGGCCACATTCCACTAAGTAACGTACATAAACAAAATCTCTGTGTCCCTCACCACAGCCTCTGCAATGGTGCCTGGCAGTGCAGCTGCTCCTCCTGATTGCCAGGTACCTGCATCACTGAGGGCACCTGAGGGAAGACTCTAAATGCCTGCCTTCTGATGCAAGCAAAAATGGGATGGACTCAAATCTGCCTTACTTAGGCATATAATTTGTAGCTGTAGAGAGAAATAAATAAAAGCAGGTGCAGAAAGTTTGCATCATTAGTGAAAACAGCCTGGTACCTTGGAAAGCTGCTAGAAGGAGGTCCTGTGTGTTCAACTCTCATTCTTTCACCCAGAGCACTATCAGCCTCCTGCTTATATCCAGGGCCATATGTTGTTAGTGTCATATTGAAAGCAGAGTCCTCACTGAACTTACAGATGCTTTTAAAAAGTCAGTGGCATTGCTTTTTGATGGGTATTAGTGACTGTTCAACACTTCCTACTGGCAGCCCTAACCTTCCCAAGGGATTAGCATATGCACGTATCAAATGCTTTGAAGGAGTCAAAAAACACTATTAATGCAATTTTCAAGAGTCTTTAATGTTATATTTAATATTATCACGTTGGCAGCTATGCTGCTTGTCAGGGAATTGTTAAAGTTTCTAGAGGAAGTTCCAGGAAACACTTCAGAGAGGCTCTATTCTAAAATGCAGCAGATTTTAATACTTACAGCAGAACAAAATAGACTAAAAAAGCCCACATCCATCTACATTGGTGGAAATAAGACTTTTGAAGTACAGAAAAATAAGCAAGGAAGCAAATACAAATGACAGTAGGCTGCAGCTACACCTTCTTTCCCAGCAATGGAAAGTGCTGGTTTTCAACTTCCACATCCCAGTATGATGCCTGGTATGTGTCAGTCAACTTTAGGCACTCTCTGAGTGTATTTTGCCTTTGCACAGAGAATTCCCATGGTACCATTTCCTTCTCAAAATTGCCTATCCCTCATGGTACAGTTCTCTCAGAAAAAATCTCACTGAATAAACTTTGATGGATTCATAGTCTGTGATCCAAAGGGTCGACCAATTTAATGAGTCAGTAACTGGATTCTTCCTGGTCTGATTCCAGTTTCATTTGCAAACTCAGAAAAAAGCACCTCTGTTCAGTGTCCTGCTCTGAGGCAATGCAGTGTCAGGGCTGACACCAAAGCCAGCTTTTAACTCGCAGCTTACAGGATACAGCTTCCACTTCTTGGAACTATAATTTGATGGAAATACTTTGCATTGGTGAGGTGAGAGTTTATAAAGTAGTGAATTCATGCCAGGTCAGATGCTACTTTTCCAGGGATGCGGAAGAGCATTTAGTCATAAATAAGCCTGGAAGCCTTTCTGATGTATTTTTCATTAAATGATAGACAACTGATGTTCTGGTCTTGTATAATCTGTAGAAGGATTTGGTTTAGAAGTACTGTCTACTTTTTACAGAAATGGACTTTCATAAATAAAAATTTGTTTAGTGAACAATAGAATGAAGGAGGTTTGGATGGGTGTCTGTAGTTCTCTTCCTGTACATGTCTTCCATGTTCACCAGATGCTAGATGCATGCTGGAATAGAGCATTACTCTGATTCCAAAAATCTGAACTGACTGACTGATGGCCTGTTGCTATTCTGGGCTTACCTGCAGCACTTGAGGAGGTTTCTGTTTGGTAGACAAGCAGCTCTGTGTTGGAATTCATCTGTTTGAAGATACAGTGTATGAAAAGCATCCCTGGTACCCCTGGAATCTCAGCGGTAGTGTCGTGCCAGTCCTTGATTTTCATGCTGCCTGGTGTTGTAACTAAGTAATTATAACTGTTACAGGGTAATAATGGCTTCATAAGGATTGTAACCTGGCAAAGCATCTTTGCCAGTATGTAAGTGTTAAAAATGCAAATTGTGCAATAATAAAAGTCTGCACCTATTTTGCACTGCCACTGGCTTTTAGCATGTGCTGGGCCCTGAATTTTAGAGGAATGCATTTAAATGGGTAGCCTGACCCTCACCCCTGGATTCCTGCACAGAGGTCAGTGCACAACACTATGGTTGCAGATGCAGCCATTGGAGCACACTGGATTTAGCAGCACGTTTTCACATGTGTTGCTATACACCAGATACTCTGTTACAGTCAAATCTTGTTAGATCTTCCTTTTGACTGCCAAAGAAAAGCCAGAAAGGAACTGTTCCCCTGCCAAAAACTGTGTTCCTGCTCACAAGCATAAAAAAGTTGTAAATTTTAAAAATATAGAAAACCGTGTTTCTTGCAATTGCATTTTCAATTGAACCAACGTGGGTTTGCTGGAATTTATATTTATGGAAAGAAAGAGAGTGAAATTATGCAAAATTTGAGCTCAGATGGTTATTTCGGTAAAGTTACCTGGAATTGAAACAGCCTGTGATGTGATATCTTAGCAACCTTAGCTGTACTGCTGCCAGTCTGTCAGGCAAAGAATGCTTCATCTTACAGTTTGTCAGCTTCTTTCTGCCATCACCATCATTCACACTCTTCTCCAATGCTAAGGCAGCAACTCTTCCTACTTTTTAAGCAATTTATGTCTTAAAGCTTGACCAGTAGGTTTAAATGCATTGCACCAGTATATTTCTTATTAATAAATTCTGCTGCTACTTTCATTTTGAAAGAATTTTACAGTGGAGGTCAATAGTGATGTGCCAGTTTACAGCTTTAGACAACTGCAGTAGAAGGTAAATAACAGGCTAAAAGTCTCACTGCAGACCGGGACACTCTGGAATAAGAGTACTACAATCAAGGAGAGGTTGTGTATATGAGAGGTGGCTTTTGTTCAGATATTGGAGAAGGACCTAATCAGGATCTGTACATATAAATGAGAATCCAAATCAAACACTGGAAGGATTACAAACTAATATTGTATTGAGAGCTCAGGGATAGGCACATTCAGATAAATGAATGACTGTCAAGATAAAGGAAATGGCTGGAGAAGGAATGTTATATGGAGACCAGAAAACTTTCAGAATATATCTGAAAATGTCTTCTTTCCAAAGAGACCAAACAACATTGTAGTAGGATGAACTTTGGAACAAAAGAAGTTTTATGGCAATACACTGCTTATTTCAAATAATTTCTAAACTCCTATTTTCAGATCCTGTTTTTCTCTTCTAGAGAATTCCTTACAGTCTCAACTTTATATTACCCATACATATCTGCAAACGCAACAAACTGGTGTAATTATGGGTCACAGTTTGTGTCTTCTCAGCAGGAAGAAATATTTTTCATAAAAAGTTGCACCTCACCATGGCACACTGTTAATGTAAAATTCTGTGTACAGAAAAAGTTTCTGAACCTTGAGACTGCAAGCAAACTTAACCTGTAGGAAAAGGTTCTGTCATTACTATCATTGCTTTTTCAAGGTTTCAGACATTATATAATCTGCTGTTATAAACTGCCTTTGCTCATCTTTTTTTTGCATATTCAGCTAGGTGATTTCCCTCAGCCCAGCACAGCAGTATTTCATAACTCATATAGCAACTCTGTTTGCCAAAATATTGTAGCAAAATAATTGACTATCAAAGCAGTATCAGAGTTTAAGGAGTCATAACTGTAACAAACAAGGAATTAGTTTATGAACCTAAAAAACAAAAGGGGTTGGACACTATATTGCTGAAACCCACATGAGGCTAAAGACCTTATGCCCATCCTCACAGCACCAACTGTGATGGGAAGAATTCTTGGTTTGAGGATTTGCTCCTTGTATTTTTTTAGTGCAACTACTTTTATATAAATAATATAACCATCATTGATAAGGCTGACCTTCTTTTGCCACAGAACCACTTCCTTTCCTGTCTCACTGTCTGTCTAGTCCCATGGCTCTTACATTCTTGTCTGCACATCAACACAATTTCCCTTAAAATCCATCTTTTCCCTATTGAACATATAATCCTCTTGAGAAGCAAGAAAGAGATTTCCTGGGTCCTGAGTCCTAGGCTGAAGCAAATCTATGAATCTGGTCTCCCACATGCTGGGAGGCTACTGACCATCACATAGACTATCACACAACAAACTTACAGAATCTCTCTGTGAATCTTGGCTGGTTTGAAGTCCCCAGGAGATTTCAGCACTCATATACTCACTTCTGAGTGTCTGCAAAGACAGAAGCTTACTGCTCTGTTCTGGTCTGGCAGAGTTCTGGGCACATGTACAAAGTCCTCTGTAATTTTCTGGAAGACATTTTCTAATGTATGCCATGTATCAACAACAAAACCAATAAAATCCTGTGAATACTCCTGCTCTCTGTGAAACAAAAAAAATTGAGTTTTTGAAAGCTGGACGAGTTCTTTGATCTAGTTCACAACATCCCAGCAAAAAATGGTACAAACACACATTAAAGGAGAGAAAAAGAAAGTGCTGTGAATCTAAACAGTGTTTCAGTGAAATAGTCAATCTTTTCAAAGCATAACATCACATCTAAAATCCACTAAAATCCTTTTAATCTGATGCCCTGTCTTACATTACTAATCATACCTACTACATTTTGAATTAATGTGAAATCATTTGTTAAGTTAGCTTTTATCATGAAATGCAGTGCTATGGAAAGATGATCACAATAATGAAAATCTACAAACCAAACAAATCCTCTTTCTCATGAAGTTAGTCTTCAGTGTAGTGCATCTCATAGCTCAACTTTTTGTTGTGTTTCTTCAGGGAGTCCATTTAAGAGAGAAGTCTGACAGCATGATCTTTTGAGAAATTATGTCTGTGCTTGTGTTGGGCCATCAATGGGAAAAATAAAAGCTTTTTGTTAGCCCTCTTGAGTCTCTATTAACTGCAACATACAGAACGCCTCCAGCATCTGAGGTTGCTGTTAAAAGGACAGGTTGTTTTTCTGACAGCCAGCTGTTGTGACAATATTCTGTAAAAGCATTCCTTCTAGCTGGCTAGGGATTTGCTGTGAATGTTTTGTTTCATGCACTGTGTCCCACATTTTTATTTAGGGCTTACATAAAAAATACCAGTGAGTGTTGTGCTTGTCAGGCAAGTCTGGAGACTTCTGGAAGTTTACAGCTTCTCTCCTCCTTGTGCTGTAGAAACGTAAGCCAATCTGGTCATGGAGAGCTGCTGGACCTGAGGAGACAGTTCCTGGTAAACCAAATATTGATCAAGGGAAGACAGTTGATATAATGTTTTTGGATTTCAGTAAAGCTTTTGATACTGTCTCTCATAGTATCCTTCTGGACAAAATATCCAGCATTCAGCAGTTCAACCAGGGAAAGTGCCAGATTCTGCACCTTGGATGGGGCAACCCTGGATGTATGGACAGACTGGGAAATGATAGGCTGGAAAGCAGTGCCATGGAAAGGGACCTGTGGGTCCTGGTCAATGTTAAACCAAACAGGAGTCAGCAGTGCCCCGGCTTGAGTGCCACTGACACGCGGAGACAAGACCCTAAAACTCAAAGACAGAGAGAGGTATGTTTATTCGGCCGGACACATGTGGGACATTTTTACAAATACATGCGTGTCCCTTGCTTACACATGTGTTCTTTTATCTCCTGGAATGTTACATATGCATTAAGTTTCACCATGGGTCATTTCCTGGCTCCCCTCCCTCTCCGCTCTGTATGCTAATCAGCTTATCAGTCCTCTGCGCCTGCGCAGCTGTCTCTGGTGGTCCTCCTAGGCCTTGGGGGTCCTAAAGGGATGAAGTAAGAATGGTCTTCTTTGGGCTGACTTTTCGACCCCACTGCTTTGCACATGCCCATTGATTCCTTGGCCACGGTCCAAGCCAGGGGTCAGGATCCATTTGTTCTCAGATCCTGTTTTCCATATACCCTTATCAGGCCTCTTCTTGCTGTCTGGCACGTAGTCTCTTCTTTTTCCATAGGCCAGGATACGGTATATTCTCACGTAACCTAAGGATGTGGCTCTAAGCAATATTCATTATTTTATATGCCTATTACTATTCAATACCTTCTAATTTCTATGATTAATATCTTCTAATTCTAACTTCATGTTTCACCACCCATGTCCTGGGGGCATCAGGCACAGCATGGCTAGGCAGGCAAAAGAGGGAATTGTCCTGCTCTGGTCTGCACGGGAGCAGCCTCACCTCCAGTGCTGGAGGCAGTTTTGGGCCTTACAATATAAAAAAGACATGAAACTATTAGAGGGCAACCAAGATAGTGAAGGGCCTTGAGGAGAAGCTGCATGAAGAGCAGTCACTTTGTCTGTTCAGCCTGGAGGAGACTCAGAGGAGACCTCACTGTTGTGGTATGTGCCACAATGAATCCCCGAATGCGACCTGTGTCTTCAGGGCCCAGAGCACACCACCGATAGAACTGGCAAGGACAAAGGAGTGGGGGATGGTCTTAGTTTGAATATCTGAAAGGGTTTAATCTCTGAAGAGGTCCAGGAACAAAGACAAGAATGATTTGAGGGCATGGGATTAAACACAGGGCGACAAGGGTGGGGTCGAGGGTCAGAACAAGAAAAAGGTCAATCGAAACAAGGGAAAATGGTGCAAAGGCACACCTAGTTACCAGGGAAACCAATAGGGTAATGGAGGTGGGGCAATGCAGCAAACTGGGGCCAATAGAAATCAGGGGAAGGGAGAACATTCTGGGGATTAACCATGAATGGCAAACAGGGATTACATCAACTTGGCGAACCAATAGAACATTGAACCTTGAGAACTATTTACATGTGTCTGCTAATGTCCCGCTAATGTCTCACCACAACCTAAAAGGGTGTCTCTCCTTGCCTGCTTCAGCCCCTCCAGAGTTGAAGCATCCATATAAAAGGTTCTTGGGCCTCCACACCTCACTGCAGTTATAACTTCCTTATGCGGGGAAGAGGAGGGGCAGGCACTGATCTCTTCTCTGTGGTGACTTGTGACAGTACCTGAAAAAATGGCCTGAAGCTGTATTGGGGGAGGTTTATGTTGGATATTAGAGAAAAGTTCTCCCCCCAGAGGGTGATTAAGCCCTGGAATAGGCTCCCGAGGGCAGTGGCCACAGCACCAGCCTGACAAGAGTTCAAGAAGTGATTGGACAATGCTCTTGAGCAAATGGTGTGACTCTTGGGGATGGTGCTGCACAGGGCCAGGAGCTGGTCTTCATGATCCTGGTGGGTCCCTTCCAATTGAGCATATTCTGTGGTTCTGTCATAACCACCAATGTCTAGCATCATTCCTGATGCTAGAACCTGGAACTGATCAGAGTCGGCCCCTATTGATCTTTAACAAAATAAGGAATGCCCTGTGCCAGTCATACCACATCACCAAAATCTTGATTAACAATAACTGAATGTTAACATGAATTTAATTATTATCTACTTCAGGCTTGTCCCATGCTCAAACATGCAAGCTGACGTATTGTATAATGAAATCCATTGCTACATCTGTCTCTAACTGTATCAACTATATAGACATTACTGTACTGTTATTATAATTCATGTTAGTAACTACAGCTCAGTATTTTATTTAGTTGGTAGTATCTGGACCGGTATTAGTATGTCACAGCTTGCTATGAGGCAGAGCCAAACCACCAAAGAGGCTGTGTGCAGCTGCCCATGTTGGACTTTGCTCCCTCTTCTAATTTTTAAATTCACATGGCTATGACTAGTACTGCTCACAAGGTGTGGGCTGGTAACTGATACAGTTAATTACCAAAATTCTCTGGCTACTGGCTGGCCTCATTATGAGAATCTCTACAGACGACAGTGAAGTCAGAAGGAAAATTTTGTTTTACCCATAAGTCTGCTTATATATATACATATATGTGTATGTGTGTATATATATATATACACACACAAGAAGTACAATTATAATACTGTGATATTATGATATGTTCTTTGCCCCCAAGGTGTGCATTGCATCTGGAAGTCCCTTCCATGAGCACTGGCAGCAAAGCTTGCCTAAATCCTCATGGAGCTGAGCACTTCTTCCTGCTAACAGGATCTGCCAGGCTCTGCATCCTGGTGAAAAATCCCCAAAAACTTTTTAAAGGTGGAATCCGCAAAACGCAGCGCTCTATTTTGAACACAAACACAAGAACAAGCTCCAAACGCTCCTACACGTTAAGAAACCTGTCCCTCTCTGAACAACTGCTGAAAATTTCCCCCTTTTTTTGGTAACAGAATCAAAGAATTGTTAGGGTTGGAAGGGACCCCTAGAGATCATTCAACGCCCCTGCTAAGACAGGGTTACCTAGAGCCAGGTGGGTTTTCAGTGTCTGCAGGGAGCGAGACGTCCCTGGGCAGCCTGTTACAGTGCTCTTGCCACGCTCTGTGGTAGCAGCGCTTGCTTCAGCTCCCCGTACAGCTGGCAGGGACGGGGGTGGGCAGGCTCGCTCAGAGCCCCTACAGTGACAGCTAGTGACTGCAAAGGCAGCAGTGCCAGACGGCTTTTTGGAGCTGTGCAGCCCCAGGGCCCTTCCTGTTCAACACTCTGAAAAGAGGGAGAGCAGGGGAGGTCAGGACAGTCAATCTGAAATGGTCCCCGCAACTGAGTTTGGACGAAGAGAGCCAGGAGATCCCAGCAGTGGAAACCTGCTAATTCCGTGTCTAGCAGCACAGCCAGTGTCACCCAGCGCTTCCCTAAATGACAAAGGCGGACGCTGAACCCCGTCTCCGTTCAAACGATCCAGTTTGATCCAGTAAGACAACTGCGATGCTTACGCGCACCTTGTATCTGGGCAGCGCTCCCCAGGCAGCGCGGAAACCGCGCTGGCAGCTCCAGCCGGCGCTCGCTTCCACCTCATGCTGGCGGGGGCTGCCAGGAGCAACACCTCCGCGGGATCGGGCACCGGCCCCCGGGCTTGCGTGGCGCCCACTCGCCTAGGGCTTCCTTCCTGGCTTCCATCCCGACTTCCTTCTCGGCCCCGACGCACACCACCGTCCCCGCCGCCCGCGAGTGAGTGCGGCGGGGCCGCTCCGTGCGCAGGCGCTCCGGGCCGCGCCTGCCCCGTACCGCNCCAGCTGAGCGCGGACCGAGAGGGGCGGGCGCGCCGAGAACTGGCAGCGTCGGCAGCAGCGGCAGCCCCGCCGCCCTAGTCTGAGTAGCCCAGCAGCCGCCCGCCTCAACCCCCAGCCCTCCCCCGGTCGGGGCGGGAGCCGCCGCGGCCGTCCCATGTCCCGCAAGGCCAGCGATAATGTGGAGTACACGCTGCGGAGCCTGAGCAACCTGATGGGCGAGAAGAGGCGGCGGCAGGCGGACGGGGCCGCCGGCTCGGGCGCGGCGGCGGGCGAGCGGAGCCTCATCGCCGCCGAGTCCTGTTCCAGCCTCAACAGCGCGGCGTCGGGCGCAGAGCTGGAGCGGGCGGCGCGACGCCAGTTCCAGCAGGACGAGACCCCCGGCTTCGTCTACGTCGTGTCGGTCTTCTCCGCCCTGGGGGGCTTCCTCTTCGGCTACGACACCGGCGTGGTGTCGGGGGCTCTGCTCCTCCTGAAGAGGGAGCTCAACCTGGACGCGCTCTGGCAGGAGCTGCTCGTCTCCGGCACGGTGGGCGCCGCCGCCCTGTCCGCCCTGGCCGGCGGCGTCCTGAACGGGCTGTGCGGCCGGCGGCCCTGCATCCTGCTGGCCAGCGGCCTCTTCACGGCGGGGTCCGGCGTGCTGGCCGCCGCCCGCGACAAGGAGACGCTGCTGGCAGGACGCGTGGTGGTGGGGCTGGGCATCGGTGAGTGCCACACCGCCCCACCGGGCTTCCTCCCCTGCGGGGACCCGGCTCTTGCCCGGCGGGGACAGCGCTTCCCCCGGGCACGTTTAAGTGAGCCGGGAATCGCCCGTCCCTGCACGCCTGCAAACCCCTTGCGGTGAAACAGAAGGCGAAGTGGCCTCGGAGTGCCCAAGATTGGGGAGCTGGCGAGGGGAGCGCTTGGCTGAGCGAGGTCCGGGGCGGGGTCCCATGGCCATCGCAGCGTGGTGTGCAGGGGACGATGTGTGTGCTTGCCTTCTTCGATTTTATTACCGGTGGTGTAGTCCTGCCCCGTTGCTGGGAGAGTTGTCTGGTTTTTGTACGAGGAGAATGGTCTCGCATCCTTTCTGCAGTTTCATCTTTAGGGTGGTCTGTCAGTGTCAATAGCGCACGCTGCAGGCTTTGCATTTAAAGATTCTGGGAAGTCAGGGGCGAGGAGATCACGCCTGTCTTTCTGAACTGTAAATACCTCTTTACTGGTTCCCCGCCTAGCTTTACTTGAGCACTAAAGGAATGCCTCTGGGGCAAAATGAGGTAGTAATCTCCCTGGTCTGAAAAAGTTAACGCTTGTTTGGAAGGCTTTGGAATTAATTAGTGACATCCTGAACGTGAATTGCTGGTCTTTATTCCCCTTCCTATATGGGTTGCAAGCCCTGGTAAAACTTTATAGTTGTCCCGAAGAGACATATATATAGTTGTGGTGATGAAGGCTGTTTCCTCTGACCTATGACGCCGGTTTCTGTGCTAACAATATCCTAAATATCCCTCAAATTTGGGTTACCCTTCGGCTTCAGCTGCCATCCTATCTGGCAGTTATTGAATAATACTCAGCATCTAAGATGGGCTGTATGAGGTTAATCAGAATCCTTGGATTATAGTAGGTACAATCTTGCATCCCTTTCTATCTGAAAGCACAAGGGCAAACTGAGAACTAAAATTTTCCTGTGTAGCAAAGTTATGTTTCTTAGCCATTGGATAATTTTCTGAGTCCTTAGGCATGTTATAGACACACTTTCTCTGATGCAAATCGTGGCCTTATTAAGGAAGAAGAGTTAGTGAGTCATAATAAGGGCTGTCAGAAATAAAATTGACTCCATCCATGAAAGGGCTCATGCTGGTTTTCCCGTACAGGAACGTCTTAGGGTTGCACTTTACCTACCCGAAGTTGAATGATTCTCATTTATGTTTTTTTAAAAGCTACCTCTCTGTGTGTGTTTTGTTTAATCAGGGCTTCAGACTGCAGAACGTTGATAATATTGATCATGAAGTTGAGGAGACTAAACTGAATTTGACTAAGAGATTGCACAGATAACAGGAGTTTTGATGGCAATATGTAGTATATGTATTTAGTGGTAGATACTAAAAATACCAAATGTGATGTCTTTTTGTGTTTGTAAAGCTTGTCATGTTCCTTTACTGTAATTGGTTACAATGACAACTTCAGGGGGTGTAGAGAAATGAAATGGATGGATGCTTTGCTTGACTCCTGTGTGTGTGTTTTGTAGAGAGATATATGGGCATGTTGGAATTGTCTTACAGTGGTGCAAATAAAGGATATTCGAATTGTTGGAGAGGTATGAGACTTGGGATTTAATATAATCAATATATAAACCACAGAAATGAAAACTAGGAGCCCTAGTGTGCCCTGGGGAGAGCAATCTCTCTTTAGCTTCTGTCCACATCAGGGGCAGAGGTGATGGTTGTGCTGAGACTGTGGAGAGCTGAAGAAATGAGAAATGTTCTGAGGATTTTGGAGCACAAAGACACTAATACCTGTTTTAAAAATGTGATGATTTCTCTTTTTTTTTATTTTTTTATTTTTTAATCACAGACTGCACTTCTTTATGTGATGTAGCTTAGGGCCAGAAACAAAGCTTTGCCTCAGATTGCTGTGACTGAAGCATGACAAGAGAGCCCAAGAACTGCAGAGTCCAATCCTAACACAGTTTGTTTTACAAAAGAAAAAACCTATTGTGGTTCAAAGCTGTTCTCATACAGCAAACTGGAACAGTCTCTACATTAAATTCCCCACCAGAGGGAGCCTGGATAGTTTCATGAAGGCATTAGAAATTGGTAGAAGTTTTTGCTTCTCTTTCATCTCTTGGAGACTTCTCATTATCATTTTACTGCCCAAAGTGAGCCAGAACTTCCTAGTGCTGGTGTAAGAAGTCTGTTCAGTAATGTGACACTTCAGTGACAGTACAAAATGCTAAAATGTGAGGATGCAGTGGTGTAGTGTTACAAATGCTTTCCTACCTGAAAACCAGTAAAAACTTCTTTACTATGTATAATTTTATACTTTTCTTAGGAAGTTTCTTTCCTGTAGCTGTCTGCAAATTGCCCATCAAGAGATCTACTCCAGATACATGTGGGATTTTTTGCATTTACTAAATGAATTACTGTGTTAGGATCAGTACTGTGATGCTGTAAAAGCTGATGTGGTGATGTTCTTTTGCCCTTGCTGGTGCTGGGTGGATCAGTGTTAATTTCATCTGTGTGAGAAAATGGCTATTTTTCTTGTGACTGTGATTTACAGAGGAATACAGTTAAACTTTCAAGGATGAAAACCACAGAATATATGCTGAAATGAGGAGCATCTCTTATTTGTCTGTCATGTCCATTTTTTTACCATTTTCCTTAGAGCTGTTTTGAAATGGAAAAGCTCCTTTTTCCTACAGCCCTTACAGAATGAGATGTTTCTGGAAATAAAGACTTTCTCTCAAGGACAAGCTTAAATCCTCTTTTATTGTAAATGTTGAGTAGATTTTTATGGTGGAAACAGTTATGTTCCCTTCCTGTCCCTCTTCCCATTAGTATTAATGTGAAATATAGAGAATGCATAAAAATGGAAAACGTGTTCAGAATGAGCTTAGAATATCCTTAGATCTTTTCAGATCTGAATTTCTAAATACATAGTTCATGACAGTTCCAGGCTAAATGGCCATTATTCCTTCCTATGTGCCCATTTCCAAGCAGTTCTGGTGTATTGGGCTCTTTAGGAATTTATCTGAGCCAGATGTCACGAATGCAACACTTGGACAGCTACAGCAAATGGGGGTAAAATCCAAACATTTAGGAATTTCAATTGGATTGCACGTGCTTGGTAACACTTAGTATGAGCAGAGCTAGGTAAAAAAGTCATTGGTACAAAGCATGTTTGGCATCTGATAATGGTGGAGGCCTCCTCCTGTTGCCTTGTGTTGGCTAGTGTAGTTTGTGTGCTTGACAGGAAAGCTGCGTCCTTCACTTGGCTCGTGTTTGGTCTGTCCCTAAGCCTGAGGTCAGGTCAGAACTGAAACACTAAAAGCAAGAACCAGGCATGACTGGAGATGAGTTATTTCTACTGAAAACTTGCTTTCTTGAGAAGGAAGGTGAAGAATGAGAAGAGTAATCACTGAGACTAAACACAGCAGAGACTAGAAAGGATAATACCAAACAGCCATGTTTGCAAAATCACTTCTTTCTTAGGCTGTAATCAGTCCAATGTCCTAATTTGCCTGAGCCCATTGGCCAGGGTTTACCAACAGCTCACCTCTCTGCAGTGGGAGTAGTTTATCTTTCTGTCACCTGGGGATGCTGCAGGTTTTAAGCTTACAGCTGGTGTCACTGGGCATTGGCATAGTGCTTCAGGTAGTGAACTGTTCAGGTTACTTTTTCAATAACACATACCACCTATGGAAGGAAAGCAGTTTGAGCAGAGTTCAGGAAGTGACAGCATTAAGCTTGCTCCTCCATAGCTGATCTCTGTCCTGATGTACAATCTTTAGCTGGATAATTAGATACTCTTGTTTGATATGCAGAATAAATGCTGCTCAGTTAATGAATGATCAGCTTTTCAGGGCTTTGTTTTCTTGCTGAATGTGTGACTTTGGCATTACTTAATGTACACATTACCCAAGTTCTCATGAAAGCAGAGTTACAGGTTTACATTATGTACACATTACTGAGTCTGCAGTGCAGTGGGGGACCTGCCTGGTTAGGTGCCTTATCCTTGACTCCTATCTTTCATACATGAGGTATCTTGACAATGTAAACCTTCTGCTCAGTGCTTGGTTTGTGCTCAAAATGTCTTGTAGTATTTTTTTAAAGGCTATATTTGAATCTGACATATGTGGTGCTCCTGGTAGCATCTTTTGACTACATATGTAGGTCATTTTCTGAGCAGAAGAAACAAGATTGTACACAAAATTAGGCAGGAGTGAAGAGCTCTGGCATATGGTTGTGGCTCCCCTGGTGGAGTTGGCTTCTACTGACAGTATAGTTCAATACCAAATGACAAAAATAGCCAAATTTATCCAAAGGACTTGCATAATGTAGTACAAACTGTGTGATATTTGGAGTGGTTAAATAAAGGTCTGCCATATAATCTGGACTACTAAATATGCTGTGGAAATACTAGAAAATAACTGGGATGACATGTTGGCTATGAAAGATGAGATGTGTGCTGGTTTTTATCTACTTTTTTTTTTTTAAATACAACTGCGTTTTTTCAGGCATTTTTTATTTATCTTGAAAAACCAGATTAATCTTCTCATCCTCCCTTGACAACCCAATATGGGAAGCTCTGAAGCTTCAGTCTTTTTTCATAACCGAGTGTCCACCAGCTTTTTTTAAAGGAGTTTACACCTTGGTACATTTTGGAGTCACCCTCAACCCCCCAAATATGCTGTGTTGCTTCTGATGGATGCTTGTAATTTTCACTGCAGAAGTTCATAGGCTATTTTTACTTCTGGAGACAGTGGTTTTTGGTATAAGCTGGCAGTAGGGGGATGGTAGGACAAATTTCTGGGTTGTTGTAATTACCTCTTGTGCTGTCACTGCCTAGAAATGGTCACCCAAGCTTCCAGTATCTAAGCATTACTGTGTGTGCTCAGCATTGAGTCTCTGTATTTTAAGAGCTTAATCTATTGTGCAAAAGCATCTGGAATGATACATTGGCTTCTGACTAGAGCTGGAACCTTTCAGGGTACCAGGATTAATTTAAGAGGAAAAACTGTATCTTTTGAAGTCCTCTAATTTTGTGTGCCTTGGACAGGATACACAGATCAGCTCACTGTCACGCCAACAAGCACCAGCTCCCTTATTGTTTTGTCTGATGGTATAATGCAAAAATCAGCAATTTGCACATAATGTTGCTACCTTCTATTTCGTGACCATTTCAGGATAAAGTATTAAGTACATAGAGCTGTATCTAAGATAATTTTTTATTCTTCTGGACACTCTTTAAAGTCATAAGGGAAGTGTTTTGGCCTTCTTCCTATTGTTTTTATTCAACTTAAGAAAGAAATTAATTCCCATAGTTCACAAACCTTGAAAATTTTTTTCTGTTTTTAAAACATGGGAATTTTTCTAAAATAATTTTTCCTATACTTGGTCAAACTGTTCCATTAAAACATAATCCCTGATGGATTATAAGTATCTTTATTTTGGAAAAAAATAGAAAGCATCTATTTTATAGGTGACATAAAATTATGGTCTTCTTACTCCTGATAAAAAGGCAACTTGAAGAAAGCTTGCAATGTTAAGCACAAGTGTTTCCTTACCTTGAAAAATTCATGTGGCCACTGTAGGTGGGCTTATTTTCAAAATGCTCTTTTTGCTACAGGAACAGAAGACCAGTGGCATCCACTGACTTTGATGTTAGAGACAGCAAATAATTCAGCTGGGACTCTTGGGTCTGAGTCACTTGTTTGGCTGAAGCTTGCACCAGTCCTGTCAGCAGAGGGACAGGGCAGGATACCTGAGCACAGACCAAGCAGCAGATTGAAGGTGCTGGCTGCTGTCTCATGCTGTGCACTGTCAGAACTTCCACTTAATTTTTGTTCTGAGGTACTAGTCTGTACTGTGCCAATTGTATCCTGAGAAGCAATAAAAAAGTGAATCACTGAAAGGAGGTGCTGAAAATAAGAGGTCTTTTAAATTATGTATTTTTTGTCTCATTATCAGTAGACTTCAAGATTAATTGTAGCAGATGTATACTTTTAAGTGAGATTTTATAGAATATATCCTATTTTAAAATACATTAATTTCTTTTGGAAGTAGTATTTTAGGAATCTTAGGGATTATTACATTCAAATAGGGAAAGCTTTTGGGTTGCAAACAGAAGTCTTGAAATGTGGTGATTTCCACTTAAGGTGGTTGGACTCAAAGTGAGCAACTGTTGCTGTGCAGCGTGCTACATCACAGAGGTGTAATGGGCCTGATGGATAGCTTTGTTTGCAAAATCGTTTTATGTGCCTTCATTGGTGGGCTTGCACATCTGACCTGTACAATTAGTGTTTCTGGTATGAATCTTGTGAAGAGCCTGGGTCTGCACTGAGCTGCTGGAAGCCTGAAACCAGTGACTGATGAAAACCAAGAGAGCAGAGTTCCACCTTTGGGCTTTTTTTGGCAATGATTATGCCTGTGAACAAGCGTCAAGAGAAACAGTTGTTAATTCCGGTCTAGAGATCACGTGTAACATGGCTCTGGATGAGTCTGGAGCCATCTGATTACCTTAGCTAGACTCTCTGTAAGTCTTTTGACACAACTTGGATGCAAACTCTTCTAAAATATATTTTGCACATAATAATTGTAGGAATAAAGGTTTAAAAGCACACATTCCTGTTATTTTGATTTCTGATCTTCCTCTGATTTATTGTCAGATTTTGACTGGTTTTCTAAAGGATTTATTCAAAGCAAATGCATGTTCTAAAGAGGATTTTTTCATAGATGGTTTCTTATTTTGCCTGTTTATATACAGTCATTGAACTTAGGTTTCTTAGCTCAGACAGTCTGTCCCTCGTTCCTTCACAAGTCCCTTCCAGACATGCTGCTGGCATGGATGAAATGCCATACTGTGACCTCAGAGCCCACCCTGGCCATCTAGCTGGCTATGGGTGGGCCATGACATGCTTTCAGTCGTGGGCTTGGCCAATGTGTTCCCACTTACCCCTAGGTTTGGTCTCATTCAGCTGAACAGTAAGGGTGTCTGCCTCTTCTGCAGCTGAGGACAGGCTTCCTTTTGTGTTCCTCCCTTTCAAACCACAGATTCTTGTTTGAAGTCCCCGTGTGTGCCCTAGGGATTGCACCTGGGTTGACTCTTTGGAGTTCTGCCATCATTTCATGTGGCTGTGTGACACTGAAGCAGTTGTGTAAATAAAAAAAAACCAAAACAACCAAAAAACCCAAAATAAAACAAGATGTTTATTTATTGTTAGATGCAACTTTTTACCTTTACCTTGTGCTTGTCCTTTAGTTGTCACTCAGGGTTTTTTTCCCCCCTCTTCTGGAGATGGATTTTTAGTTGTGTGTATTCAGGAGTTGTCAGCCCAGCTTCCCTGTGTGATTCCTTTTTCTTCCACTCCCCTCCTTGTTTTTTCCAGTGTAATTCAGCAAGGAAGCAGCTCTGGAGAAGGTTTGTCCTCTGTGGCTAACCTGAAAGAGTTCTTGTTACTCATTAGAGCTGATGTTTTCCAGGATCACCTGGCACTGACCTTGGGGTTCATCCTTTGTGAGTATTCTACAGCAACAAGCATATTCTGCTTCTACTCCTGAGTGACAAGACAACTTCCAGGCAAAAAAATTTTCCAGGCAGTGTGGAGAACTGCAGTAATACCTGATGCTTTTAGCACAAGGGTTGTCACACACTTCAAGGCTGAACAGCCTTCAAGGAGAAGTAAGGATTCTGCTTCTTCTCCCTGAAAGCCTGAGGCAACTGCTTGAAGCCTCAATTCTAGAACTTTCCGGTCTCTTTTCAACACTATTTGGGGAGGTCTGAGTTCCACAAGTCTCATCTCAAGTGGTGGCTTTGAAGAGCTCTCTCACCTCGTGACAGCCAGCCAAGCATATACAGCTGCATGCTCAGTTGTCTCTGAGGCAGGAGTGAAGTGGTTGTCAATCTCCAGATGATAGAGACTAAACCAGGGAATTCCAGAAATGGTGGAGAACCTGCTATGGTAATCAAAAATGTGCAGCTAAAATTAGAGTCACTTTGTCATCATCCATATTTTCACAGTCTAGACAAAACTAAATGGTTCTAGAAACTTGTACCATAGGTGGGAGCCCTATGGCCAGAGTTTTCAAGCCTTTTCCCAGAAGTGGGAATTTCTGCAGGCTAACCTTCAGAAACAAGAAGTAGCAGCCCTTTTGTTTCCCTTTTCATTTTTTTAGGAGCCTCATGTACATGGTTTTCTCCACTGTTGCTTCCCTTGCAAGGGAATCAAAACCAGTAATTGTGATTTTAATGTGTCTATGCATATAATCACTTTTGAAAAAATTGTTTTCCAGCAACTGGCAGTATTAGATATGTTTAGCCACAGCTTCTACTTTGCTGCTTTTCTCTGGAAATACAGGGGAATGAATTCTACGTTGGAAAGAGCAGAAGAACCTGCCTGGGCTTACACAGGTTGTATTGCCCATGCTCTGGGGTGTATGGCCTTGTAATTAGGGAATGTGTTCTGGTGAGCGCTGCTCTGAGAAACATCTACTGAATTGATTGCCAGTGAAAGCTTTTTACTTTCTGCTTGCTCATAAGAAATTCTCTCTTGTTTCTTCTACAAAATACTTGTTTGGTGCAAGAACCCTACAGACTTGACCAGTCTCCCTTTCTTAGTAACTCTGGATAGTTGTCTAGGTATGTTTTTGTAGTTTTAGGGCTCCTACTCTTGGTTCACCAGATAAGGACTTTGAACTTAGGCCTACTTGAAGGCACCAGTAATTTGAACGTTGAACTGACCACACTTCTAGTAAATGGGTGGATGTCAAAGTTTTGCATTGGGTTGTTTGTTCATGTCTGATTGACGCTCTTCTTTCCTTCAAGCTGAGAGTCATAAAAACATGAAGGTGACCTTAGTGTCATTAAGTAACTTCATGTTATTAGGATTGTTCATGTTTTTAGGATTGTTGTTGGAGAGTATGGAGAGTCTAACATCTGAGGAAGGCAGTGTGATAATGGATGAACTAGAGCACGCTGAGCATGGAGGAAGTAGTGGTTAAGTCCAAGCTGTGTGTACTTTAAGCATGCACTTCAGGAGGTGTTTGCATACGAGTGACCTTTTTTGTTTGTTCACAGGTCCTTGACTATTGGACTGTTGAGGTCAGTAGTAGCTATGTCAGCACAGGAATGGGGAATCTGCCTGAGGGGAAAAGGTAAGTCTGGTTTTATTCACTATGGAGTTCAGCTAAGTATTTTGCCTGGTAGACTCCCTGCTCCTGCATTAATCACAGGTGCTGCTGACCTCACCAGTCCAATTCACATTGGAACAGCTTGGTACGAATGAAATCCAAAGCCACCTGGGCAATTTTAGGATCCTGAAAATAGAGGTGGAAAAGGCTAAAATGTTGCACATAGCTATTCATGGTGTTTTAGCCCAAAAATTCAATCGTGACAATATTTTGAGCTAGTACTTGTGTCTGGTTTTGTGCTGTGTGTTGTTCTTAGATAGGAGGTGAATGACGTATAGACCCTTCCTCTTGTAATGATTGACTGGTGTGTTCTTGGAAAAAATCATTGGTGCATTTAGCAGAAACATGGGCATACATTAAGTAGAGCATTACACAAATAATGTTAAGTTCCCTTTTTGTGAGTGAGAATGTTACTTTGCTAAGTTCTTTGACAATTTGGATGAGAAGATACTATTCATTGTAAAACCTAACATTGTGTAGGGCATAATATTTGTTTGTGGTCTGTTTGATTTCCTCTGTGCATCTTGCCATCCTGCAGATTTAGGGCTTCACTCTGCTTCTGACCCCAGTCTGCAGGTTTTCTAGCTGGGGTACACAAAATATTATCATGTTAAGCAGCCTGTGTCCTTCTGAAAAAGCTGGAGTTTCATGGCATATTTTTTAGGTCAAACTTTGTTGTTTTACCTTCTGTTGTGTCTCTGATGGTGACTTGAGAATAGGAAGACATACTGTTTGTGTTTTGGCTTTGATTCTACCTACTCTGTCCCCAACTACTCATTTCCTTCATTCAAAAACTAACTGTTGTATCAGTCTGCAGGCTGATCTCCCTGGTTCAAAGTTAATTGCTTTGCCTGACACCCATGTACTATCTGGGCTATTAATCATCCTCTTAGATGTGGAGTGGTTCCTTGCACAGGAGGAAACAGTACTCTGAGCTTGTTATGCAGGAGTGCAGGCAAGGCTTCCCCTCATAGCTCAAGACCAGCAGTCAGTCCTGTCTCTTCTGTCATACCAGTTGGATCTTTAGCAAGATCTGAGCCACCTGTTTAGAACAGTTGTGTTTAATCTATTTAGAAGTTTCAGAATTCTCAAGAATTAGCCCTGTAGTGGTGAAACTTCTAAGGTACTGTGTGCATGTTTTCTGGTGTTCCTTGTCTAGAATCTTAACATGTTTTTGTCTGACTTGGTAGAGCCTCTGGTCATGGTTATATAGTCCATTGTGTCTGTGATCCCGGAGTATGGATTTGTGTGTGACTGTTTCAGATGGGTTGTTGAGGCATTGGTCTCTATGGCAGTGTGCTGGTTGGATGAGGGCGAGCCTGGGCTGCCTGTTAGCCTGCTGTCTCAAGCTTTGGTGTTCATTCTGCTTTTCTTCCAGGAGACTCTGTGGGATACATGGAATGCAACTGTGCTTGTGTGTTAAGTGTGGTGGGGACTTACGAACTACTTTGATGCAGTCTAACTATCAGCTAGCTAGTTTGCTAGCTGCAATGGCTTCTGACCCCCAAATTCCTTCAGGGAATTTCATTTGGACTGGAATATAAGGAAATCAGTCCTTGCCCTGGTGTACAGAAAGAGGAACTGGAAGTGTGATTGCTAAAGTAGCACTGTTTGAACCTCAGTAATTCATCTGCCATATTTGTCTTTCCTGGCCCATGTTGATGAGAAACAATGTCTGATCATCCCTTCTAGACAGCCATGTTGGGAAGTAGGAAGGAATGCAGACATCTGGAGAGCCACATATGTGTATATGCACAGAGTAATGAAGTTATATTGCTGGATATTTTAATTAGGAATTGATTGTATTTTTGTGGTGAGAAAAAAGGAGATTGAAGATGTATGCAAGAGGATACCATAAACCAAGTGTACAGATTTTCAGGATTAGTGTGTTTGAAACAGATTCTGCAGCTGTGCTCTGGAGAACAGGAGAAGATATGAAGAATGGCTTTGGGATATGGGACCATTCTTTCTGCTTATTTAAGATTTTTTTATCAAATGTGGATATATAGTTCTTGTCTCAGTCCTTTCTTTTTTGTTAAATTTTTATTAAATAGAGATGAGTTTCTTCACTTAGATAATATGGATTTGTATGTTTTAACACCTGCACAGGATAACTAGTTTTCATCTGTGTTGTGGCAGTGAGCAAGAGGAAGAACTTCAAGAGGCCTTGGCACACTCCCAGCAAAATTGATTTCTTTACCTCATGATCTTGATAAACTACAGATTATTACAGTACTTTACAGGAGATACTAATCTGTTTATCAAGTAGTTGTAGGTTCCTATAAAATCAGATCTGTAAGATAGATATGGATGTCATATTGAGCTACGACTAAAAAGTATAGGTTTAGGCAGATTTTCTAGGGAAGTTTGTAAGACTTTTAAACTGATATTTGAAGATAACATACATAGTCTTTATTTGTAAGTGCTATTCATCTTCTATGGTGTTTTGCTTACAGCAATGCTCTGTTTCTTGCTTGAAGCAAATGATTCAACTTGTTGTAGTCAAACATAAAAATGCCTGTGTGCATGCTTCTCAGTCTCACACAAATATGTTCCCAATGTAGCTGAATCATCCAGAAGCAATGTATAGCTCTTTCTTTGGATTTATATTTGTCCTGTTTTATCAGCACTAAAATATGTGTATCCCTAAAGCAATAATAGGTTGAGAAGTGTTTACTTTACTCTGTCTCCTTTTCACAGTTGTTCTGAGTTTGGTTTGTATTTCTGTTTTTCAGGATTATCAGCCACTAAAATACATATGTCCCTGAAGCAATAATATGCCAAGAAATGTCTGGTCCGCTGCATTTCACTTTCACTCTTGCTCTGTGTGTTCTGTATTCTGGAAATTTGTCTTGTTACAGGGCCTGTAGCCATCAGCTTTCGAAGTCACAGTAAACTTTACCCTTGCATGTACCAGATGGGGTTTCCTGTTCTACAACCTGGAGCCCATTCGTTTGCTTGTGTGCTGTAGAAGCAATCATAGCTAGAATGCTATTGCAAGGAAAAAAAAAAAAGATTTGATGCTGATACAAAGAGCTACAGACGCAAAGCCTCAAACTCATCTTGCTGTAACATGAAGTTTTTTGTGTAATGCATAAGCCTGAATTACAGTCTTATGTTAAAAGTAAGTTAAAGATATGTGTGTGGTTGTTTTACTTTGTCACTCACTTGAAATACTGCAGTGAAGATTCTGAAGCATTGGAACAGACTGCCCAGAGAAATTGTGGATCCACTCTGGAGACAGCTTTGAGTAACTTGATCTAGTGGAAGGTGCCCCTGCCCATCCTGTGGCAGGGCAGTTTGAACTACATAATCTTTAAGATCTTCTCCAACCTAAACCATTCTGTGAACCTTTGAATAAGAAAATGTCTGTTATGCTCTTGAAAGACGTGGCTTGCCCAATGAGTGTGCCCCAAGTGTCTGATGCAGTCTTTTGCTGAGTAAATGTAAGACCAATCCATAATTCTTGGATTTGTCACTTTCTGGCATTTGGATCATCAAGTGACTGTGATGGCTTATAACTCCATTTTTATTTCTGTAAGGTGGAACTGATGTTTGCATTTTCAAAAGTATTTTGGACTTATTTAAAAACAAATAGTAATATTTTTTTCTATTAGTCATAATCTGTTCAACATTGCAATTTCTGTTCATGGACATTATAGTGTGACTTTCAATTTCTCAGGTGATTTCCTCTATAGCCAGATCTCTTCTCTTCCCTCCTTGGTATGTGTTTGGCCTGTACTGTTGGTAATACTTTTCAGAGAAGTCTTGTATCAGTACTGCTGGCCATTCAGTATTACTGAAATGTAAGTAAACTATTTGTAACAAATTAATTAATTGCTATTTAATGAATTTTTAATTTTATTATTTAATTATTACTTGATTTTGTACCTGTAGGTAATTTTACTTAACTGGAAGTACAAACTGTGCATTCATGGATACATATGTACAAATTGGCATATACTTGTCATTGAGAAGAAAAAGATTGCCAAAAATCAGGCCACCTCTAAAAAGCATTCTAAAATGTATCTCAGTGGAGTAGTGTAGACTTAACTTCCAGAATGTACTCTGACATTCTGTATCACTGTCCCTGCTTGTTCTTCAGTTTCTCCCACAAGCCTGTTCTGCAGCTTATGAGCAAATGGCACAAGAGTTGTTAAAGGACTGCCACTAAATGCTTTTGGTAAATCATTCCTAAGCTTGAGGGTTTTTTAATATGGTATATTGAAACACTGCTGAAAGGGTCTGTACATATTAGCAATTAAAAAGTCCCTTGAACTAAGAAAGGACAACAGTGTAAACTCAGAATGAGCAGGTGAACTTGACAGTATTTGAGAGGTAGATCTCAAGATGATGAGCAGTAGACATTTAAAGTGCTGAAAGCACACACTGCATTGGAAGCATAGTCCATGAGGAGCTTTTCTAGCTCTTACATTCTTGCAGTAGGTTACAGATATTAGGGAGAAGTATTCTATTATTAAGGAGGCTATCTTTGGTAACAGGAAGAGTAGCATTATGCTGGAGTAGTGTCTTCTGCCCAACCTCATTGACAAAAGCCTGTCATCAACATGTGTGCTTTGCAATGGATACTAAAATTTTATGGAGAAAATACTGTGGATTTATTATTTTCTTGTTGCATGCAAATATAAATAATACTAGCTAGGCATGTAGGAGTGGGTAGTGACTAATTCAGAGATCCAGTCACCTATGAGCAGTTTTGTGCTTCATCGTAAGTTCTTAGTGTTTTATTAGAAGCTCTCACAACTGGTTCCATTCCTACTCACAGTTACTTTATTAGTGCTCAGTTTAATGATTCTTCCCCAGTGGGTAATTAATTCTGCTTTCTGATGTTGCTCTCCTGCAGTATTGTCAGCAGTCCTTATCTTTTGTTTTGGGAAATAAGAAAGAGGAAGTAGGCCAAAAATGTTTTAAAATGTAAATAAAGTAACTTTCACTTTTGAGTGAAAATTCAATTATATATAGCTAAGCTTTACCATAATTGATGTTTCAATTAAATCTTGCTTTATGAAAACTTAATTAAAAGATCAGGTAAAATATGATGTAGGGAAAATCAAGATGGGAGATAGTAATTGCCTGATAGAGATTCTTTGGAAAGAGTCCTGTGAGGATTCAGAAATCCTTCCCTGCTCTGGTCTAAGACTTTTCAGTTATCCTCAAGTATGGAAATTTCTTCATAAATTTTTCTCTGTGAAAGTGTAATCTTTCTCTGTAATCTCTGTGAAAGTGTAATCACAGGGCTTGCAAAGTTTATTTTTTTGGACAGATCCTGGATTTATTTTTCTTAGTGGTAGCTTGTGCATGAATCTTTTCACTTAAACCTTGAACCTAAAATGAGAGTGTCTTGTCGCTTCAAAGGAGAATGTGGCTTCTTTTTTAATTGAAACTTTTCAGTTTTAAGGATGGAATCTACTTCTAAGAGGGATCAGGTATGAATGAGTTAAAATTTACTACTCTGTAGTACCTGTGCCTCAAGTACAAAAAAGCTGGGTCACTTAGAGGCTGGCAGAGAGAAAACTGAAGCAGTGGAGTATTTCATTGCCCAGTTTGGTATCTGACATCTTACACTGATTTATTGCAACTTGTGTAGTGCAAATCACAGGAAAAGCAGATTTTATCATAGAGATACTTGCTATATCTGTGTTAATTGGAATGGGACTGTCAGATCACTTTTTTAAATTACAAGTCCTAATTTTTCATAAAATTTCTCATTTTCACTATTCTCTCACCATATAGGGGCAGCACAGCAGACTGACAGATAGGAGAATCAGTGCAGTGCCCTGAGTTGCAGCATGGCACTTCAGATACTCATCTTTATTTCCTCTTAATCTTTAGGTTATCTAGAGTTATCAAAGTCTTGTATCACTTAATGAGACTTACCAAGAACAATACAGTGTTTGCCCAGCTTTCTCTGTAGGCTGACCTGGAGCTCTGCCTGAATGCTCCCCTGCTGATGTGCCTGCAGAATGAAAATAGGGCAGGGAAGAGCTGCTCTGCAGGGAGACCTCAGGAGTTGTGCACGGTGCGCTGAATAGGGACCTAGCAAAGTGCAAAGTGAACCTTGAAGTAAAGGAACTGTTACCAGAATTACATCTGTTGTTTGGAAAATGACTGTCCATCACAATGCATCTAGAGAACTGCAAGGCATCAAAAATTGAAAGTCACGAGAGCAACATTTCCCAGAAAACTCTTTAGCAGTCCATTTCCCTGGTAAAATTTAGCAGTGATTTTTCACCTGCAGCATCCATCCACTCCCGATTGTCTGAGGTTTCCTCAGCTTTTTTGTTCCTTAGATGTTGGTAATGGAGTAGTTGATCTCTTCCTTTTTTTCTTTTAGCACTTGACACAACTGTCTTGCTTTTTTCCCACCCTCAAGTGCAGCAGCCTCATTCTTCACTTGTAGCTTCTTTTTTTTTTGTCAGTATAAGCCACTGGTGGAATTAAATACACATCAAAAGTGTTTAACCTTGTATCCCTTGACAGTTTGAATATTACACCAAGAGTGCTGCAGTTGTGATTGTCTAGAAGAGCAGTCACAAGTCATTTCTATGTGTAAAACTGTGTGACATGAAGTTCAGAATTGGCTTATCCTTCTGCTAAGAGTGCTCTAATGCAAGATCCTTGGCCTAATAGTTAAAACACTCTCTAAGACTACCACTTTTCTTGAGAAATCCTTACTTGGGATTCCTTCCTACGATGTTCTTCTGTTACAGCTGCTTTGCACTGAACAGCTGTTATTGAGTTGATAGCAGGGAAACTCCAGATCATGAGAAGAGGGACATGTCTACATAGATATTTAAGCTGAGCTGCTTCTCTTAAAGCAAAGAATTGTGCAGCGCTGGTTGACTTAACCCATGTGCACTGGGAAGGGCCTTACTCTCCCTAGAATGCACAATGTGTGTGCTACAGAAGATACCTTGAGGAAGAAGTACTGCACTGATTTCTAACCCCCACCACCTTCCAGTACTGCAAGTATTTTTCCATATGGTCAAAAAGATGTTTTACTATCTCTACATGGATCACTTGTGTTTGTAGACACAAGCTTGGTTGCATAAGTATCTGCTAGTATAGAAAGAAACCGAGCAATTACTGTGATTCCTATATTTTCATTTTAAGTATAGTTATATTACTGTCATGAGTGCTACTTGCATTATAAAGGCATAATTGAAACTTAGTTTTTAAAATCAAGCTGTAGGCTATAAAAGGCTTGCAAGGCTTTTGTTTATTTTTTAGAGTAATAGCTATAAAACCATATAACTGGTACCTGTCTTCCTACCAGTCATGCTGTTTTCTGCACAAGTGGATAAATGGAGCAATTCCTATAAAAATATAGTTCTGTGTGTTGATGTTTGAAATGTATTTACCCATGGCAAACACAAAATTACTGGGAGAATATATTAGACAGACAGTATTTTTGAATGGCTTTTCTGAATAGGGAATTTAATCAGTCAATGTTACTTTTTCTCTAAAATATTAGTTTGTTTCTCTAAAACACTAAGTTTGCAATGAGATTAGTCTTTCTCATTTTTCTTTTTCTTTTAATTAGTTGCAAGTGGTGGGTAAAAAAATGCATTTTTCTGCTCAGCTTCATCTGAAGCATCATGTTTGGAGACAGTTGCTAGACTTTTAACCCATTGAAACCTAGCAGTTTACAGAGAAGTTAACCAGTTTCACTGTTTTCATAGCTGCACTTGTAGAAAGAGACACGGTTAAAAACAACTTAGGTTTTAGTTGAAAAGCATAACTATAGCTTTCAGGTCTAACCTGAAGGCATGCTTTTGGCTGAGTTGTAGTTCAGCTTCTAAAGCCTGTTCATGTTTGTATAGATACCACTTTCCTTAGAATTCTTGTAAGTTGGGTAAAGCATCACTGTAGTAGAATTGAGAAAAAAATGGTATATAAGCAAAAGTGTAACATTAGACAGGAACATTCATTTTTGTATAGCTTTCAAACCATTATCTTGTCCTCTGAAAATAAAATTTCTCTGCACAGAAAATATGTGCTAATCCTTGAAGCATTCAACCATTATTTGGGGTTTTTGATGTGGGATTGTTTTTTACAACCATGTAAAGATTGTGTTTATAATGCAGACTTCCTGGCAAAGATGAATGGCTATGCAGATGAGCCCTGACAAATCTTTCTGGGTCATTATAAAACCATACTTTCCTGCTGTTAATTGCTGTTTGTGTGGCTAAGGCAGCAGAAAGAGCCAAACTGGCACCCCCAGCCTCTCAGTCCTTGTGGTGATCTGTGTCTCAGCACAATTATATACCAGCCACAGGTCAAAAGCCTCAAATGGCCAGTGGGGTATCTGAGATGTGGGTACTCAGCCAGATCCCCACCCTTGCTGGATGGGGAGTAGCCACAGGATGGGGAAGCAATTTACCTGTGGCTGGGGCTGCCTCAGGACCAGACCACCTTCATCTGCCCATTCTTCCTGGGAGTGAGCAGCACATACGGTGCAGTCTGCTGGTGCTAAAGAATGTCTACAAAAAAGTGCTGCTTATCTCAATTAGTATTTATTTAAACTGAAACCACTCTTGAGGTAGATCAAGTAGTGCTTGACTTAGGTGTTTATACAAGCTGTCATAAAGAAAACTACTATGTTCTATTCATAATTTTCAAGTGAAAATAAAAAAATTCTCCTATTTTCTGAAGTGAGAAGTTTCTGCAATATGGTAAAAATAAAACTGTTGCATGGTATAAATATCTAGGCTGCTGTACTTTTTCACAGTGAGAGGTCTGCATGTTACAATGCAGTTACAGATTTTTGCAAATAGTTCTTGACCAAAATTAATTCAGAGACAGGACAAATTAGAACTTTTCCTAGTTGATTTTGGTAGCTTTTACTCACTTCTAGAGTTGATTGTTATTCTAATATTGCTATAATGATTCAAAAATGCATTTCTTCATGATTTCTTGTATCTTTCTGAAATGAGATCTTACAGATATGAGCTTCAGGCACAGATTCCCAGTATGGCATTCTCAGTGGAATACTCAGGAACTCAGGCAGCTGGGTGGGGTCTGGCTGAGAGTTTCACAGCCTGGATTAATAGGAACAGATGGTGCCCAGAAAGAATGACTGAACACGGGTAACTAATTCTGGATTGCTGGGAAGTGTAAACTGACATCTGTGGTGCTAGGTGTGGTCATAGGTTTGGATAGTTGCAAAGAACTTTGCTACACATTTTCTGGATAACGATCTTGATTATTTTGCCTCTGGTAAATTAAATCCCACTCTTTCTTTCTGATTCTGTCACTCAAGAAAAATTTCCTCTTAAATTTTTTTTTAATTATTATAACCTTGAGTAATCTCAAAATAATTCTGAATAGAAAAAGTTAGTTGTCTAAGAATGGTTTCTTTGCAAAATGAGCTATTCCACAGACAGTGCTAATATTGAGTTGAATAGGACCCCACAGGTGAAGTGATTAACACTCAGAATCATGGAATAATCTCAGTATTTTTAAAATTACTACCTGTTTGTTATTAAAAATTATTTCATTCTTTTTGTAACTCCTAAACCCTCTTATTTTAATGAACTGAGTAAACTAAGTTTTATTTTAATAAACTTTCACACTGTAGCCTGTAGTTGGTTCCTGTCTGTCTCCCCTCCAGTGTCATGGCTCACTTTTTTCTGTTTCATAAGCCCCAGTTTCCAGATTAAAAATATTCCTTTACTTAAAGAATTTCAGTGTAGGAAAATCAGTACTGTGATAAATAGTTCCTCCTTGATTATACTTTGTTGACTATTCATGTCTCTTTACTATATGTGATTACCCTAGGCTGTTCTTCTGAAATACTGTCCTGGAGATGCCAGAGAAACGCCTTAACACTAATTATGGAGGAATTGTTTTCTTTTGGCATGTTAATTTTGTTATGAGCTGGATTTACTTCTGTATCTTTTGAACAAGGGAGAGCTTGAAACTTGAAATTACTCTTGTTGAAGGCTAATGCTATCTTCTTGGGGCATTGCATTTACTGTGTGTCAGTTGTGGTTGTTTCTACTGGACACAATTTGAAATTTTCTTAAGTGAAGAAGGATTTTGTGGTTTTGGTCCATGCTGATAACATACAACAGTGAAAAAGCCTTCTTGTGGTTATTAGAAAGAATTATTTATCCAGGCTCATTAAGATATGATTGTTCTATAAATCTGACAACGTATCAACTAGTGAGGAGCTTCATTTGCATTTCTTCTGCTAGCTCTGGTCCTTGACTCCCTCACAATGGGATGCCACATAGTAACATAGGGTTTTGGTTACAATTACAGTGTTAGTCACACGGATTTGGGCTGGTGGCTGGTTAAGGACATAAAGGTCTGTAATTATTTAGTCTATCAGATGTTCAACTGTACAGGTTCTTTAGTTATGACGGAGCATCTCTCTACAGTTCAGTAAATTAGTGTTAAAATACCAGACTTAAATGAAGGCTGCTGATGTTGGACCCCCATTCTAGAAGAGATGCACCTAAGTCTGTCCATTACTGTGATCTATATTCTTGTGTGGTTCTGGTGCTTCTGGTTTGTCCCATTGCCCTTGTGCATTTCAGTGCTCTCCTATAGGCAAGTACAGTTGTGCCACAGCTAAGAAATGGACTTCCACTTATCTGACATAGGGGAGATACTAAATGGGGAAGTGTGCTGCCAATCATCCTTGAAATAACTTTCAGTAACCAGTTATAAACTGCTGATAATGCCTTTACTAGATATGTGCAGTGGGTGGGAGGCCTAGATATAAGAGGGGACTTGAGCTTTCACTGATATTTACCCTCAAATACAAGCTATGCGATGAATATTTTAGCTTTATCTGCTAGGGAAATGGTTAGTGTACTAGAACAGCATTCAAATGCACTGCTTTCTCAAGTATTTCCTATTAGCACGTTTAATAAGCCACTCTGTTATCCCCTTAGGTTGACTGTCATTATTGAGAGCTGAAGTCTTAACTGTAAGAGCACAAAATGACTCTATGAGACTGTAAAAAGGCTTAATTTCTGATTAAGCTGAGCCATATAATTGTAATATGTTGTGGAGTTATCTGTAGAATAGGAGGTGGCTGTTGACAGCTCCTGTATGTGTGTTTGTAAAAGCTAATGGTCTTTCAAAATAAGTATCCTTTGCAGTTAAAATGTATCCGGTTTTGTCAGTAATGGATTACTTTTCTCCACAAGCTATTTAAATCGATTCTTTGATGGTAAAGATTATACAGTTGTAGAACTTTTCTTTCAGGAAGTTAACTAACATGTTGCCCCTGTCCTCCTGAGTTTTGCTACTCAGATGTGAGCAATGTTCTAAAATTATCAGTTGGTAAGAAAGCTGGCTTTGTCAGAGTAAAGCAAAAACCTTAAAGTATAATTTTGTGGGAACAAAACTGAAAGAAAATACTTGATGAAAGTCTCTTTGTCTATATAATGTAACACACTTCTGCGGTCAATCATATTTCCAAGGCACTAAATTTAGATTGTATGTCCAGTATCCAAGATGTAGGAAGTTTACCAGATTTCCTTAAAGTTGCTGTGAGAAAACATTAGCTCAGCTGTAGGTTGGCAAGTTTCCCCTTGTCACCATAGGAATTTGCTGTTTACTTATAGTCTCCTCACACTCCCACAAAAACCTCACCTTGACTTTGTATTCAAATTTTCTTGTAGCATAGCAACCTCTGCTAATAATTCCTGATTTTCTTTGCCATTAACTTGCTTCTTCATCAGGGTGCCTTCATAAATCCTGTCAGTGGAATTGCTTGCTGCTTGGAGTCCTTATAGTTAACAGACCTTTACCAGATACTTCTTAATTAAGTGAATTTTAAAGTTGGCAACATTAAAGTTTAACATTTTAATGAAAATTTGCTCTAGCAAGATATGTGAAATATTTTGCCTTGGTCAAGTACCTCAGCGCAGCTTTATATGTAAGTGAAGGATGTTCTGAAAGGAAATTTTTTAGTTTCTTTCTGTTCATTAGGAGCTCCTAACAACACAAATTTTTGTAATAAGCTGTGTATGTTCTTTATTGTTAGTAGAGATTAATTGCTAAGTTGCTGTACTCTGAAATAGGATCAGAGATATCTTTGCACTTTTTTAATGATTATATCGCATTTTAATTTTAGTTTCCACTTGGACAGTGTGGAGTCTCATGATGGTTCATTGTCATAACTTGTCCTGCCGGGGAGCAGGTACAGTCTTTTGATGTCACTGTGAACTGTTTAAAGGAGATAAGTAGTACAACCCCCTTAAGAGGCAGGTGGATATCCTTCTAGCTGGATGTACTCCCTGGTTTGCTTGGTTTTCATGCAAAGGGTCAGCACAAGCTGGACAGAAGGGGCAGAACCATGATACAAAGAGACATCAGTTCTTGGATGTGCCTCCTTAGCACTTCTAGTTAGAAGTCTAGTTAGCACTTCTAGTTTCTTAGCGCTCTTTATTACTATGCATGAAAAACTAATTGAGTTGCAGTAACAACAAAAGTTTGTCAGGAACCCTTCCCTGTGTTTTTTCTGCTTCTGACACTGGGTATTTATTGGCTGATGCCAGTAAAAAGACTGACACATTCGTACTACCTTGGAGCTCTTTTACTGTGCTTGGAGTAAAAGTGTATCTCATTCAATATCCTGTCTGCAGCTTTTGTTGCTCATCTGTTGTTTTTATGATGCACCTTCCCTCCTGTTGATAGGAGACATGACAGGAACTGTGGTGGAAGTCCTAATCTGGATAGGGTTCATTTATATCTGTCTGATCTTGCAAAAAGAAGTTTTTAAAATTATTCCATCTCCTTAGCATTAATGCTCAGATGCATTTTACAAAAAATAACTTGGATTCATTTTTAGGCCTTGTATTTTCTACTGTGATGTCATTTCTTAAAGTATAATTCTAATTGCCATGGGAACTATCCTTCATTGACGCTTTTATTTCTATTGTCAGTAAGTTCGTTGACTTAATTTCTGAAATTTTTAATGAATTCTTTATGATGCTCACATGTTTGTACTGGAAATACCTTTCTGGATAATAAAGTGATTCTAAGATGTCTTTTCACACTTCTGGTCTATTGATTGTCTTAAAATTGAGCTGTACACAGACTTGTCTCTGCTTTCTATTGGTAAGTCTGCAGATTATAGTAGGAGCCCTAGTAATTAGTCTCCTAAGTGATTTTAGGAGTGAAAAAACATTCAATATGATGATTTCAGCCCATTGTGTCATCTGATGCTTCCCGTATAATAATTAGATGAATCTTCTGGCCTAAGTTTAAGGAACCTTCCGGGTTTTTTCTAAGCTTTATCCTTTAATGAGAACAGAAAGTTCATGCCTTGGTTACTCAAGTGGATAAAGACTAGACTTCCCTGCTCTCTTTTCTCATATTTCATAGCTGTGGTGCACATTGTAGAGCTTCAACCTTCTCTGACAGATTTCCAGTTAATTGTTTTCATTTTCTTTTTCTCATGACTTGTCACTTATCAGCTCTATTAGTTATGTATGCTTGCCTGCAGCAAGAATCTTTTATTTGATGTGAGCAGTTTAGTGGTGAGAGCATATTAGAAAATGTCATCTAAGTGTAAATGAAAGCATTCTCATATGAAGGATTAAGGAAAGATTCCATTGCATCTATATTTGGAAAATGTTTTGCTTTCAAATTTCTTTAATATCTGGCTATTAAAATAATTGCATAACAAATACTGGTTATGTATTTTATACTTGAATAATGCTTAATGCATTACTTCTGACTATGCATTTTCAGAAGAACTTATTCTGCTGTCTTCTAGTGTGTCTTAAATAGAAATCAGAGGAGGAAGGTCTGGACAACATTGATGCATTTTAAGGCAGCTAAAAGCAAATGAGTAATGTAAATAACACTTGAGAAATCAAAACATTATTTCTTTAAAGTAAAAAGTTTTTTTTCTCTTATTTTGATCAGTTTTAGAATAGGCATTTTTTCACTCCTGGTGTTTTTTTCAAGAAGAACTTTGCTTCTTTGTATGAATGCTTGCTGCACGTCGGATAAACTGGGAAGATTTTCCTAATTGCCGCCTCCTGATCCCTGAAACCTTCTGCTGGGCTCTTTCAGATTCAGAGTAGCAAAGCATATGTTTTGATATTGAAACAATATCGAAAATATGTAACAAGTGTGTTTTCTGAACTGAGATTTTTGCTTGAATGTTTGAATCTGTAAGTTTTGGGACCCACAGTAGAGGAAGTAAGGTCTGAAACAGAAATCCAGAAATGCTCTTTTAGACAGCAACATTGTGAGCACATTTCTCAGGGCAAGAAAGCTGGCATGGAAGTTTCAGAATTACTGAGTCATTTTGGTTGGAGATCCACACATTGAGATGGTCCAGGGCTAATGAGCATGGTTTTGGGCAGCCTGCTCTAGCTGTCTCTGCTTGAACAACGATTAAGACTAGATTATCTGGCAGGCTTTGTTTCTAAGCAATGTGTCTAAGCAATCTAAGCAATTCTGTGTGATTCTGAGCTAATGCTCTAAATCCATAGATTTCCCTGAGGAATCTTGTGCTCTTTATTGCAAGTTTGATAATAAATAATTTCAACTATTGTATTAATGCCAGCTGAATTGCACTGGCTAGCTTGTGACAGGATTGCTGGGGTGTGCAAACTTCCTTTTCTCTGTTTATTTCTGTAGTCATCAGCTTGTGAGAAGAATGCAGCAGAAACAATAAATCTATTGTCATGATGCCTCTTGTTCAAGACTTTTTGCAAACACATTAGCTTTCTTACCACCCCTGTGTTATGCAACAGGTTTTAGTTTCACCTGTAGGAGGCAAGTGTCATAGCTGCAGCTACCAATGGTTCTAGCAGTGTCTCAGGGCTGATGGTGTGCTCTGAACATCAGTGAGAGCTGCTGGTTTGGACAATGGTGTGGCTCTGCTTTTTGGATGCCTGAGAGGCATTTTTGGCTGGCATGCTTTGAACAAGATTCCTCTGTAGGTCCTGTGTAGAGTTAGTCTTCATTAAGGGTTGAAAGGGGATAAAAGGTGGTTTGTTTACAAAGCATATATTGGTTTTGGTTGTGCACATCTTTCCAACTACTTTCTAGTAAAAACCACATATAGATGTTGCCATCTTCTCAAATTAGCTTCAGTACATGATTATGTAAGTCAAAGATACATCTTAACATACAGTCTCAAGGAGCCTGTGGGAAGATGGCCACACGGCAAAGGGGGAACAAGCATGGGAATTGCAGGTGACATGCCCAAAGCAGAGGGGTGGCTGGGGGAGCAGGAAGGCCCAGCCTCAGTAAGCCAGAGCTGCTCCAGCTGTAGGGCCCTGCCCCTCTGCCCCGATGGCAGCCGCTGCCTCGCGTGGATTCTCGGTGGCTTTTGTTTGCAGCAAGTGGACACACTCCTGTGCTTTCCCAAAAAGGATTTTCTGTTATATGTGTGCAGTCTCCATCACTTTAATCATCGTTATTTCAAATACTGATGTGAAATATGGGAGAGAAGTACCCCTAATGGTGGGCTAGGCTTGAAAATTCACTTCTCTGTCAAATACACAAAGGGCTATTTGAGTGCTTATTTCCATGGTGCACTCTGGTTGGCTTTGAAAATTGGTTGAATAACTTTTTAATGTCCTTTTTTTCCCCTGACATTTTTATTTGAGTTTTTTATTCTGTGCTGGTTGCTCAGTCAATAAGAAAAAGAGGCATTGGCATGTCCTGGGAGGCTCTGCTGGTAACTGGGTTATCATGCTGAGAGGCTGCTGTGTGTGTTTACCTCTTGCAACAAAGGATCTTCTCATACCATTATATTATTAAACAATCTGAATTCCTTGCTCGAGGTTTTGGAGGCTCCCAGCAGTCCTGTCAGGCTAACCTTGTTGCTAAAGATGATTTTGTGCTCTTAGTTTGATGAGTCAGCCAGGCAGTGGGGCACTAGCTGAAGTGTCTGCCATCCCATAATGGAGCCCTTCTACTGTGACACAAGCCAGGAGCCATAGCTGTGCTTCAGGAGCATGTGACCCCGTTTCTTGCTGGGGCTGTGGCACTGGCTGTATGGAGCTAGTGGAGCTGCCCCAGGCTGGAAGATGTGTCTGATGATGTCTTGATGATGCTTGTGCTCACTGTGCTCAAGTTGTATCTCAGCTGACTTCAGTCAAAATATGTTTTCAGGTGGCTGCAGCCAGTGTACTTCCCATTTTCACTACAAAAGAAATTGCTGTTGCTTGTCAGTGTTGGTTCTTGTAAGGAAGTAGGATTTGGGCCACCAAATCATGTGCTGCACCCAGGTGTGCTCTCTGTACACTGTTGAACTCTGTTTTTACAGTTAGTGTATGTTCCTTGTGGACATTTCTGTCTTTTGCACAAATGGCTCATCACATAGTTAGCAGGAACTATGCTTATGGTAATAGAGTGTTTTGCATCAAATCATAGAATGACTTGAATTGGATGAAGCTTAAAGATCATCTAGTTCCAATCCCCCTGCATGGGCAGGGAAGCCACTCTAGATCAGGTTGCTCAGGGCCCAGCCAACTTGTACAATTACATGGAATATTTTTAAACCAAGTCAAGAAACAATTTGTTCTATAACAGTAATGAAAATACACAATAATAATAATAGTAATAATAATAATACTCGGTCTTGTTTTTGTTTTTATCTGTGGAAACTATGCTAAAATTCTTTTTAAAGTTTTGTGAACACATGATATCTTCATTTAATCACTATGACTTATGTGTGCTTGCTTGGATCATAGCATCTCTTTCTTTCAAAACTATACTTATATCTATCCTTTTGTTTAATTTCAGTATACAGGCAGTGTGAATTGAAGAAAGTTATTCTTTGTATCATTACATCAAACCTTGAAATTCCAATACAGCTACTAGCAACCATTTGCTTTGGGTATACTTCTAGAATTCATTAGTTGCATTTTTGTTGTTTTCATCTTTTGAAAGTCAGAAGTAAAATTTGTCCAGCTTTTTCCATTTAAATGTGTACATTTTTTGCCTTGAATAGAGTCAATTTTGTACGTACAAAGTCCTAAGTTTAAATCCAAAATATAGCCCATGCTGGCTGCTATGAAGAAAAATAACTCTACCCCATCTGAAACCAGCACATTCTCCACACCTAATTCCATCTAGATACAGTGCATTTTTATTACCCATGAACCTCCTTTCTTTGATATAATACACGGATATTATTCCCATAGTCTATGGACCAGTCCTATGAAATGTCTGTGAAGTGTTAATAAATGTCCATTGAGTTCCTCTAGCCCACGCCTTTGGGCTTCATCTGTTAGCATGGTCACTCAGGGCAGGAGAGGTGGTGTTTTCTGTGAGCACCAAAGCCAGCTCAGCTGGGGTCACCGCTTGTCATGCCCAATCTTGGTCAGCAACTCAGCTCTGTGTAGCTGCTTGCTCACTGGTAGAGTGAGAGAGAGAACTGGAAGGGTAGATGTGAGAAAAATCATGGTTGGAATAAAGACAGTTTAGTAGGTATAGCAAAAGCCATGCACACAAGCAAAGCAAAACAAGGAGTTCATTCACCATTTCCCATGGGCAAGCAGGTATTGAGCCATTTGCAGGAGAGCAGGGCTCCACCATGTGTTACAGCTCTTGGGGAAGACAGACTTCACAATTAGGAAGATCTCCCTTTTCCTCCTTTTCCCCTAGCTCTATATGTTGACCACAATGCCATGTAGTCTGGAATATCCCTTGGATCAGTTGGGGTCAGCTGTCCTGCCTCTGTCCCCTCACCACTACTTGTGTGCCCCCAACCTTGCTGATGGGGTGGAGTGAGAGGCCGAACAAGCCTTGACTCTGTGTGAGGAATAAAGAAAACATCCTGCAATAGTTAACGCTGTTTCCAGTACAAATATAAAACATAGCCCTATACTAGCTACTAGGAAGAAAATGAGCTCTGTCTCAGCCAAATCCAAAACAGTATTTTGTAATGAAAAAGCGATGTAGTATCTCTTTCAGTTTTATAACTGTATCTGAATTTATTCTTGTAGGTGTAGCATCTATGACTGTGCCAGTGTACATCGCAGAAGTGGCTCCACCACACTTACGAGGCAGATTAGTCACCATTAACACTCTCTTCATCACTGGAGGGCAGTTTTTCGCAAGTGTTATCGATGGAATCTTCAGCTACCTCGCCAAGGATGGATGGAGGTTTGTCAGCCTTCCTTGCTAAAAGCAAGCTGCTGTAGTCCTGATTTGGTTACTCTAATTCTTGTTGCTAAAACAGAATTTACATAGAAAGTGGTAAAATTGTATACTAAAATGGAACTTCAATAAATACATCTTGCTGAAATAGATCCATACTGCTTTTGCTTAAGCTTAATATTCACTGCATGTGCAGGTTTTTTGACTTTACTGAACTTTAAAGTGGGAGAGTAATAAATATGCATCACAAGGGTGAATGATTGTCATGATGTTTATGAATGTAGCTTGCATTTTGCATTTAGGATAATTACATGCTGATTTTTGCAAAAGACAATTTCCAGTAAGTAATATGCTGTATGTGCAAGATAGAGGTGAAGTTTGAATATTCTTAATTTGAGCAGTGGTAATCTGTCAGAATGGAAGGATATTGTAGCATAAAGTTATAGTTAAAAGCTTACGTTATGAAATAATAAAAATCTGTTTTCTGGGCAGGACAAGCCCAGTTCTATCAGCCTCTTGTGTGTCACATGCTTCAGTTGTGCAACCTGTCTTAGTGATCTGTTCTTATTCCTGGTTTGTGGCTTTCTCTTATATTTGTAGTCTTAGTCTTCCAAGTGCAGCACGATGTGTTGAGTAGTGAAGAGCAGTTGTTTCTGCAGCCTGCTGGCACGTGCTGGGTGACTTTTGCAGTAACGCTATGTTTTATGTATGTGCCTGCTGAATTGTACTGCTCTGCTGGATTGAGTGGAGTGAACTTTCTGTGAAGAAACTGGCTACCACCTCAGTGATGAGATATCAAAGTATTTCAGCTGCAACGCTGGAGCTGTTAATTGAGGATGGTGTACTGTCCTCAGGTAGTTTATTGCAACCCAAGGCTGAGCAGGGAAGAGTACAGATGGTCTGTCACCTGAAAGGAGTGGCCAGCAAACGTTCAGAGGAATCATAAATGTTTATTTCTGAGTCATAACATATAAGAAGGAACATTACAGCAATTATTGTATCTCACTGACTGAATTGCAGCACTGGAGTGCTGCAACAAACAATAAGGAACTTTAATTTTTCTTGACTCTGCTTGTTCTTGGAAATGCTGGATATTAAATTAAAATAAATCAAAGAAAACAAATATTTAATGTGACCCTTATGTCAGGTTAGCTTTATAAACCCTGCTAATACCATCTTAATAGTATAGCAGCAGTATGTCAGAGGAGGAGAAATGTTAGAGCAGGCTTATTAAATTTCATGCTGGATTTTTTCAGGTCTGCTAGACATCTGGCTTCAAATGCAGTCTTGTAATCTGTATAGGAAAGAACTATATTAGATTTCTGAAAGCTGGCTCACTGCATGAAATGTCTAAAATTGCCTGCTTTTACTCTAAATTGATTATATCAAAATGGCTTGCTCTGAAAATTACACCAACTCTAGAACTTGCAATAGATGTTCTCTTTCAACTAAACATTTTCTTTCTGACCTGTTCCTTTTACTCAACTTTGACCAGAATTTTGCAGATTAGAAACTAACTTTAGTGAGGGAGCACAGTCTGTATATTTCTTGTGATAAACAATCCAATAGAGTCCAACTGGTATGAATCAAGCTTTCAGGAGCCATGATTGATTTTACCTCCTAAGATGATTGCAGGCACCCAGCTGCTTAGTTCTGGAGGCTCTGCTGCATTTAAGTGACTGGAGGGCTTCGGAGGAGCAGAAATTTAAGTGATAGGAGTCTGAAGAACTGAACCTGTGTACCAAGAGACGTTAAAACATACTTTTGCGTGCACTTTGACAGGATACAGCAGTTGATTTTAATCTCTAGGAGTTTGTTTTACTCTTCATTTGAAATAGAAAAGGCTTTCCAAATATCCAATAAAGATACCAAACCTATGGTTTGGTGAGTTTCAATGGTCTATGTATTTTGTATACAGCTACCAAAATGTTTGTGAAGGAAAAGCATAGGAATAAATGAGGCCATTAATGAATGGGAGCATTAGTGAATGAGGAATGAGAACATTAGTGAATTAGTGACACTGTTAGATACATTGACTGAAGACTACTCAGCTAATAAACCTTCCACAGACTTTGTGGTTTGAATTTATTTTCTATCTTATGCTTTTCTTTTTTAACTAATGGTGAGCTATATAATTTTTAAAGTATTACCAAAAAAAGGAGAGCTGCTCACTAAGCTCTTTGTAGGGCAAGTTTTGCTTGTATGATCTTTGGAAATTTTGGCTGGTTTTAAGAAGAACTTGAGGGCTCAGCTGAGGGTGGGATGACTGGTCTGCATGCACATTGTCCTGGGATGGCCATCCTCTTTGCATAGCCTTTTGGGTATTCTTTTTACCATTCTCCAGTTCTCTGCCTGTTGTACTGCCCATGTTTTTCTTCATTAAATCTAAAAATGCCTCTAAGAAAGCGTTTTTCCATTTTTACTCAAAATGCATTTGGACTTGAAAAATGTATTTGGTTCATTGACCTAACAAGGTTTTCAGTAATGCTCCTTCCTACTCAATTAGCAATCTCATGCATGCTTTACAAAAAGATCCAGGTGAGAGGCTGCAGAATCACCTTTGAAAGCGTGCATCCTGGGATTTGGAGAGAGAGGAGCTAGAGGAGAGATTAGCAAATCTCCTTCATCTCCTGACTGATGTCAGGTGTGAATCTGTTTATGAGGCTGCCTCAGTATTTAGAGGGACTGGTTTCTGGAGGTGTTTTAATGATTATATCCACTGATGTGAAACCTGTGATAACTGCAGTAATGTACAGGTGACACCAGCATTGTTTAATGTCTTTAATGAAAGTGAAAAGAATCTGGGTGAAGTGTAAATGGGCAAAGGTCAGATTTAAAAAGCAGAACAAAATTCTACATTGTTCTGCAATTCTTTTTATCCTTTAATTGTTTTATTGAAGAAATATAAAAATGTGATATATGTATGTGTATAGACCAGAGCCAACCATGAAAACTGGTGGTGTGCTTGCCTTCCAGTCTTTTCCCCCACTTTGGATGGAGCAAATAACCCCGCCTGGGTGTTTCCACAGGTGTCAGTTCTGATCCTTAGAAGCATAACTGTGCTTTTACAATTGGTAATTCTCTGTTGAGTAGAGAACTAGCCTTAATGCTGTCAATAGTAACCTTTGGGCATCTAAAATGCAGTTTTGATTTAAAACCTAACACTGCATCTGACTGAAGATTTAAAAGCAGACTCTCTGAAAGATCTGGTGTAAATTTCTGTGTTGGTGAAATGAACTTTTTTCAGTGTATTGCTTATAGTCAGAAATTTTCAAAATTAAAACTGGCAAATGTATCTGTGTGTATGTACTACTGACCAAATTATGCATTTTTCTCTGGCTGTTTTTTTGTTTGTTTGGTTTGTTTGTTTGGGTTTTTTGTTTGATTTTAATATGTCAGTGAAACAATTAGCAGGATTTCAATCTCATTTTTGCCATCAACAGTACCTAGTTTTCTCCATGCATTTGCTTTCTCTTTCTGTTGATTATTGTCACTGAAGGGATTATCACTTTCCAAACTTGTGGAATATTTCAGGTTTTTTATTTAGTTTAACTTAGTGTCCTCAGAACCAGTGGTGCTAGAGTCAGTGGTGACAGAACAGTCAACATGTCCCTGAGATTTCCTGGAAATGAAGGAAAGGATCAAGTTTTCTAAAATACCTGCAGAATATGATTCTTTGCTCCTTAACTTACAGTGAGAAAGAATACAAGGAGTGGGAGATTTAATCTGTAAATACAGTTTGAATAGCTGAAACTGAATCTTCTCATAGTGTGTTTTTGTAGGCAAATAGTAGGTATTTATATATGTTCTTACTTATTTCCAGGTACATGCTGGGCCTGTCAGCTGTACCAGCAGTTATACAGTTTCTTGGATTCCTGTTTCTTCCTGAAAGTCCCCGCTGGCTCATTCAGAAAGGCCAGACTCAGAGAGCACGGAGAATTTTGTCTCAGATGCGTGGCAACCAGGCAATTGATGAGGAGTATGACAGTATCAAAAACAACATTGAAGAAGAAGAAAAAGAAGTTGGAGCAGGTATGCTGAATAATTGTTGGCCACTCTGTCTATCAATGAGGAGATAAATATCAGGAGAAATGTTGAAGTTGTAACCTGTGGGAGCTTGGTGCTTTGCTTTATCTTGTCTGTTTTGCTCTTTGAAGTGTTTCATGTACTGGTAGCTTAAAAATGGAAGATATTTCTATGATCCTGCACTTTGAAATTAGGTTCTGATTTCTTAAGTGAGGGAAGATTAAAGTTGTGTAGATTCTAAGTTTATACCACCTGTGCTTATGTGAGAATCGATTTCAGAAAACTGACCAGTTTTTGAATGCACATCTCCAGGAGTGGAAATAAATAAAATAAACATTGGTTTCTTTCATCAGTGGAAAAGGCCAAACAGACATGAGAGTGGTCAGAAGGCATTGTAAATGCCTCAGTTATCTAGAGGCCCCTTCCCAGCAAAGTGCATTCTAGGGAAGAAGTCTTTGGAAAGATGTAGAAAATGAGGTCTGTAATACAGAGATTCTTCTTCTGTAAAAGCAACTTCTGAAAGTCCTTTTGATCTGTCCTCAAGAGAATAAGGCACCTAAGTAAAATACTTTTTTTACTCTTTCAAATCTTTGTCATATTTGCTCAGAACCTTGTGTTCATGTGTGTATATATAAAACAAGATTACCATTTGATTGACTTTCTGTACTCTGCATATTTTTTCTTTGATTTCTTCTGGAAGTGTTGACTTGGGAATGTTATAAAGGCTCTTAAATAAGAGCTGTCCTTGACAGGAAAACATTGTAACTTCTCAGAGCTGGTGGAAAGAAAAATGGAAGTCACTTTACATCTGTATAAATTGAGATTCAGCATCTGATAATACCTATTCTCACTGCCTTATTGAGTTTGTCTTTGAACCTTACTATAAATAATTATCTGTCTGGAAAAAGTTACTTAACATATAGTTGAAGGATTTTCAAGATATTCATCATTAATGTGAAGTGGGGCTGGGTTTTTTTCCTCACATTAAGTTTTTGAAGTTTTGAATACTTTTTTCCCCAGTTTTTTGGGGTTGGGAAATTAAGTTCATTAAAACTAATTTGTTAAAAAGATGAAGTAGATATTCATAGAACAGCTTGGGCTTAAGAGTCCTGTGTTTAGGGTCTTCATTCTAATTAGGGATTGGGCTGTTCACTTCTGTGGAAAACCACTTAATGTCTAGTAAAAAAGTTTTAACACTTTGTAGAAATAAAAGGAACAGGCATTTGATCTACTCAGTCCTTTGTTTTCCATCGCTGGGCTATAGAGTATGACCTTGCTTGTTGCTCTTAAATATTTTGTCATGATGCTTTTGACAATTGTTGTTGTAAGTGCAGTAAGAGTGACTCCATTGTTAAATCAGTTTATATATTTGTATATATAAAATTTATATATTTGTACCTTGGACTGGGACACTAATTATGTCTACAGTCAATGAGATTATTGTCAGGGATATGTACGTCTCTTGGTTTCTCCCACACACTTTCTCAAAAACTTCATGTGTTCCTGGAGTTTAGTTAAGTCAGTCACATTCCTAGGAGAAAGCTTGCTTACAGACAATCAGTGTTTGCTCTCTGGTAATCTACAGCTTCAGATTGGTTACCCAAGGGCATTATGAAAATGAGGGTAGCTACAAGTATATGCTGTCCCATTTGTATAAATGACAATCAGTGGACAGCTATGGTCACTTTTGATTTTGGTTATTACTGGGCTTCATCTCATTTAATTCAAGATCTTCATTGGTATAAAGAGATACGTTGTATGTCAGCATTAAAACATAAATTGCTTTTTTTACTTTTCTCTGGCTTACAGGTGGTGTTAAATTGTAATTGCTTTCATTTCTTGAGGAGTTGTCTGGATCCTTGTTACTGAATTTTGCTTGTGTAGTGCAAAAGCAACTTTTTCTGTTCAT